>QRDG01000434.1:1581784-1858305 GCA_012064385.1 Puccinellia tenuiflora | reverse complement strand
GGGAGAGAGATAAGGACGCGGCGGAGATTCCCGTCCACTTCGATCCGTGCGGGACAGCTCCAGACGGCGGCGATGAGCGGAGGCGAGCGGCGGCAACAGGGGGAGCTCGGGAGGGGAAAAATGGCTACCGTGATCCGGGAGAAACGGGAGGAATGGGGAGGAGAGCGAGAGAGGAGCAGGTGGCGACGGTCGGGGGCCTCATTACCCCCAGGGGGCCACGGCGTCGACACAGGGCGAGGGACATGGCGACATGGCGCCATGCCGTGCGTGCTGTGAATAGGGGAGAAGAAGACGATTTTCCAGAAAACCCCCCTGGCACATTTAATTAAATTGCAAAAAGGTCTAGCACCCATTTTAGGGATTTAATTTGAGTCTTCTCAACATTTTTGAAAATTATGAAAAAAATTGTGTGGGTTCTCAATATCATCTAGAAGCTCCACAAAATTTGGTGTTCCAAAATAAAATGTTTTGCACCACATTTGTTCATAGGGTTTAAATATAGTCATTTTTTACAATTTCCAAATTGTATTTATTTGGAGCACTAAGCATCTTCAAAAATAATGAAAATATTCATGGAGGCTCATAATATAACAATGAAACTCCCCATAATTTATTTAAATTTTTGGAAAATTTAGCTTGGTTTCAAAAATAAGATTTGATTTGAACCAATTTGGATTCTCAAATTTATTTGTTTGCTTGTTAAGAATTTAGCCTTTGACAATTATTTATAAAATATATCCTTGAGCTTCCTGGACAAATTGGAGACTCAAGAACAATTGGTTTTGCCAATTTGAGTAATGTATTTGGTTTGAAATTTTGGGAAGGTTTTGCTTCCCTTTTTATTGATTTCCAATTGTTGCTTTATTAACTTAGCAATTTAAAAATGTATGCCATGATGCAATGAAAAGAAAAAGTGAAAATTTTGCCCATATTTTAGGGTACCAAACTGGGGCTGTTACAAATCTACCCCCTTACAGGAATCTCGTCCCGAGATTCTAGAGTAGGAAGAGGGATGAGGGGAACACGACAACATGCATCTTTCACGATCTCCTCGATCCCACGATGATCTTGCTCGGTGCATAACTTGGAGCTAAGAAGCATGACGTGCCGATGGGGCGGAAAAAAACAGGAGGTAACTCAAGGTATTAGGCAAGTTTTCTCCAAGGGCTGGAATTGTGAACATTGCCCAAGACCATAAGCCATTGGGGAATTAGGAACGACTTGACCAAACAAAGGTCGAGCCGAGGATAAGACAATCGATCACTCGGTTCAATATCTTTGTCCAGCACTAAGACATCACTTCAAACCACCCAGAGGTGTAGACCGTAGAGACTCGAATCACCGTGAGGAGAAAGGCATCTTCTGGACTCCACTCCTTTGACATACAAGATGCTTCCAAACGGTTAAAGGCTCGGGCCCTAACGTGACTGATGAACTCACACAATGTCGGTGTGATTGGGAAAAACGTTGGGCTCACCTAGGAGGAAAGAGATAGCACTGATCCTCCATTAGATAGAGAGATCAAACCTTATATCGAGCTATTACCACAAGATAGCTGGAGTAGGAGGATTGACCGAGGGACAATTAGTAACTCCGTTGCAAGGTTCTCCTTGAGGTTCTAGATATCACTCTCCGGCTTCGGAATAGCCTTCAATCAATCCTCAAGCGAAGGTCGTACTTGACGATAAAGAAAGGCTATAAGAGGAAAACTCCTAGGGTAATTTACACATGGTCCTCAGGGTTAGTGGTTGATATTAAAGATTTAAGAGATTTCGTCAGCAGATATTCCGGTGAGGTGCTTGAACCACAACACCGAAATTGCCGGGTTACAAATGGCCTAGGTCATGCTCTTGATAAACCACCAAGCATCATTTCCGCTCGAGGTTCAGAGTTGGGTATGTGTACAGATAATTCAGACTTGGCATGTCCAAAGAAGGGGTTTGCTAAAGTTAACCGATAGATAGGGTAACTAGATTCTCAAGCTCTGAGCTACAATGTCAAGCTCCAGAACACGATTGAGATTGGGAAAACCATTGGGTCACGACTACACTGAGGAAATTGAACCAGCATGAACTCCAAGCAATGAAGCACAACTGATTTCCTGATTGGGAAACACCGGTAAAATGAGGAGATTTGACAACTTATTTAGGAGCAAACTCGGCTAGTGGCATACATGAAGTATTTAGAGAACTGGAGGTAACAACCTGCCATCTCAACAACAATCTGCACATGCATGACCAACCTGTGATTAAACCCGAGGAGACAAAGTGAACTTCACTCGGACCCCTGGCGACATATGTCACTGATTGCGGGAGGAAACTTACTTTTCAATGCAAAAGGTGGTCTTGGGAGTTTCGACATGAATCTAACTCGTTGACCGAAGGCGTGCACCTGAACAAATGGACTTGGCGACACAGCCCAACTCAGCTCGATGATATGTTTACCAGTCATGCTAAGCGTGCCACCAAAGCCTTTGGATTTCAAAACAATAACAAATGCTAAGAATATCCGATTACCACAACGATATTCATCCTCAACATTCTCGAGCCCGAGTAGCTCGGAGGTAGATGGATAGGGAAGGGTAAGAGCATCACTTCATCAAGTACGTCATGAGACTAAGCACGACCTCTTGATATAAAAGAGTGTGACACTCCAAGGTGGAACGGAACAGAAGCTAGACAAGATCTTACTCCGCGAATTACAATACTTTGACCTGGCCCGAGACATGGACAAGGTACCGGAGTTTGCTTCTCCTGACATTCCGAAGTGGAATGTCCTAGCGAACCACAAGAATAACATGCATTGCAACACCCCAATGCACGATAAAACTTGACTGTCAACTGACAGATAGGGGGCGGACAACAGATTTAGGGCAAGAACGGGCTAACAACAATTCCAAGATATTGCAGAAGCCCTTGTTAGCACTCTTCCGACAACTAGTGCCGAAAGGGTTTCATGAACGGGGGTTACCGGAGGAATCACATTTATTGATGAAAAAATTCGCTAAGAGCAATCCTGTCGTGATTCTGATGGTTCTATGAAAGAGATCCTAGCTAAAGCTAGTGACAGAGAAGGGTGTTGCTGAGCAAATCAATTACGGCTGCAACCTCGAGTTTGAAGACTAGCTTCAACTTTCGCCAACCTGATGTAGGGTTTGAATTAACGTCAGGGTTCAACGGAAAAGATCTTGGGTTAAAGATCAGCTTCATGCACCGGGACTCACAATTGCATAATGCTCACAAGGGCGACAACCCTCATGAATCATTACACCAGAGCCCTAGTACAATCCGGGACCTTCGGTTCAAGATCTTGGGTTAAGCAAGGGAATGTCTTGATGAACCGCAATACTTCCTCCCCTTCGGGCTTTAGATTTGGCAGACGAGTAGAGCTAACTAGTAAACTAAAGGTAGAAGCCAACCCCGTGAACCTAAAGATTAGAATTTGTCGACGATCAAAAGAACCGTTAAATCAAATAGAGGTAAGATAACTCAGAGTAGAGCGAGTTGGATAAGGAGTAAAAAGAATCCTAAGAGGGTTTTCACAACTCATTTTTAGGTTAAAAATAATTTTCACGAACTAGACTCGACATCGACCAATAGAAAGGGTTTCCTACAGGCAGTCCTGCTCTGATACCAACTTGTAGCGCCCCGACCCCAGAACTATACAATGAAGCTATGTGCAACCGGTCATGCTACACAATCGAAGGTTACTGGGTTTACCAATCCCAGGCCAAAACGTTTGGCAGGCGTGCTCGGAATGGATCATCGGCACGCAACACTTCGATCATGCCATAAGCTGAGACATAGCTATCATGTATAGTAGAGAGATCAAGACTTGTGGAACAACTGGCACATCACAGACTCTACGACACCAAGATTCATATAGCAACTCATATATGAGAAAAATACAAATATTACACACAAAAGGGGTCACCGACCCATCAGTACATCATGCGGAAGCGAAGTAGTGTTGTCTAACAACAAGATCCAAAATATGGCCTAAGAGGCCTATAGATAAACAATCCCAGCCAGCTTGATCCACGGTCCCAAGCTGCCACCTGGGAACCATGAACTATTCGTCGACGTCCAGGAAGAAACCACCTGTATGCTCGGTGTCGTCCTCCTCTGAAACAAATTATAAAGGCAGCAAAGAGAGACTGAGTACGACGTACTCGCAAGTTTAGTAGGGCGATATAGGCCCAATGCTGATGGAGGCCCTAGAGCTGTATGTAGCTATTTTGCATAAAGCTAGATTTTCTTTTCAAAGATATAAAAGACCCATGGCATCGACTACTCAGAATATTTTCTGAAAAAGGGGTAAGAGGGTAACTTTTTCCTTCGGTTCTCATCGAACCAATAGTACCAAGAATCCACCTCTCATCTCCACGAAGGCACTCCCTCGAATCACCCTCAAGGAAATGAACCTTTTAAACACACGTTGCGTTGCAACCTTTAGCTGCCAAGTTTTAATTAATTAGGTTATACTTTTCTATGAGCTAATCCGCCTTTCCCAAGATTTGTCCATAACCGTGGACACGGCTTTTTGAAAAGATTTACCCTGCAAGGGTGTACTAATTTACCCACCAGTACCGCCCGACCCCTTACCTGGTCATTTAGCTCTCTTCCTTGGAAAGCCGGCAGGGCGGGCGCGGTTAAACCTTTACAATGTGTGAGACTATTCAAGGGTCATCGTGGCGACAGGACAATTTTACCCAGCCAATTTCAGCCTCTTCCCCCATCGCCACATTCTAAACACCACCATCCTCATCTTTTTCCTTTTTCCACCCACACACTCACACGCAAATGGAAATAGCAAACTAGAGGACCCTTGGATACGCCCGCACAAATTATTCGGTTAAAGGGGATTCCATATGTCCCTACCGTTGGAAGCACGCTCGGTTCTTGGTTCTAGCTAAAAGCACTCTCAGCCTAGGCGTCAGGAATGAGGCAAAACACCATCCCCAGATGGCAACTCATTCGAGCCTTTTAACATTTTATTAACCACCACATGTAACCATCATGTCCGAACATTCCACCACCATTCATAATAATGGAATTAAATCACCGGACAAAATATAACATTTGACTAAGCATGGCTAAGCATAGCTAAGCATATATAACAACAATTATATCTTATTCTCAGGCCAACACATCAACTCTATGGTTCATCGGTAGGGATACATGTATTGGTTCGGGAAGAAACATGCATTCATAGGATACTCTACATCTTGATCAAAAGTGACATTGGAATCGCATGCAATATTATGGTGGATAAAATAAGTTAATAAAACAATAGGATGCTAGATGCCAAGAAGGTTAGGTTATCTCTTGCCTTGCTGCCGGGGCGTGTAGTACTGCTCGTCGGAATAGGCGAGGGAACCCTCGACTCCGGAATCTATCGATACCCAAGCAAGAATAGAAGAACAAAATAAATCACACGAAGTCAAGTGCAATGCACAAACATGATGGTATGTCAATTTCATGCAACGACATCAACATATTATTTAGCTAACAATATTAAATGGAGTGCCAAATAATTAGTGCAATTATTTGGAAGCAACCCCATATTTAACTTAGTGACCACATTGTTCATACATTTATTAAAGTACTCAAAGTGGTTTAAATGTGCATGAACATGACATGAGTGGATAGGTATATTCTTCCGATCATTTTGTACCTCATTTGTGAATTTCCAAATATCGATGATAAATAGTGAATTAAATAATTAATTGAATTTAATTCTTCTAATCAATTAAATAATAACTTCAAAGGAAAATTTGTGATCACGATTTGATATTAGCATGGTTTGATAGCATTTGAAGTGTTGATCACATTGATATTTTATTCACAATTTTTGGTTAATTACTTAACAAGTTATGATTTTTCCCAATTTGGTATTATTTAAGCCATTTTAGGAATTCTTAATAAACAGCAAGAATTTAAATTCAAAAGAACATTACAATTATTCTAACATGTAGAGTTTGTTTCTCTGANAGAAGTGGATCAAATATGCACGAACATGACATGATTAAGTAGGTTTTGTTCCTCCGATCATTTTGGTACCTCATTTATGATTTTCCGATTATCGATGATAAATAGTGAATTAATTGATTATTTGAATTTATTTCGTTTAATCATTTAAAGAATAACATCAATAAATATTTGAGATCATGATGTAATATTAGCATGGTTTGATAGCATTTGAAGTGCTGATCACATTGATATTTTATTCATAATTTTTGGTTAAATATTTATCGAATTATGATTTTTCCCAAATTAGGTATTATTTATACCATTTTAGGAATTCTTAACAAATAGCAAAATATAAAATCAAAGGATCATTTCAATTGTTCTAACAGGTAGAGTTTGTTTTTCTGAGCATTTTGATATTTGATTTGCCAAATTTGGATCATTATTTAAATAGTTATTAACTATTTAAATTTAACTTTAAATTCCGAAAAGGAAAATTAAAAGACAGACAGGCCGGGCCGCAGGCCGGGTAGGGACCCGAAGCATCCGGCCTTGTGGCCGGCCCAGGCTGGGGTCCAGGCCGGGATGGTGCCCGAGGGTGCCGGCCTTTTGGCCGGCTCAGACCGAGCCCAGGCCGGGCAGCAGCCCGAGCCAGCCGACCTCCTGGCCGGACAGGCCGGCGCCCAGGCCGGGGCACGGTGGTGAGCGACGCCGGCGGTGAGGTCCGGTGAACGGTGGCGAGAGGAGGAGAGGGGAACGGGGAAGCCTAAACGATCGAGGGGCTCACCCGAAGACCGGTGGAGTGGTCGGCGATGGCGGGGGAGTGAGGACGGCGATGAAAGCGTCCTCAACAGGGCTCGTCCGATGCGGGAGAAATCGAGGATGGCGGCGCCGGTGCAGGCGACCCCGGACCGATTCCTTGCACGAGGAGGTGGAGAAGGACACGGTGAAACTTCGTATCGGCTTTGATCTAAGCGGGGAGGGCAGGAACGACGGCGACGAGCTCGACACTGTGGCGGCAATGGCAGAGCTCGGTAGGAGAGAGGGAGCGAGACGAGATGGAGCAGTTGGGGGGGGGGGATGGGGTGGGGGCAAGTGGGGAGGCGCGTTGGGCGCGTCCATGTCCACGGAGGCACGGCTTCCGCGGGTGGGGGCGGCGGCATGGGGCGCACGGCATGGCGCCAGTGGCCATGGTCACAACGTGGAGAAGAAAGAAGAAAAGAAAAGCAAAAACCCCCTGCCTCAATTTTCCTTATTTGCAAAATGGTCCAGCAATAGTTTGGTGATTTAATTGAGGCCCTAAACCATTTTAGTAATACAAAAATTCATATAGGCTCCACTCAACATTTAGAGCCTCCACAAAATTGGTGTTGCAAATTAAAATGTTTTGGACAACCTTTGTTCACATGTTTTAATTATAGTCATTTTTGACAATTTCCAACATGTAATTATTTGGAGCACTTAGGCCTTTCCAAAAATAGTGAAAATATTCATGGAGGCTCTCAGAATAATATTGAAGCTCCCCATGATTTTAGTTGGAATTTTTGGAAAGTTTAACTTGGTTTCAAAAATAGAATTGGATTGAACCAATTTTGAATTCTCAAATTTAAATCTTTGTTTGGCAAGAAATTGCCTTTGACAAATATTTGTACAATATATCCTTGAGCTTCCTGGACAAATTGGAGACTCAAGAACAATTTGTTTTGCCAAATTGAGTAATGCATTTTGTTTGGGATTTTTGGGAAGGGTTTTGCTTCCTTTGTTTTAATTTTCAAGTGTTGCTTTATTCCACTTAAGCAATTTAAAAATAAGTATGCCATGCAATGCAAAGCAAAAAGTGAAAATTTGGCCCATATTTTAGGGTGCTAAACTGGGGCTGTTACATAATTCCTCGAATTGCCATAAGAAGAATGGGTGTGGGAGAGATCCGCCCCGTTGAGGAACCCCTTGTGGCGGAAGGAGAAGGACAATGCTCTACTCATGTGGAGCCATCACCAACTCGAAGCATCTTCATTGTGCCCCCGGAAGCCCATCAAGATCAAATGCCAAGTCCTCAAGCTAGTGAGCAAGGCCAAGGACAAGATCATCCCAATGTCATTGAAGACCCACCTAGTGGCTCCTCTTCACCAAATGATGTCCAAGGCCAAGCTCAAGGTGACACGGAAGATCAAGCTCGTCATGATGATCCTCAATCCCCCAATGATGAAGGTGATGATCAAGCTATTTCACAAGAGTCACTCGATGAGATACGAGAAAGAAGAGCAAGGGCAAGAGATCGTCGTCTCGAGCGTAATGACCACACTTTGGACAAGATTCTTGGAGATGTTCGTGGCAAGGTCTCCACAAGAAGACAATTGGCAAACTTTAGCTCTCATCACGCCTTTGTTTCCGTCATCGAGCCCAAGAAAGTATTTGAAGCTCTTGAAGATCAAGATTGGCTTGAGGCCATGCATGATGAGCTCAACAACTTCGAGAGGAACAAGGTGTGGAAATTAGTGCCAAGACCCAAGGATTGCAAGAATGTCATTGGAACTAAGTGGGTATTCAAGAACAAGAAAGATGCAAACGGTATTGTGATCCGTAACAAGGCGAGGTTAGTGGCTCAAGGGTTTTCCCAAGTGGAAGGAATTGACTTCGGTGAAACCTTTGCTCCCGTAGCTCGCCTAGAATCTATTCGTATCTTGCTTGCATATGCTTCTCATCATAACTTTAAATTGCAACAAATGGATGTTAAAAGTGCTTTTCTTAATGGGCCCATAAATGAGTTGGTCTATGTCAAGAAACCTCCGGGGTTTGAGGATCCCAACTTTCCCGATCATGTCTATAAACTAGACAAAGCTCTCTATGGGCTCAAACAAGCACCTCGTGGTTGGTATGAGCACCTTATAGAGTTCCTAGTAGATTGTGGATTCCAAGTTGGAGTAATCGGCCCTACACTCTTTACCAAACGGGTTGGAGGTGACTTGTTTATATGCCAAATTTATGTGGATGATATTATTTTTGGCTCTTCTAACACTTGATTCAATGATGAGTTTGCTAAGTTGATGTCAGACAAATTTGAGATGTCCATGATGGGGGAATTAGAGTTCTTTCTTGGTTTTGAGATCAAACAATTGAGAGAAGGTACCTTCATCAATCAAGCCAAGTAACCCGTGACATGCTCAAGAGGTTCAAGTTTGAAGATGCCAAGGGTTGCAAATCTCCTATGGCCACCTCCACCGATCTACATCCGGATCATCTTGGGAAGGATGTGGATCAAAAGGTATACCGTTCCATGATTGGCTCTTTGCTTTATCTTTGTGCATCTATGCCGGATATTATGTTTAGCGTGGGCATGTGTGCAAGGTATCAATCCGCTCCTAAAGAGAGCCATTTTACGGCGGTTAAGCGAATCTTTCGATATTTAGTTCATACCCCAAGCTTTGGTCTTTGGTTCCCCAAGGGTTCAAGCTTTTCTCTCACGGGGTACTCGGATGCGTATTATGCGGGTGACATGAAGGATAGGAAGTCAACTTCTGGGTCTGGCCAATTTCTTGGTAGGTCCTTGGTGTGTTGGTCTTCCAAGAAGCAAAATTGTGTTGCCCTCTCCACCACCGAAGCCGAGTACATCTCCGCCGCAATTTGTTGTGCTCAATTGCTATGGATGAGGCAAACTTTGAAGGATTTCAGCATCACCTTTGACAAAGTGCCTCTTCTTTGTGACAACCAAAGTGCTATCAAGATCGCCCACAACCCGATGCAACACGCCAGGATGAAGCATATCGAGATTCGTCATCACTTCATCCGGGAGCATGTGGAGCGAGGCGACATCGAGCTATTGTACGTTGGCACCAAGGATCAACTTGACGATATCTTCACGAAGGCCCTTGATGTCCAAAGGTTTCTAGAGTTGAGGAATGAACTAAATGTCGTGGATTCAAGTAACTTTGAGTGACCGTATCGCACATGCCCATGTTAGTCATTCTAACTAGTTTAGATGTAAGCATGGATATAGGGGGAGTGTAGTTCAATTCATGAGCCAACACTCTCTCCATTATGCGCAAATAGACAAATCTTGCATTATAGTCACTTTGTGACAAATTGTGCTTCAACGATGAGTTTTGAGCGAGAACCCAAGATATATCTTCGCGGTGTCTCACTCTATTTTACTCATACATGGTGGCTTCGGCCACCGACCTCCTCACGTGAGGAGTTGCTTCTTTTGTTTCCTTTTGGATCTTCTTAGACCTATATGTGTCAATATGTGCGTCTTGTGGAAAAACACTCATAAATTGGCCTTTTTTTAATTGCATCTTGCAATTATGAGTGTTGTACCATTCTATGACAGTTTGAGCTTTCTATCCCATGCCAACACCTCGTTCCTACAAGCCATTCCCTTTCAAAATGCTCTAGAACACAAGATTCGGGCTGGCTGTGCAGAAGGTCAGCGGCACTACCGCCACGGCAGAACTGTCAGTGTGCCCAGGCGTCGGCACTGCTGCCAAGTCCGACGGTACTGCCGCTGCTGCGGGTTCGCAGCATGCGGGGTACCCCAGACTTGGCCGCAGTGCCAGGAGCGGCACTACCGCCGGGTCGGGCGGCAGTACCGCTCGTGCGGGTCTGGAGAGATCCCTTTTAGGGCTCGCGTGGGGAAAGATCTTTAGATATCTTCTTCCCCACCGAGCCCCAAAGTCCTCTCTCTCTCTCCAACCGCATCACCTCCTTCATGCAGCCGCTGGATTGGAGCTCCTCCGGCCCCGGGACTCATTCTCCGGTGCCCCCTCGAGCTCCTCCATCACCTCCTCCTCCGATCCCCTCCAATGGACGACGGTACGGTTCTCCCTCTCTCTCCCATCTAGTTGATGGATGGGGATGCACTAGGAGTTCCTCTCTCTTTGTCCATGGTTAGGTAGGGGTAGTGGTGGCTTCACCTTGGCTTGGACATGTGGTTGCTAGATCTATATAGAAACTACCCTAGGTTTGCTCTCATGCATCTAGGGTTTCCATTTCCATGTGAATCTCGCATCCATGTTTCCCTCTCAATGTGACTTGTGTTTGTGAGCATACTTATCTCCTTTCCCTCCCTATCCATTGCTTATCACAGGTTCGGGTAGCTCTCGTCCGAGAACTCGCACCAAGACCGTGGGTCGCAAGAAACCTCGTTCCGTGGATGAGATTGAGGAAGAGTTTGAGGCTGAGTTTGACCCCCCTTGGGCTCCTTCTACAAGACGCAAGCAGATCCCAGCAAATGCAAAGAAGGTTCCCAATAGGCAAAAGACAGCTAGCACTATGCCCGATGCATCGTATGTTGAGAGGAGGAAGGAAAATCCCTATGTGGTTGAGAGGATGCACCTTATTCCGTCTATTCGAGGCAATGATCCCCGTTTCCACACAGTTTTTCAAGCCCAATGCTATAGAGAGTTGTTGATGAACGAGCCATCAGGAAATGTGGTGCTGCAACACTCCATCAATATGGGCCACATTGAAAGGAATCCGGAGTATTTCTCCGAAGCTATGAGTTTGGTTGATGAGTTGGGTATTCGTCCGCTTATGACTTTCTCTCAGAATTTTGATGAAGCCCTTGTGTGCCAGTTTCTTGCCACAGTTCATTTTGCAAATGAGACATCGCGGTATATTATTTGGATGACCAAGACCGAGAAGTTGACTATGTCTTGGGATAAAGTTGGGGGGCTACTTGGCTTTGAGGAGCATGGTCCGTCTTGTGTTGTCTTCCCTAACTTTGATGATGAGTGGATTCGCATTCACTACAGTGTGAAGTCAAAGGCAAAGGATGTTCTTGAGCCTCTCTATTTTTGGAAGACATACATTTGCGGTGCTGCTAAAGGTCTCCATCCTACTTATGACATCTTGCACCGTATCTTTCGTGAAACCATCAATCCTAAAGTGGGCAATTTGGATGAAATTATGGGCTATCTTAAGGATCTTTTGCTTGCCGTGCATGAGAATAGGGGCAAAGGCAAGAAACTTGATGTTATGGATTATATTTGGCATGAGATGTGGGGCGTCATTGTGTGTAAGAGGAATGCTTGCTATGGCCCTCTCATCATGAGGATTATTTTGGCAGCTTGGGATGAGAAGTTTCCCGGAGTTGATCTTAGTGACCCGGATGGTTGGGTTCTTCACAAGGAAAAGCGGCTTAGGATCAAGGATCACACCGAGCCTCCGTCTCCCCCAAAACAAGGTCGTCGTGGAAAGGCAAAGGGTAAGACAATTGTGGATGAAGATGATGGTGGTCCCTCCCGCCCTCCCTCCAAGGGTGGATTTGCTTGGATGGCCCGTGCTCTCAAGAAGGTGTTCAAGCTCAACAAGTCTATTGAGCGTCGTCAATGGGAAGCTCACTATGATAAGGAACTCAAGCGTCGCAAGGAAGCTCAAGCGGATATTCAGCATCGTCGTGATGCGGGAGAGTCTGTGCCTGCTGTGGAGGAACCTAGCATCACCACCTATGGCCGTTGGCAAGCTCCAGATTCTGCAGGTCAAGTTCTTCAGTGGTCCTCCGAAGACAAAGAACCGGAGATTTCCTCGCGCCGTCGTCCTCGTCCTCCAAGCAATGATGATCTCTCGGACGTTTGAGCTGGGACGTTTTTAGCATCGGTCTCTCTCCTTTTTGGTGTCTTGATGCCAAAGGGGGAGAGATATCTATTAGGTTGTCCGAGGTATTTGCCATGGGAATCACAAGCTTTTGTTCCTCTCAGTTGCATCTTTATGCTTGTGAATCTTTTATCTTGTTGTGAACCTCGTTTATGCATGGTGTGAGACATGTGAACCTTTATTTGTTTAAGTACTTTTTTCCATGCAAGCTATGTTTCTCTATTCTTTGTTGCAACATATGTTTGTTGCAGGGGGAGCTTCTCCTCATGGTGTGGTGCACTTGTTTGTTTCTAGCTTGTCTAGTAATGCACATGTTGAGGGGGAGTCTCTCCCTAATGGTTATCTTGCTAAATTATTATGTTGTCATCAACACCAAAAAGGGGGAGATTGAAAGTGCATCTAGTCCCCTAATATGTTTTGGTATTAATGACAACATAATAATTTATTTCTAATATCGTTTTATGAGTTTGTGCAGATTGGAAAAAGGTGAAATCTTGTTCGGCAGCAGTACCGTCGGGTCTGGCGGCAGTACCGCCGTGCCTGGGGCATGCGAGCCCCCCCTGGGGCTGGCAGTGCCGCCAGCACTGCCGCCCGGGAGGCTCTCTGTGAGCCCACAGCGGCAGTACCGCCGCTTCCAGCGGCAGTACCGCTGCTGGGCTTTTGAGAGCTCCCCTGGGGCTGGCAGTGCCGCCAGCACTGCCGCCCGGGAGGCTCTCTGTGAGCCTACAGCGGCAGTACCGCCGCCTCCGGCAGCAGTACCGCTGCTGGGCTTTCGAGAGCTCTCCTGGGGCTGACAGTGCCGCCAGCACTGCCGCCGGGGGGCTCTCTGTGGGCCTACAGCGGCAGTACCGCCGCCTCCGGCGGCGGTGCCGGTGCTGCGGGATGGCCCCCAGGCAGAAGGAGTCGTTGGTCAAGGAAGTGAAGAGTGCAACGGCACTACCGCCAGGAGCGGCGGTAGTACCGCTGCAGTGGAGCAGAAACCCCCCTAACGGTTCACTGGAGGAGGAGACTATAAAATGAGGGTTTCTCCCTCCTTTGTCTTAAGGCTCTAGACTAAAATTCTTCTCTCTCCTCCATTAATGAGCCCAAGCTAAAATTGCCTAGATCTCCCACTCCCTTGCCCCAATCTTGTTGATCTTTTGAGGAGTGAAGTAGGAGACATAGATCTAGCCTTCCACCAAAGGAATTTCGAATCCCCGAACTTGTTGTTTGTGGATCTTGGATCTTGTGAGCTCTTAGGGTTCTTGGGAACTCTAGGAGCAAGTGCGGGTTTCGGAGCTTCATAGTTTGTGAGGAGCTCCGGGACATTGTTGGGAGTCTCCAACTCATTGTGGAGAGCCCCAACCTTGGTGTAAAGGTTTGGTAAACACCTTCAAGTCGACCTCATAGTGGAAAGAGCTATTCCCTCACGGGAGTAGCACATGGAGAATAGGGTGAGCACGGACATTCTTGTAGGAGGGCCAAGGACCCTCCACACCTCTCCAACGTAGACGTACTTCCATTGGGAAGGAACTACGGGAATCATTTCCTCGTGTCCTCTTGCGGTGACTTCTATCCTTTACTTTCCGTTGCGCTTTACTTATTCCTCGTTCCTTATCACTTAGGATTGTTCACCTAGTTGCACATCTAGACAACTTGTTTTTACCTTGCTAAAAACCTATTAAAAGAAAAAGAATTAAAATTGGTAGTCGCCTATTCACCCCCCTCTAGTCTTCCATACGTTCTTTCAAATTTACATTGTGATAGCCTTCGTGCTTGAAGTTCTTTATCTTGCAATCACCTTGTTGCTTGCCTTGCTTAGCATAAGTTGTTGGTGCACATAGGTGAGCCTAGTAATTAGGTTGTTGGCTTGTTAATTTAAATACATAGTTTTATTCCGAAATTATCAAGCCTTAAATTGAAAAAGTGTAATCGCCTATTCACCCCCCTCTAGGCGACATCTCGGCATAGTTTGTTCTTTCATCGGCAAACCGCGGAGCAGCGCAAAATTACGGCATTCTGCCACCGCCAAGTGAAAACGTTTCGGCTCTTCTCTTCTTCCTCCCTCGTTCACGAGTACAACGCGAGCATCACATCTCGAACCCATTCCTGAGCCACGTACTCTTCACGCCGGAGGGTCTTCTCTGCCACCACCTCCATCCACACCCCAGCCGCGATCCCGACGCCGCCTCCATCCACTTCCCCGGTCGTAGATCCGTCCTCGACCACGGCCTGAGCAGTACCCGCGCAAGCAGCCACCCATGGCCTGAGTAGTACCCGCGCAAGCATCCACCCATGACCCATGGCCCGAGCCGCGCCCCTCGAGCTCGCCGGCGGAGGCTCAACATATCTTCTTGTCGCTCTCCCTCCTACCTCCTACCAGCTGCTCCCCCTCCCCTCGCGCCCCGTTCCCTCCTCTCCCGGCGACTCAATAAATCAGACCGAGCTCAACATCCCGATCCAGCTCATGGTGTCTTTCCCGGGCGAGGTTGTTCCTGGGAGACCGTGGCGGCGAAGGCCCTCGTCCGTGCGGGTTATTGGCCGGTGGAGGTGAAAGAACATTTCCTAACCCCTATTAGTTTTGTGTGTTAGTTAACAACACTAATGATTATCTAATATGATGCTAAGTGTTGCAGGATTATTGACATATTTTTCCCCTAGCATCATTCACCAAAAAGTGAAGAAATGGCAAAGTTTTCTTGCTGCAGCAAATCTCCTGACCGGAGTCTCCGACCTGCCAGGCCGGAGTCTCCGGCCCCTGGGTTTTCCTGCCCTTCGCCAGTTTCTGTGGTGCGGCTCTGGTGTCTGTCCGGAGGGTGCCCGGAGGAAGCCCGGAGTCTCCGGTGAGGCCGGAGTGTCCGGCCTGCGAGACCGGAGTCTCCGGCCTGTCCCGCGTCTTCGACAAGTTTCCGCCCGGGTGCGGAGTTTCCGGCCAACACCGGAGTCTCCGGCCCTTCTATCAAGCGAGCAAGGTGTGGGGAGCCTCTGGTGCCAGTCCGGAGGAACCCCGGAAGGAGACCGGAGTCTCCGGCCTACACCGGAGTCTCCGACCCACTTAGGCCGGAGTCTCCGGTATAAGTGACCTCCAATGGTCAGAATTTTCAGAGGGGTATAAATACCCCTCCACCTACCTCTGACCAGCTAGCTCGTCCAGCATTTATGAACCCTAATATTTGAGAGCTCAAAATCGCAAGAGCTCCCAATTCCTCCGTCCAAACTCATTGATCTTCGGAGGATTGAAGGAGAAGACCCGGATCTACATCTTCACCAAGCCGTTCTTCATGTCCCCCTCATTCACTTGAGGATTCTTGTTTCTAAGGTTAGCTTTGTGTTACCCTAGATTCTTGTGCTCATTTGTTGTTGTATTTGTGACAGTGTTGTTGATTTGGGAGCCCCCAATTCAGTTGTGGGTGTGTGCCCCAAGAACCGTGTAAGGGCTCCGGATTCCGCCTTGAAGGACTCCGATAGTGGAAGGTGAACCAAGCCTTTGTGGCGAAGTTCATCGGAGAATCGGGTGAGGCCTTCGTGGCGTTGAGTAGGCCTTTGTGGCGAACTCACACCCCTCCAACGAGACGTACTCCCTTAACAAGGAGGAACTCGGGAATACACCCTTGTCTCCGCGTGCTTCCTCTTTCGGTTACCTCTTTCCCTTTGTAGCCTTTACTTGTATCGTTAATTGCCTAGTTGTTTAGTTTGCTTCTCATATAGGTAAATTCACCGTAGTTGCATATCTAGATAATTTACCTTTGTGTTAAGCCTTAAATTGAAAAAGATTAAAAATTGGTGTAGCACCTATTCACCCCCCTCTAGGTGCCCATACGATCCTTTCAGGAGGGCGATGGAGGGCGCCGCGGTGAGGGTGGTCAACAGGGAGGATTGGGGACGAGAGGAATTTTGACTAGGGGCGCTGGGAAGACTGAAAGTGCATGGTTGCCCCCATGCATGGTTTTGGTAATTAATGACAATCTCAATGGACTAATATTTGTATTGAGCTACTTGTAGGTGTGTCCATATGCTTTGCTTGATCTCCAGTTGTTGGAATCAAGGCTAAGGGAAGAAGAAGATTATATGTTGATCAAGGCTATGTGCAAGTTGATCAACACACAAGGCTAGTAATGTACCGTGAGGGATCATGTGATCTCATGGTATGGTAAGCACTCGTCAATATAGCCTTGTGAACTAACCCATGATCTATGTGCTTTGTATCTCTATGTTGGGTTAGGTGTCTTGTCATGAGTTTGCATCAAAAGGAAGATCTCGTGTAGCTCATGAAGGACGGTGTCAAGTGGTGTGGTGCAAGTTCAAGATGATCAACAAGAAGATGTCATATGCTTGGAGCTTGCCATCCATTTGAAGATAAAGGCCATGTGAAGATTTGCCTATGTGGTGCTTCTCCCATCTTGGTGTATGGGGGAGCAACATGTAAATCTTCACCGAAGCGCAATCGAGGAAGGTGGTGCGTCTTGAGGAGATGAAGATCGTCTTCATCGACCTCAAGTGGATTAATGCTCAAGGCAAAGGTATGATCTTGATAGGGTTTCTATTTTACCGGTCTCATGTTGTTTAGTGAGAGACCGGATTATAGGATAGATAACCGTACTATCAAGAGGGGCTCTCGACCGAATATCGTGATTGTATCGTCGTAGAGAGCACAAACCTTGCATCCATGCAATCATCTTTATTGGTTCTTATTTGGCTTTTATCCATGTGAGAATTTAGAGCTTGTGTTCATCTCCATACCAAGCTCTAGTTCATCAAAAACGGATTTCATGAATATCTTCTTGCGTTTTTGATATTGGAGGTTTTCCCGGTTTGTCTCGTCTAAAAGAGGTCAAACTCTCCCCTTATGATTTCCTCCTCACATGATGGACAATGATGTTTCTCTGCATGATCTGGTAGAGCTTTTCGTTGCGAGTCTAACGATCCTAAATCTGAGGATGGTTTTAGTTTAACCGGGTGCAACAGTTTGGTTTTTGCATATGGGTTTCATTGGGTCGGGTGCTAATGGGCTGAGTCCGAAACGAGTATGGTTTAGGTTCAGTTTCGTGAAAAAGGAATTTGGGTATGGTCAGGTATGGGCTCGAACCATTCAAGTTCCAACAGGTTTGACCCGTGGTTGTCCAACCAGTTGGTGACTTGGGTCGCCGTCCCCGAACCCCGCCCTGGCCGCCTCTCGCGGCTCGCCGTCCCTGTCCACGCCGCCTCTTGCGGCTCGCCATCTCCGCACATGCCGCCTCTTGCAGGAACGTCCCGGTCTTTGCCTTTGCCTTTGTCGTCGTCTTGGCAGTGGCTAACGGCAGCAGGTACACGGCAAGGACCCAGATCGGAGTCGCGGCATGAGAATGGGTAAGAACGCTGCCGTGGCAGCTCGGTAACAAGGAGAGCGACGAACAAGAAGGCGCGACGGCAATGCGGTGTAGCAGGGCAGCGGTGCGCGCCAAAACGACTCAAACATGAGCCAGATGACAACATACAGAGAATGGCACGATATCACCGTGAAGATGACCTCAAATGAAAAAGTAATGTGAATGAAAGTTGTGTGTATTATCGAGACAAACAACTTTGGTTTTTGGATCATCTCAATCTGAGGTCATATGCAATCTGTGGAGCCAAAATACTCTGTCCTCGGGTGAGCAGGCAGAGGCGTTGGGCAGGCCCGCCTTACCATATAGACATGCTCTGTCCTCGGGCGAGTAGGATTTGGAAAGGCTGAAAAACGAATCGAATTGCTTCCAACTGAATTTAGACGGTCCATATGAAGTCAAATGGAAAAAGGTATAACATGAATGTTCTTTGTTTTTTCGAGACGAACAACTTTGTCTTCTACGGGATTTCGATCAGAGGTCGTTTACTGCCTCAAAAACGACCTGCAAGGTGCAGTCAGTTTTCAGACCGAACAGTTTTGGAAGGTTCGAGTCAGCCATCCGAATTGGACCCAAATTAGGGTTTTGGACGTGGATCCAAGTCCTTTCCTTGCACGGAAAGTCCAGCCGCTCCTTATATACATGAGGGGTGCCGGCCGATTGAAGCAACACCAATCGAACAAACACATCTACTACTTTCTCGTGTTCATCTACTTTTATCTCTCTTCCTTGTATCTTTCTTCTCGTTCTTCGTCGTTCTTCAAGATTGGAGGCTACGAATCCACGAGGCTTTAGGGGCGGTCAGGCCAACCTAGAGAAGCCCATAGCCGCCGCGAGCCCTGACGGGATCCCTCCCGGGCGAGCGGGGTTTCGGGTCTACAAAAGCGCCCGCCGGATTGTCTTGCGTATCGCGCTTCCGATGAGCCTCCCGCGGAGTGAGTTGCGGAGCATCTCCCTCGGCGCCGCGGGTACACGTTACGTGTTCGTGTGTCAACACACTTTTTGGCGACTCCGTTGGGGACGAAGCAAACGGTCTCCAGCCCGTTCTTGCTACGAGGAGCGCATCAAGAACTGCAATTTACATCGGTAACATGAATCCGCAATCTTCTTATGTAGATGCAAATTACTCTTATGTTGACGTTGGTAGATCTTTTGATATGAATACTGTATTGGCTAGCCCTAGTTCATACTATGAGCAAAAGCCAATGCAAAATAATCTCTATGCTTCAAATCCTTATTATTTTAGCAACGTGCAACATGTGTACTCGGGTTCTCATGCATCGGCTGCCCCATATCATAGGTTGATGAGTACCGTAGGTTACTTGAAAGATCAATATGAGACACCTCACGGGCATGAGGATGTCTCACGGTTTTATCCATCGGCTGCCGACTCACAATATGCGGGGTCGTCCCCAAATAGGCCGATGGATGGGGGATTCGGCTATGCTGGTACCAGCAACTTGGCCGGTTACTCCCAACCGACATATACCGCGCCTTATATGATTACTCAATCGGCACCTTATGTTACTAACGTTTCAGCTTCATGTGGAACCAGTGAGACATATAATTCGGCTTCGCACTTTCACGGTGTTCACGGCCGAACATGTGAAAATTTAACAGGAGCATATGTGCCTTCATCTTCTACCGACGCATATGGATTAGATGGTTGGAAGGAAAAATTTGCAGCGAAACTCAAAAGGGACGGTGCTGTTTAGCTGACATTAAAAGAAAATCTGCATCATCCCGCTGCAATACAAACTTATGAGGCGTATCAGAAGAGGCGTGAAGAGGAGCGTAAACAATTCGAGATCAAGTTTTCACCGTTACAAATTAGTTTCGGCAACGCACTGCCGAAAGAAACAAAAATATTGGGGGACAATCATGCCCTATAGAGGATAGCACCGATGACTTCACTACACTGACTCTTGAGGAATTACCGATCGAGTATCGACAAGCTTATGAAACACTCAAGAAAAAGCGTGCTGAGGAATTTGAGGCACTTGAGAAGAAACTCAAGGAGGAACATGAAGCAAACAGGAGAAAGCTTGAAGAGGAAGGTCTACACATGTTCCATGCAGAGCTCAAGAAGGACCCTCATTACTCTAGTAGGAGAAATTAAATCCTCTCTTATGTGCTGCAATCAAGTCAAGTCCCACGTTAAACCAAGACAAGAAGAAGCTTTGCAAGTTGATGGAAGCCATGGAGAAAAGATGAATGAATCGGAAAGTATGGTTACTTCGGTTGTTGAAGCCGAAATAGACAGTACATGTACCGAATCTACTGAATCAAAAGAAGCAAACTTCATTGATCAAGAGCATGTCATGGCTAGCGAAACAGCCGTGATTGATTTTTCTGGGTGTAAAGGAATTTATATGCTACCCAACGAATTCCGTGCCAAAGACGATGAGCATCACGAACAAGAAGACACGACCAAACAAAGTTCGGTTAATGGTGAACATCAAGTGCCAGAGAAAGAAGCCGAACAATGTTCGGTTGATGATGAGCGTCAAGGTGATGTGGCACGAGATCCAGAAGAGGAAGACGAGGCGTTGGAGAGTTATTTAGAGGTGGAGCAAAGCATTGTTCCTGTTGAGCCATCATTGCATTCTCCCAGCGTCTTCGGAGAGGTACGCCTAGCCGGTAATTTACTTATCTTTAGATTTGGTCATAATCATATTGTTGATGCATTTTCCAACATGATTTTAATTAATGTTGAAAGACCAATCGGGATGGGTAACTTATTTGCTAGGAATAGTCTTGTCACTAATTATGCCGGTCAACATATCGTATCATTCGTAGAGGCTAATAGTGACAATTTGTCGCAACCAATGTTGTTCCCATTATGCCGGCTAAGCTTTATATTCATATGGGCAACGTCGCTTGTTTCATGCCTGGCTAACATTTGGTCTCAGATGAGACGTATATTTTGTAATCATTTTGGTTGTAGAAACATAAAGCCAGGTTCAAAGTCCATTGAGATAGCCGATTCGGAAGAATCGGGAATGAAGGGCAGAAGACAATACATAGCCGAGTTGGACCACGATAAGCCGGCAACACTCGGTTGCCTAATTTCAAAGCCGATATTCCAATATCAGCTAAAGGATGAACAATGTACCTCCAGTCCGGGCATGGGTGATCACAGTGTCGGTGCATCGCCGACTAATCCAATTATCATAGAAGATGACCATGTCGAGCCGTCAAGACAAGAGAGAATGCTTAATTCGTTCGCGCAGAACATCAAAGACTGCAATGTGTTTAATGATGCACAATCGACCTTCGAAGGACGGTTGGAATTTGTTGAAGGACAAGCTGATAGCCAGCCGGCTAATATTAATCTTGACGGTGATCACGTGTTGACTCGGCTGCCTCAAGCCGGTTCATCCCAAGACGGACGGGTGCATGCTGGAGATGATGGGATCGATTTGTCAAGCAAAGAAATTTCCCAAGACGGCAATCCTGAAGATGAACATTCCATCAAAGCTTCAGCAAGGAGGCCTAACACTGGGGGCAACAAGAAAATACAAAGACCGATGTCTGCAAAGATAAAAAGGACAAAGGCAGCGATAAGCAGCGAAGGAGGAAATCTAAGGTTACCTTTGCTCAATTATTGGAGAAGTATCAGAAGATGAGCGAAGCAAAAAGTGCTTATCGGCCAGCTGAAGAAAAAGCATCGAAGTCACCCCCAGGGCGTAAAACTGAAGACCGGAACTGGCAAAGGGAGAAGCCCAACATGCCAACTCCACGAACTTCTTTTGGGCTGCCAATTCCAAAGTCATCCATGCTTTCCCATGTTGGTTTATATTCATATCAATCATGGGACAGGTATGATTCACGGGCACACCATCAGTCTTATGTTAAATCACCTTGCCAAGTTTATGCAGCTCCAAGAGAATCAACACGACAACCACATGTCAAAGACCGTCTCAATCAGGGGTCGACTAGGAGCTCATGGAGGAAGAAGGAGGTGGTCAAGCAAATATACGTAGTGAAGAAAGATGGTCGCAAAGATGTTGTTTCAGACTCGACTTC
The DNA here is from genome assembly GCA_012064385.1 of Puccinellia tenuiflora. NCBI lineage: Eukaryota > Viridiplantae > Streptophyta > Magnoliopsida > Poales > Poaceae > Puccinellia > Puccinellia tenuiflora. Next base: position 1,836,374 of record QRDG01000434.1, on the reverse strand, counting down.
GAATAAGCAAAAGCCAGCTGAGATGATGTTGGCTACAAAGGGCAAGGAAGTGAAGCGAGTAACTTTCAAGGAGCCAGTCGTCAAGTCTGGAGAAGCCAAGCCGGAAGTGCCCAAAGCTAGAAAAGAACTACCAGTGCATAAAGTAAAATCACAGCCGGGATACCCACTCGGCTTATCACATTGGCAAGAGTGGAAGGTGAAGCGGCTCAGAGCCGAAGAGTTGGAGAAGTTGAACATGGCGTGGGTTCCTAAAAAAAGCCCTCAAATCAAGAATGGTGCACCAACTTCTGTTGCAAAGCCGGCAGGAGTAAAGGAGGACAAGCAAGAAGTCGGCAGGCGAAGCCGGCGATATTCATCTCACTTTAGGAGACCTCAGGCGGTGCGTCGTCAATGTTCTTCAACTATACCATCAAAGCTAGCATCTCACAATTTATCCCCTGCCGAAACTTCTAATTTATTTCGGCTATTCACACTTTGGTGGACGGGTTCTCCAGGTCCTTCAAGATAAGGACGCACGGCCGATATTTGCATATCGCCCTAAAAATGCATTGTGTTGACAAAGCCAGCATCTGGATAGAGGTACTCTTCATGGTTTTATTTCCTCCCTAGAAGCCGGTGCTCAGTTTTGCCAATACTAGTAAGGACGACTTGATTATTAAGTCGGCCATTAACAAAGGATCTAGTGCAAGCCGGATGGACGGTTAGAAGAAATATGTTTTTCTTATCTGCAAGATCTGAGTCAAAGGTTCAGGCGGGCTACATCACGGGACACATATATGGAGGCGCTTGTACCATTATTATCAAGTTGGCAAGAGTGAAAATTGAAAAGCCTTAGTGCTAAAGAGTTAAAAAGAAGAACATGGCATGGACTCTTAAGAAGAGCCGAAAGCACAAGAATGATGTGCAAGTTTCTGTCACAAGAGCAGAATGAAACCATCAAGCAATTGAGCCGAAGGTTTGCATCGCCGCGTCAAAATCTTCGGTTGGCATATCGTTCAAATTATTCAAACATGCTATCAATGCCTTTGTCAGGGAGTTCACCACCAGGTATGATTGGATACCCCATGGGTTTATTTTGATCCATGGATGCATCATAATTCTTTACATCATGAAAGGGTATTACCAAGTCATTATACCTTCGATTAGTTGAAGTATTGCTAATCTAAGAGCCGAAATTCCTGGAGTTCACAATCAGATTTATCATTTCATTTACTTGTTTCGGCTATACATACTTTGGTGGATGATTTATGCATTCCCTTGAGGAAAATATATGTGGCCGATAACTTTTTATCGTTCTAAGAGATTATAGAAGCATGGTCGATGGAGTGTTGACATCGTCCTAGGAATGCAAATTATTTTTTGGCACGCAAGCTCTGCCAAAAAACAGGGGGGCATATGTTGACGGTCAAATTTGGCTCATTGTTGGAGTTTCGGTCCTGGGATGCAAATGTATCGAAGCGGAAGAATGGACTGAAACGGTGCCACGACAACTCGGCAGCATCGGGTGCATGGGCAAGCCACGACAGAGAAAACGGTGGAGTGGTTGTCGTGGCAGCGGCGAGCGCATGGCGGAGAACCTCGTTCCTTCGAGATCGCGACAGAGAAATAAATGAAAACACTGCCGCAGCAGCGGCTAACGGCAGCAGGTACACGGCAAGGACCCAGATCGGAGTCGCGGCATGAGAATGGGCAAGAACGCTGCCGTGGCAGCTCGGTAACAAGGAGAGCGACGAACAAGAAGGCGCGACTGCAATGCGGTGTAGCAGGGCAGCGGTGCGTGCCAAAACGACTCAAACATGAGCCGGATGACAACATACAGATAATTGCACGATATCACCGTGAAGATGACCTCAAATGAAAAAGTAATGTGAATGAAAGTTGTGCGTATTATCGAGACAAACAACTTTGGTTTTTGGATCATCTCAATCCGAGGTCATATGCAATCTGTGGAGCCAAAATACTCTGTCCTCGGGTGAGCAGGCAGAGGCGCTGGGCAGGCCCGCCTTACCATAGACATGCTCTGTCCTCGGGCGAGTAGGATTTGGAAAGGCTGAAAAACGAATCGAATTGCTTCCAACTGAATTTAGACGGTCCATATGAAGTCAAATGGAAAAACGTATAACATGAAAGTTCTTCGTTTTTTCGAGACGAACAACTTTGTCTTCTACGGGATTTCGATCAGAGGTCGTTTACTGCCTCAAAAACGACCCGCAAGGTGCAGTCAGTTTTCAGACCGAACAGTTTTGGAAGGTTCGAGTCAGCCATCCGAATTGGACCCAAATTAGGGTTTTGGATGTGGATCCAAGTCCTTTCCTTGCACGGAAAGTCCAGCCGCTCCTTATATACATGAGGGGTGCCGGCCGATTGAATCAACACCAATCGAACAAACACATCTACTACTTTCTCGTGTTCATCTACTTTTATCCCTCTTCCTTGTATCTTTCTTCTCGTTCTTCGTCGTTATTCAAGTTTGGAGGCTATGAATCCACGAGGCTCTAGGGGCGGTCAGGCCGACCTAGAGCAGCCCATAGCCGCCGCGAGCCTTGACGGGATCCCTCCCGGGCGAGCGGGGTTTCGGGTCTACAAAAGCGCCCGCCGGATTGTCTTGCGTATTGCGCTTCCGACGAGCCTCCCGCGGAGTGAGTTGCGGAGCATCTCCCTCGGTACCGCGGGTACACGTGACGTGTTCGTGTGTCAACAGCACGACGACTCCACGGAGTCGTCTGATGACGTTGATGTCGAGGATGATGACGATGGCGGTCGCGCCGTGGCAAGCCCTGCTGCGGCCGACTCTGACTCTGACCGGGCCGCCCACGGGGGCCCGGACTTGGAGCGCGGCGTAGCGGCGCCGGCTCCGGCTCCCCGTGGTAAGTCTCCCGCATCTAACTTCGCCGAACAAAACAGCGGCGGGGGCGTGCGGGTATTTTTCGATCTCTCCAGTAGCTCCGAGCCGGATTCTGAAGGTTCTTCTTCTGTGCCAGCCTCCAAGCCGGGCGTGTCCAGCCGCAGGACAAAGTAGCTGGAGGCGAGCATCCGGAAGGCTCGGTCGTTGCCCTCCCCCCAGATCGTAAAGGAGAGGCGGTCGAAGACGGCCGCCGACTCAGACGCGGGCGAGAGCGTCCGCAAGCGAGGCGGGTCGTTCATGAAGCGGGGCGCGCCCCCCGCAAAGAAGCTTTCTTTAGTGTACAGTCGGCCGACCACGGCCGGCTTGACGCCCGCTGGGAAATCGATAGCGGAGAAAAAGGTGGATGCCATCATGGAAGAAGCCATGGACAAAGTCGCGGCAGAGCAGAAGGAGGTGGAGGATGCGGAGAGGGCGGAATCTCTCGCTGGCGGGACCAGCGTCCAGGTGGTTAATCCTACTCTTGCTGTTGATCCTGGTTATGACTTGAGCATTGAGGATATGGAAAAGGCTATTTACGCGGAACTGGCGCAGGCGGATTTCATCCGGGTGGTGATGGACGCCAAGATGACCGTGAAGCAGCTGGCTACTGCCAAGGCGGCTGAGCGGGCGCGGACGCCGATAAGACCGCGGAGACCGGTGCTGAGGTTGAAGTGGTGACGGCCCCTACAGAGCGGCCGGGTGACGACTCTGCCGTTCCTGTGAAGGGCGGGGAGGTGCCCTCCGGAGGAGTGAAGCGCCTGCTCGACGATGCGCTGGCTCCTCTGCTAAAGCGCTTGAAGAGGAGGAAGCCCGTGGAACTGGGCTCACGCGACGGGTAAGTCTTTGCCCTGAGGCGGAAATCTTGTAGCATGTACTTCTTGGTGGTGACGCTTTCTTCGTTTCGCAGAGTGCCGCTTCCAACGGTGGTGGCGGCGCCCAACGCGGTGGTGGAGCCGACCTCGGGGCCTGCCCCGAGGCCCCTGTGATGCAAGCAGCTGGTCCGCCTCCCGAGGCGGTGACGGCGGAGGCGGACGTGGAGCCGGACAGCCGGGTGCTGGCAGACGCAGCTCCCCTCGTGGTCGACTTCGACCCTCCAGTTTCGGGTAGTGGTGCCGAGGCGTCGGCGGATGCCTTCAAGACAGTTCCTCGGCCCGGTGCCGGGGTCGGAGATCTCGCCTTCCCCACTCCTTCCTTGTCAGTGGCCGAGACGGCCGAGGACAAGGCCATAGCGGGGGCGACGGCTTCGCTCCCTGGTCCTCGCCAATCAATCTGGGTGTCTTCTCCTCCGTATTCCGGGCCGGTGCCGGCTCTGCCCGACGCATCGTGGAAGTTCCCCCTCGCCGCGCTGGTGGAGCAGAAGGCTCAGGAGAATTTGGCCAACATAGCGTTGCTCCGCTCCTCGATAGAGTATGGCTTTGCTGAGGCGATTAAGGAGACTACATTGCTCAAGCGAGAGCTTGAGGCGGCCAAAGGTTTGGTTTCCTTTCTCGCTCGCATCTTCTGTCTTGGCGTTTTGTATTTTTTCTTGCACGGCTTGGTTTGATGATGACCCGGCCTCTTCAGGCGACACCACCTCCCGCGCCGGCTTGGAGAGGCAGCTGAAGAAGAAGGACGCTGCCCTGGCGTTGGTCAAGGCCGATCTCCAGACGGCGGAGAAAGCGTCGGAGGAGCGCCGCCTGGAGATCGTCCGGCTGGGCGAGGAGGTGAAGAAACTGTGGGAAGCTGAGCAATGAAGGCAGGGCGAGGTCGAGTTGGTCCGCAAGAATGCGGATGAGCTGAGGAACCAGCTGAAGGAGTCCGTCGAGTCCAACGACCAGATCGTCCAGGCGGCCAAGGCGCGTGAACTCGAGCATGAGCAGCTGGTGGGCGGCCTGATTAAGGAGGTCGAGTGTGTAAACGAGCTTATCCTCGGTAAGTGAGGTCTCTTTCTCCTTGATTTCTTGCTTGGGGTCTTCTACTCGGCCTCACCGGCTTGAAATGCAGGCCTTTATCCCGAGGTGGATGCGCAAATCCAGAAAGACGCTGCCTCGGCGCATTCCCGGCCGGAGTCCTCTGGTGCCGCTGCTGGGTCTGCTCCGACTGCCTCCTCCCGTCTTCTCCGATTTGGCCAAGAGTTCAAACGGCTGAAGGAAGCGGCCGACGGCGTGCTCGAGAACCTATGGCCGGATGCCCCCTTGCCAACCGATCTCCATGACTTGTCCGTCCGGCTTGAAGGGGTGCCAGCCGGCATCGACGAGCAGGTGGAGATGGCGGTGCGTGGAGGCACCGACATGGCGTTGGCCTTGGTGAAGTCATGGTATCGAGCGTGCAGATGAGCATGCTGGTGGGTGGCTTCCGCACATGAACGTCCCTTGTGAGCCTGCGTCCGGAGATCCTCATGGCCTCAGGGAGAATTGCCGAGGCGGTGGACTTGACGAAGTTGGTGCCCGTCGAGCCGTCCGCGACGGCACGGCCGACTGAAGGCGCTGGAGCCGGCAGCGCTGCTGCCGCCTCCGATGCCGCTGCTACTTGATTTGCTTGCTCCCCCGGAATGCTGGGCGTACTTGTCGTTCTGTGCTGTTAACTGTCCTGACACATTACCTGCCTTGTAAAACTCGCTATTCTGCTCCCTGTCGTTGATTGCTATCTTGAGTGTCGTTTTCTCTGTGATTGCTGGGCCTTTGTGCCAGAACTCGTGTTTGTTTTGGTGATGATAATCACCATGCCTAGCCCCCGAATTTTGGGCCAGCTTGAGCATCGAGCCGGGTCGAAATTTTATGTCCTTTGCTTGTTTTGTGTTTTTCTTTCACCGTCATGATATCGTGCAGCCCCCGAGTCTTCGACTTGGGGTGGGGTAGCTGGTCGTCCGGTTGCGCGAAGCCGGCTTGACGGCTGGTGCAGCCCTCGGGTGTTTTCTGCCGGCAGACGGCGTGGCAGCCCTCGGGTCCGTGACTCGGGGTGTTGTAAACGTGCGTCCGGGTCTGCGGAGCCGGCTTGCCGGCTGCGCATCCCCCGGGAACTTTCTGCCGGCTGACGGCGTGGCAGCCCCCGAGTCCGTGACTCGGGGTGTTGTAGACATGCGTCCGGGTCTGCGGAGCCGGCTTGCCGGCTGCGCAGCCCCCGGGAATTTTCTGCCGGCTGACGGCGTGGCAGCCCCCGAGTCCGTGACTCGGGGTGATGTAGACATGCGTCCGGGTCTGCGGAGCCGGCTTGCCGGCTGCGCAGCCCCCGGGAATTTTCTGCCGGCTGACGGCGTGGCAGCCCCCGAGTCCGTGACTCGGGGTGTTGTAGATATGCGTCCGGGTCTGCGGAGCCGGCTTGCCGGCTGCGCAGCCCCCGGGAATTTTCTGCCGGCTGACGGCGTGGCAGCCCCCGAGTCCGTGACTCGGGGTGTTGTAGACATGCGTCCGGGTCTGCGGAGCCGGCTTGCCGGCTGCGCAGCCCCCGGGAATTTTCTACCGGCTGACGGCGTGGCAGTCCCCGAGTCCATGACTCGGGGTGTTGTAGACATGCGTCCGGGTCTGCGGAGCCAGCTTGCCGGCTGCGCAGCCCCCGGGAATTTTCTGCCGGCTGACGGCGTGGCAGCCCTCGAGCCCGTGACTCGGGGTGATGTAGACATGCGTCCGGGTCTGCGGAGCCGGCTTGCCGGCTGGGCAACCCCCGGGAATTTTCCTCGCCTCCTCGGCTTCGCCGCCCGTTGCGCTGGTGTCCACGTGTCGCCTGGCGACGGGGCGCTGACGGTTCGGTTATCCTCGAGCTCCCTTATAAATAGCGCTGGCTAGTGTGGTTTCCTTGTTTCATCTTCTCTTTCCCTTTGCTTCTCCTCATCCAGTCATGGCGCCGAAGAAGGAGATCGAGTCGGCTTCTCCCGTGATTGCTAAGCGCGGTCGGGGCCGACCACCGAAGAAGGACGCTGGAGGCTCCTCCAACGCGGCGGCAAAACGTGGCAGGGGCCGGCCGCCGAAGCTTGGACACGGCGGCGATGGAGGTTCCACCGTCGCGGCGGCTGGTGGTGACCGGAGCCCCTCGCCTGTCCGTTCGGACTGTCCTGTAGGTGTCTATTGGGACGAGTTCCCCATCTCGGAGTTTCTCTTGACGCTTTACGAGCCCATCCAGCGCGTCCAGTGGCTCCCTCGAGGCCGTCGCCGATGCGTTGGAGGAGGAAGGCCCCTTCACATTTCTTCTTCATCGGGTTGGAGCTCGCCAGGGCCCTTGGGAGGTGCATGCTCGTGTCACTAGTCAGCCAAGAAGGTGGGAAGGTTCGCCGGCGGGCTGAGTTCTTCTCTGGCTGGAAGGCCTTTGCCAAGTTCTTCCGCCTGGAGCGTCCCTTCATCCTCCACTTCCAGCTGAAGCGCCAGACTGGGGTCCTCTACGTCAAGGTCTTCGACGGCTCTCTGTGCCTCAAGGAGTGGGAGGAGAGCGATGACGATATGACTCCGCGTCCCGCTTAACTTTTAGGCCGTCCTGTAGCCGGCTTAGGCCGTATGCGAGGTTGTCCGCATGTGGACTTCCTTCTTTTGCTTATGTAATCTGCTCTCGGCTGTAAGCCTTTATCAATGATATTGAATGCTTTTCGGCTTTGCTCTTGCACCTTGTGTGATGGTGACCGGCTTGATCTTTCACACGTTGGCCGGGTTGAGATCTCCAGAGCCGGGAGGCGGCATTTTTGTGTGGGAAACGAAATGACGAAGTGGTTAGCTTGCTCTTTCGTTTATGGGGAATACTTTTACTTTGCTTAGCTCAATTTCACACTCGCCTGTAGCCTCTCCCGCCGCCATTCGTGTGCACTTCACCGTCCAGCGGGATCATGCACACTACTATAACGTTAGGATCCGGTTTGTTGGGCCAGAGTTTTCTCAGCCGGCAACGATTTCTGTTTCTTACGTCTTTCGCATACAGTCAGCCTCCAGCTTATTCTCTTGCCGGCCTTAACCGGATCCGAAGAGTTAGCCGTTTAGCGTTGTGTAGTTAATCGTCCGTAATAGGAGAAGTAGTTGCCGACTGCCGGCTTGGCCGAGTTTATAGAACAGCGTTTTTCCAGCCGGCAGTACTTTCCTTTATGCGTTTTTCACGTTGTTGGCCCCCTCCAGCTTGTTCTCTTGCCGGCCTTAACCGGATTCGAAGAGTTAGCCGTTTAGGGGTTAGTCACGCTACACGGCCGCTAAAGGCAAGCTTGCCGGCTGCCGGAGAAACCGGAAAGGAAATGCAGAAAAGAGTTGCGAAAAAACTGCTCATGTGTTCATCATTCTCATTTCTTTATTGATAGCATGGGTGATACATACATGGTTCTTTCTCAAGTGTAGAATCGACGCAAGAGTGACGCGTTCCATGGCCTTTCCGTTTCATCGCCTTCCTTGTCCATCGTGTCCTTCTTGTGCTCGCGGGCGTCGATCAAGTAGTAGGCATCGTTGATGAGCGCTTTGCTTACGATGAATGGTCCTTCCCAGGGTGATGAAAGCTTGTGCATGTTCTTTGTGTCTTGGATTAGTCGTAGCACGAGGTCGCCTTCACGAAAGCGGACAGGCCTGACCTGCCGGCTGTGGTAGTTGCGTAGTTGTTGCTGATACATCGCCGACCTTGACTCGGCAAGCTGGCGCGCTTCCTCGAGCAGGTCCATTCCGTCTTCATAGGCTTGTTTAGCTTCTGCTTCTGTGTACAGCACGATTCGGGGCGCATCATGCTCGATGTCAGTTGGCATGACGGCTTCAGCCCCGTGGACGAGGAAGAAGGGGGTGAAGCCGGTTGAGCGATTTGGGTTGTCCTTAGGCTCCAGAGGACGGAAGGTAGTTCTTCTTCCCATGCGCCGGCTGCCCGCTCGAGTGGTTCGAGCAACCGAGGCTTGATGCCGGATAGGATGAGGCCGTTTGCCTGTTCGACCTGCCCATTTGACTGCGGGTGTGCGACGGAGGCCACGTCGAGTCGGATGCCGGTCCTGCCGCAGAACTTGGCGAATTCTCCCTTGACGAAGTTCGACCCATTGTCCGTGATGATGCTGTTGGGGTAGCCGAAGCGGTAGATGATGCTTTTGAAGAACTTGACGGCTGTTGGTCCATCCAGCTTCTTGATCGGCTTGGCTTCAATCCATTTCGTGAACTTGTCGACGGCTACCAGCAGGTGTGTCATGCCTCCACTGGATCTCTTCAGCAGACCAACCATGTCGAGCCCCCAGACGGCAAACGGCCAGGTGATAGGAATTGTCTTGAGTGCTGAAGCCGGCGTGTGCTTCTGCGTTGCGAATCGCTGACAGCCGTTGCAGAGCCGGACCAGCTGGTTTGCGTCCGCCAGCGCAGTCGGCCAGTAGAACCCGTGCCTGAACGCCTTAGCCACAATTGCTCTCGAGGACGCGTGATGACCGCATTCGCCTTGATGAATTTCTTTGAGGATCTTGATTCCTTCTTCCTGGCTCACACAGCGCTGGAATATTCCAGAGACACTGCGTTTGTACAGCTCGTTGTTGATGATGGTGTAAGCACTTGCTCGGCGTTTGATTTGCCTGGCGATGAGCTCGTCCGCCGGGAGCTCGTCATTGGCGAGGTAGGCGAGGAAGGGTTGGGTCCATGGCGGAGCTTCTTCGATGACGAGGACCTCGACGGCTTCCGGCTCGCCTGGAGCCGGCCCAGCCGACTCCTCGCCCGGCGGCATCCGGATGGAGTCGGAGCCGGGACACGGCGTGATGGATGGCTTGTACAGCTTCTCGAGGGCGACGCCGGGTGGGATTTCCTCGCGAAGAGAACCAATGTTCGCCAAAGTGTCAGCTGCTTCATTGTTGGAGCGGTGGATGTGGTGGAATTCACATCCGTCGAAGCATCCCGCGAGTTGCTGGACGAAGAAGCGGTAGGCGGCCATGTTGGGGTCCTTGGCGTCCCAATGACCAGTGGTTTGCTGAACCACCAAGTCGGAGTCGCCGTAGCAGAGGATCCGCCTGATGTTCATGGCTTTGGCGAGCTTGAGGCCGTGTGCAAGAGCTTCGTATTCAGCTACATTGTTGGACGCCGTGAAGTGGATTTGTAGCACGTATTCGAGTCGGCCCCCTTTGGGTGAGGTGAGGACGACTCCGGCGACGAGTCCCCAGTATCTTTTGGAACCATCGAAGTGCATGAGCCAATGTTCGCCGGAGTCGGGTGGCGGCGATACGTGGTCCGTCTCCGTCCAGTCGGCTAGAAAGTCCGCCAGCTCCTGTGACTTGATCGCCGTTCTCTTGTCATATTCGACTCCGTGCGCCATCAGGTTGATCGCCCATTTCGCGACTCTGCCGGTGGCGTCCTTGTTGCCTATGATCTCGGCAAGCGGAGCATCGCTTATCACCTTGATCGGATGCTCTTGAAAGTAGTGCTTCAGCTTCTTCGTTGCCATGTGCACGCCGTATACGAGCTTCTGGTAGTGCGGGTAATTTTGCTTTGACTGCGAGAGCACCTCGCTGAGGTAGTAGACTGGCCGCTGAACCGGCCGCTGCTTGCCGACTTCATCTCGTTCCACCACCAGGACGACGCTGACGACTCGGTTGGAGGCGGCGATGTACATAAGCATGGGCTCCTTTGGAGCCGGAGGTGCTAAAACCGGGGTGGTGGCCATCGCACGCTTGAGTTCCTTGAAGGCGGCATCTGCCGCGTCGCTCCAGACGAACTTGTCAGTCTTCTTCAGTAAATGGTAGAGCGGGAGAGCCTTCTCACCGAGCCGGCTGATGAAGCGGCTGAGGGATGCCAGGCAGCCGGTGAACTTTTGGATGTCCTTGACGCTTCTTGGCTGTCGCATGTTGTCGATGGCGGCGATTTTCTCCGGGTTGGCCTCGATTCCTCGTGCTGACACAAGGTAGCCGAGTAGCTGTCCGGCTGGAACGCCGAACACACATTTCTTCGGGTTGAGCTTCATCTGGAAGCGGCGCAGGTTATCGAAGGTTTCCTTGAGGTCGGCGAGCAGAGTGTGCTTCTCCTTGGTCTTGATGACGACGTCGTCGACGTAGGCGTGCGCGTTACGACCGATCTGGTCGTGCAAGCATTTCTGCATGCAGCGCTGGTATGTTGCCCCCGCGTTCTTCAAGCCGAACGGCATGGTGGTGTAGCAGTACGGGCCGTAGGGGGTGATGAAGGCGGTCTTGAGCTGGTCATCCGGGTTCAGCGGAATTTGGTGGTAGCCGGAGTAGGCGTCGAGGAGGGAGAGGAGGTCGCAGCCGGCTGTGGAGTCGATCACTTGGTCGATGCGCGGCAATGCGAAGGGGTCTTTGGGGCAGGCCTTGTTGAGGTGGGTGTAATCGATACACATCCGCCACCGCTTGTTCTTCTTTTCCACCATCACCGGATTGGCTAGCCACTCCGTGTGTTGTACTTCCTTAATGAATCCGGCCGCGAGTAGTCGGGCTATCTCTTCTCCTATCAACTGTCTTCTCCCCTCCGCGAAGCGACACAGAGACTGTTTTACCGGCTTGGCATCTGGCCGGACGTGTAGAGAGTGCTCGACGAGTTCCCTCGGTACACCCGGCATGTCCTTGGGGGACCACGCGAAGATGTCCCGGTTCTCACGGAGGAACTCGATGAGCGTGCTTTCCTATTTGGGGTCCAGGCTCGCCCCCACGGTGACAAACTTGGATTTGTTGTTGCCGTCGAAGTAGATCTTCTTTGTGTCTCGCGCCGCCTGGAAACTCGACTCGCCAGCCGGCTTGGCCGACTCCGTAATCTCCAGCTTCTCCTCGCTGGCCTTGCGCTTGAATTGGCGCATCTCCTCATTGCAGACCATGGTCTCGGCCACCTTCACGCTGTCGGTGGTGCAAGCGATGGAGCGCTTGTAGTCTCCGGCGACGGTGATGATTCCGCGTGGGCCTGGTAGCTTCATCTTGAGGTAGGCGTAGTGAGGTACCGCCATGAACTTGGCGAGCACCGGCCGCCCGAGTATGGCGTGGTAGGCGCTGGAGTGGTCGACCACCTCGAAGGAGATGGTCTCGCGGCGGTGATTGCTCTTGGTGCCGAATAGGATGTCCAGCCGGATGAGGCCCATGGATGAGCTGGCTCGCCCTGGCACAATGCCGTGGAAGACCGTCCGACTTGGCGTCAAGCTGGACTCGGAGACGCCCAGCTTCTCCAGCGTGTCGCGGTAGAGGATGTTGATGCTGCTGCCCCCGTCGATGAGGACGCGTAAGAAGGTGCAGGCGCGCTTAGAGGAGATGATCATGGGCTCCAGGACTAGAGCATAGCCGCCTGGGTTGGGCATCAGCTCCGGGTGGTCGCTGCGGTCCCACGTGATGGGCTCTTGCGACCAGTTGAGGTATTGGGGGACAGGTGGAACCACCGCATTCACCTCCTTGAACCGCTCGCGCCGGCTTCGCTTGTCATCGCGCTCGCTGACGAACACGATGTAGGCGGCATCCGGATTCTGGTACCCGTCTGGACCCCTTGGAGGCGGAGATGGAAGGCGCTCCCTTCTCTGTTCTTCGCGTTGGCGATCATCGCGATTCCTGTCTTCGCGCCGCTTGTCGTCGCGTCTTCGATCATCCCGTCCGGCTTCATCCGGAGGCGGATTTCACCGTTCGTACGGTGGCGGCCTTGGGCCGCCAAGGTTGCATTGCCTGACGGTGTGGTTCGCTGGTCGGTCGCCGTGGTTCCAGCACGGTTGATCGAGTAGGAACTCGTAGCTGTTCCTCGCCCTTGTCCGGCGCATGTCGCTGCTCGTCCTCATGCGGCGGTTGTCGAAGCCTCCTGCCGGCCTTCCCTCGGTGGTGGCGACGACCTTGGACTCGACGCGGTCGTCCGTGGACTTGCGCTTGCCGGTCGCGTCGGAGTCACGCCGGGTTGATCTTCCTCCCTCCTGGTTCTCCGCCCGGCTGCGACGTGCAGCCGGCTCCACCATGATGATTCTTCCGGCTTCGTCGAGTCGAATCGGGTTGGTCATGCCCGTGTCGGCGGTGGCGTACTCGTCGGCGATTGCCATGAGCTCCGCCATGGTCTTCGAGCTCTTCCTCAGGAGCCTATGCTTGAGCAGCGTCTGATCTCGGCAGTCTTGAATGAAGTACTGGACGGCTTGGAGCTCGAGAATCCCCTCGCAAGAGTTGTGCAGGCTAGTCCATCGGGTGAGTTAGTCTCGGTCTGACTCGCCATCCCTCTGCTTGCACAACGCGAGCAGCTGTGCGTTGCCGGGGCACAAGTAGGTGCCGGTGAAATTGCGATTGAACACTTCCTCGAAGTCCAGCCAGCTGTTGACGCTTTCAGCCGGCAGGCTGTTCAGCCAAGTCCGAGCCGACCCCTGGAGCATGAGTGGCACGTAGCGTACGGCCACCCGCTTGTTGCCGCCTGCGATGTTGACCGCCGTGACGTAGTCAGCGAGCCAGTCTTCCGGCTTCGCGGTGCCGTTGTACTTGGGTGTATCCCTTGGGAGGGTGAATCCCCGCGGGAACTGCTCGGTCCGGATACGAGGTCCGAAGCAGCGATGAGCCGCGATGTCTTCCTCCTCGATGATGCTTGATGCCTTGAGCGCGTCGATGCGGAGGCGTGCGTCATGGCTCGTTTCAGGCCCCAGCGGTCCCAGGCGCTCCTCGATGGTGACCTTGTGTCCGATTCGCTCCTTGACGCTGCGGTCGGTTTGCGGCCCGTTCCGGTTGCCGTCTTCACGTCGTCCAGCCGGATCGCGGCCGTGATCACGAGGATGCGAGCTCGCGCTCCCCTCGCGATGTGCTCGTGGTTGCTTGTCCCTCGCCTTTCCGCGGCTTGTGGATGACGCCTCAGCGCCTTGCTTGGACTTGCCGGCTGCGTCGTAGCCTGGAGGCGGCTCATGGTGTTCCCGGCTCGCCGTTGCATCGGTTTCGCGTTGCTGCCAGTTAGCCGCGGCGATGAGCTCCTGGACCCGGCGTGCTTGTTGGCGTAGCTCCTCGCCTTGGAGATGGGGTAGTTCTGCTGCGGCCGCCTCCGCAGCCTTCATGTTTTGCATCGGGTTGCTGTACTCGGGCAAGACGATGTCCGAATGCTCGTGCGGCTGGCCAACACGGTTCAGGGCACCGCCGAGATCCCCTCCTTTGCGCCTGACCTCGTTCAGCTTCTCCGTGTTGCCTCTTGCCGGCTCGAAGCCGTGGACGGTGTTGTACTCGCGCATCGTGGCGTTGAGTCGGCGCTGTGTTGATGCGAGGTGAAGAGCCTTGTCATATATCTGTTGACGCATCCTCTCGAGTTCAGCCGCCGCCTTGGCTGGATCTGCACCCGGTGCGATGGGGGTGCTTAGCAGCTCGAAGTCAGCTTCAAGGTTGCGCTGGAAACCAGAGGGCTCGCCAGCTTCATGAACAGTAGCGGCGACGTCGCCTCCTGCTGCCACGTGCTCGACCATGTGCACCTCGGCGTAGACGTTGAGCTTGACGTTGTCGCAGTCGGCGTCGCCGGAGCTGAGGTAGCCGAAGGCGGAGTCGTCGTCGCAGGTGCTGGCGTCGAAGACCGAAGGAGCCAAGCTCAAGTAGACCACCTCCGGGTACTCCTTGGCGGCGACGGCGACGTAGACGTGGAAATCGCCAAGGGTGACGACTGTGCCTCCGCTGGTGAAGCCCACGTCGGCGAAGATCTTGGTGTTGTCGAGGACGCAGCCGATGGAGCCGATGGATAGCACGAGGCCGGAGACGACCCGCCGATCATCTACGGTCCGGGATCCCGCGCATAACGTGACTCCGCTCGTCGCGCGCCCCACGGTGGGCGCCAAATGTCGTGGTGGGTTGCACGGCATATCCATCAGAGATGGAAAGAAGTATGGGGCAGGCGACGATGGATGCTCGCGCGGGATTGGGTAACAAGCACGCAAACACACACGAGTTACCCAGGTGCAGGGCCCTCTTGTGGAGGTAACACCCCTATGTCCTGCTCTTCTTGTTCTTATTGCTTGATCACAAGATGCGGGCTACAAAGTGCTCCTTGAGCTGTATTCAGGTGGCAGCCGGCTGGGAGTCCGAGCCGGCTGGAGGTTGATGACGAGTCTTTGGTCTCACTTTCTTTCCTTTGTTGCCTCTTTTTTCTTTCCACGCAGGAGGCTCTAGCCCGCTTTATATAGGCAGCGGGCTAGGGTTTTAGGTTACAAGGATTTTACAGGTCTGTCCCTATGACATCATCTACTTTGAGGATGCTTGCAGGAAGAGGTTTCTGTCGACCATGAAGAAAAAACCATCCGAAGGAATGTTTGTGTTTGATGAAAAAGTTTGCCGTCAGCTCATGGCCAAGTTTTGCATTCATGCTGAGATTCCCTTCCTTAAGTTTGAAGATCCGTACCTTCAGCCATGGATTGACTCAATGCAGCCAGCATTTCAAATAAAGGGTCGTCACACGATTCGCGAAGATGCAATGAAGATGTATAAGGGAATGAAGAAAGATCTTGAAGTTGAGCTACAAAATTTAGATACTCGAATTTCCTTAACATCCGACATGTGGACATCATCACAGAGTTTGGGTTACATGTCCATCACTGCCCATTACATCAATGCAGATTTCATTTACAAGAAAAAGATCATTAGTTTTTCAGATGTGAAGTATCCACACACAGGATATGAAATTGAAGAGGAAATTGTCGGTTGCCTAACGGAATGGGGCATAAGGGGAAAGCTGTTCACCTTGACACTAGATAATGCGAGCAATAATACTTCTGCATGTGAGGAGATGATAAAATATCACAAACATGATCTTCTCCTTGAAGGTCAACATTTGCATGTCAGGTGTTGTGCACACATTCTTAATCTCTTGGTTCAGGATGGAATGAAAATAATCCATGGAGCAATTGACAAGATACGTGAGCTGCTCAAACATATTGACTCTTCTACATCAAGACTTCAAGATTTCAACACAATTGCAACTGGTATGGGTCTGCCTTCAAAGAATGGTATCTCTGTTGATACACCAACGAGATGGAACTCAACTTGGAAAATGCTTGTAGAAGCGTTGAGATATAAATCTGTCCTCACAAGCTATGCTAGTCGGAAGATGGAAGATTCTCCAAGTGTGCAAGAATGGGAGAAGGCAACCGCTATTTGTGATTTCCTTAAAGCTTTTGAAGAGCTTACCTTAACTATTTCAGCTCACAGGAAGCCAACTGCACATAAGTTTCTGCCGGTGGTGCTTTGTATTCGTCATGTTTTGAAAGATCCGGGTTGGCAGGCCTCTGATGTGTTGAAGGAATTGGCGGCAGCGATGCAATCAAAGCTCGATAAATATTGGGATCCCGAGGAGAAGGAGAATGCAGAGCCTAAACATCGGAAGAAAAGCAAGGACATTGAGTTTAACTTCGCACTTGTCATTGCTACATTCCTGGATCCAAGGAGGAAAGTAGATTACTTGGATTTTGCAAGGTGTCTACCAATGAAGAACAGATTTCAAAACAAATGGAGATTGCCTTAGAATGGGTGAGAAAGTATGTCAAAGAATATGAGCTATTTTCATCGACAAGCACTGCATACTCGACACCTTCTAGTCAAGGCAATGTCATTATTGGATCACCTATTGCAGGCAAAAGAAAGTTGGAAGAAGAGTTTGCCCAGTACAAATCTCGTCGAAGGTCACGTGTACATAAGTCCGAGCTTGACGCATACTTGGAAGAAGCCTGTGAGGAGGATGGTGATGACTTTGACGTCTTGGCTTGGTGGAAGAGGCATACCGAAAAGTTCCCCATATTGGCATCCATGGCCCGGGACTTTCTTGCAATTCCTTTGAGCACTGTGGCATCAGAATAAGCATTCAGTTGTGGAGGGAGAATACTTGGCGACACCAGAAGCTCTTTAAACCCTGAAATGCTACAAGCGCTTGTTTGTGCTAAAGATTGGTTGTTCGTACCAAAGGAGGGTGAGTTAACAGCTTTATATTTTAATTCTACTACATTGCAGTACAGTAGTATTATCGTTGATGTGTGTTTTAATTTAGTTATTTGCTTCAATTGCAGGACAAGGACAATAGGGCAGATCGAGCAGGTTCTCTATAGTCTCATAGGTATGTGCATGGTCTTCTGTACTTCAAGCATGCCCTGTTTTCTGTGGTTCTGCCATCACCTCATGGTATATGTCCAAGCTGTATGCTGGATGAATCACTTATAGCTCATAACAAATATATATCCTATGCATGTTTTACCCAGTGTGTTGGCTTCACTTAATTATTGCTCTGTTTCTTCTTTAGTACACTACCTGTTGGGATTTTGATTGCTTGTAGTTGTATATTGTATAGTCAAGAAAAAACTATGGTCTGATTGCTATTAACCTGTAGTTTCATGAGAAAAAATATATAATATCCTGTAGAATTTTTTCGAGAATGAATTGTGCTGCTATAAAGCTTCTATTTTCTGCAAATTGTAATTTGTAACTAGCAATGCCGTTTTTATTTTTGACCTCAAATTGTAATTGTAATTGGCGGTTCTATTTTTCCTTTTCAGTTTTCTTGAGGATTTGACCGAGAGCATCCATGCGTTTGAGAAGCTGAGCAACCTTCATCATGTCAAGAACAACAGTTCAATTTTTTTTTGTCAGTGAAGGCAATTCATTGGACCATGATCTGTAGAAATTTTGGTAGCAACATTTCCAAGTTTATGAACGATGTTGTTTATGAAATTTGGTAGCAACAGTGTTGACTTCTGCTTATTCTGTTTTCCTATGAATGTGCCTTGCCGCCTGTCAGTTTAATCGTCTCGGTGAGCCACTGAAGGGATCTAGTAGCTGGATCGTTACCTATTTTTATGCTGTAGCGCGCGCAGCCGCGCAGGAAGCCAGCCTACCACAGGAAATGGTTCCAACCAATTTTAATAAAGGGGTTAAAACCCACGGTTATTGACTGGGTTTAGATCGGTTCCAGTGGAGAATGTAATGGGTTCAGTTTTGGGTGGGCCGAAAATGCTATTAAATGGGTTTAGTTCGAGTTGGGACGAGGGAGTGAGATTTCTGGGTATGGTTAAGGTACGGTTGAAGTTTGTAACCATTCTCAGCTTTAAACGAGCCCAAGATCATCGAAAACGGAGTCCGGATGAAAAAGATATGCCCGTTTTTGTATTGCAGTTTCTGTTGTTTTTCAGTGGGGCGGAAGTTCTGGCCCGGAGGCCGGAAATTCCGGCCGTTGCCCCGGAAGTTCCGGCCCATATTTTCTTCTGAGCTTTTCTGCTAAGTCTTTTCGGCTTTTCTCTCTGGAGGGGTTCCGGAAATTTGCTCCGGAAGTTTCCTCGGAAATTTCCGGGGGTCCGGAAATTCCGGTTCTTGGTCCGGAATATCCGGCCTAAGAAAAATTTGGCTAAGTATTTTGCGCTTTTCTCTCGGGTGGGGGTCCGGAACTTTGCCCGGAAGTTTTCTTCGGAAATTTCTGGGGCACCGGAAGTTCCGGCCCTGTGCCCCGGAATATCCGGCCCCCGGCCGGAAGTTCCGGTTCATAACCTCGGAATTTCCGGCCCCTCGTTTTTCCAACGACTAGTTTTTGGGGAGGGGCTATAAATAGCCCCCTTCTTCCCCAAGAGCTGGTTGCTCACTTTGCTCAGCTCATTTCCTCTCTCCTGCATTGTTGCAAACTTGTGAGCTTGATTCCTCTCAATCCCTCCAATGATTCTTGCCTAAATTTAGGGATTCAAGAGAGGAGATCTAGATCTACCATTCCACCAATTAAAATCTCTTCTAAGTGAGGGGAACTAGTGGATCTAGATTTTGGGGTTGCTTTGTGTTCATCCCTTTTGTTCTTCCTCTCTTATTCCCCCCAAAGCATTTGTTGCTTGGTTGGAATTTGAGAGTGAAGGATTTGACCACTTAGTGTGTTCTTGCCTTTTGCATTAGTTGCATCGGGTTGCTCTCTCCACGGTGATACGTGAAGATCGAAGTTGAGAAGCTTGTTACTCTTGGGTGCATTGTGTTCCCAAGAGCTTTGTGCCTCTTGGGTGCATTGTGTACCCTAGACGGTGGTGGTGCCATGAAGACTTCGACTTGTAAAGCTTCGGCAAGATTTGGGAGCCCCCAATTGAGTTGTGGGTGTGTGCCCCCAAAAGTTGTAAAGGCTCCGGAATCCGCCTCGAAGGATTCCGATAGTGGAAGGTGAACCAAACCTTTGGGTGCGGTTCATCGGAGAATAGGGTGAGGCCTTTGTGGCATCTTGAGTAGGCCTCTTGTGGCGAGCTCACACCCCTCCAACGAGACGTACTCCCTTAATAAGGAGGAACTCGGGAATACATCCTCGTCTCCGCGTGCCTCGGTTATTTCTATGCCCGAGCTTTTACTTATGCAATTTATATTGTGATAGCCTTCGTGCTTGAAGTTCTTTATCTTGCCATCATCTTGTTGCTTGCCTTGTTTAGCATAGGTTGTTGGTGCACATAGGTGAGCCTAGAAATTAGGTTGTTGGCTTGTTAATTTAAACACATAGTTGTATTCCGCAATTATCAAGCCTTTTATTAGAAAAAAGTTTTAATCGCCTATTCCCCCCCTCTAGGCGACATCCGGAACATCGTTTGTTCTTTCAAAGACGAACATGATAGAAAAATAAATGAAATTGGTAGAGCTGCACTTGTGGGCTCAATTGCATTACATCTGAACATGCTTAAACGCCGACCGGCCCAACAAAATGGAATTCTGGCCCAGACGAACCGTGGAGCGGTGCCGAACGTTTTTAGCTCTCGGCAAGACGCTGGAGTGGTCGCTGGAAGCTGGATCAACGAAGTTTTCGGAAGCTGGAGGACATCCGAACATGCCCTTATTCGGATCTGCTAGAGTTGCTCTTAGGCTGTGTTTGTATGTTGGAATTGAGGCTCGGAATCGTCAGTTTTGGAATTGCCGGCCTGAATTCCGCTGTTTGGTTGGTTCCGGAATTGTGCTCTAGAAACTCGCTCAAATTCCGCGCGAGCCCCCGCACGCATGCGCCCCTCGATCGACAATTCCGAGCTCAGGATCTCGGAAACGCTCGGAAACTCGTACCGCTTCGCTCTCGAGGAAACAAAGCGAGCACCTCCTCGAGCCCGACCTGGAGGAAGACCGGCGGCGGCTCTGGTACGCTCTCCCTCTCCCATCTCCGGCATCCTCTCCCTCTCCCCGTTCTCCTCCGCCATCCTCTCCCCCTGTTTGTCCTCCGCCATCATCTCCCTCTCTCCGTCCTCCGATTCCTGACCCCTAACCCTAGATCGACTGCGGCGTTAGGGGAACGGCAGTGGGAGGTGAACGACGGCGAGAGGGCGTCATCGGCCTCTCCATGGCGGCGCCATGATCCGCACCAAGGCGAGGCCGGCACCGGCAACATCATGGAGGCCGTCCGTGATGGGAGGCCGTCTGCCATGTCGCTCCGTGATGGGCGCCGTCCGCGCCCTACGCAACATGGACGGCGACGAGATCTTCAGCTACGCCAAGCAGATCGCCGCCCGTACGACCTGGTGATGCAGACCAAGCAGCTCGGGGAGGCCATGGTGGCCATCATGTATTATCTTCAAGTTCAGTTGGGGGATTTTACTCCTGTGCTTGTGTCATGCTTAATACACATACTAATTTTTTACTCCTTAATACACATACTATTTTTTTACTTGTGTCATGCTTTCTTTTTTTCATATTTTTACTTGTGTAAATATTCATGACCTTATTCAGAATATTTTAATATTATTATATGTGCAAAATAATGTATATATATTCAAATATACACATACTATTTTTCATACATGTACACAAGTTTATATTGTTCAAACTCAACAAATTATTCAATTCCATGGTTTGTACATCCAAACAACAATTGGAATTGGGTGCTACCATTTGATCCCGACTATAAATTCCATGTCCCACCAAACAACAGAATTCGAATTGCAGCCCATTTCCTTTTCATCTTGGATTTGGAATTCATAGTCCAATTAAATTCCGAACCTCAATTCCTACATCCAAACACAGCCGCCTTAGAGTCTTAGACCATATTCCAAGCAAGTCCTGAAAAATATTTGGTAACGATCTTCAATCAAAGCTGCCGCCGGCCACGGGAGTGCGCCCCATCTAGTCTAGAAGAAATAATAATCTCGCCAATAGATAAAAGAACGAGGCGGCACCTGGGCCCACCCAGCAGCCTCCCAGACCGCCTACGGCCGCCCTTGGGTTGAGTCCAACCCCAACACGGCACACCACACCACACATGACACACCGCCCCATAAACAAAAAGACGAAAAATAGCCTCCGCTTCCTCCTCGTTTCTCCTCTCCCCAAATTCCCCTCTCCTTCTCTCGCCCCCGTCGCCACCACGACGACGACGACGACGACGACGGCGGCGCCGCCGACCAGGTACCGATTCCTTCCGCCTACCCGCTCGATTCCTGCAGATTCGTCCCCTCCACTCCCCAGATCGCGAGTTCTCCGGGGCCGGAACAGTAGATTTTGACTAGAACTCGCCCGCCCTCGCCGTCGATGGTTGGGGTTAAGGGAGGAGATCCGGGGAGAGCTCTCGGTGTCGCTTCTGGGGGATTTAGAGCAGGGATTTGTCCGCCTCTCCTTGATTTGATTTGTTTTAGCTAGGCGGGAGGTTAGGGTTGGCCAGGTCTCCCCTTACCACTGTGGCTTGCGTGGTCGCATTATTTCTGGACCTGTATTTTTCTCGGGTGATTGATTCCGCTGGTATCTCTGGTGCTTCGTTGCAGGTTATGAGACTGATGTTCGATTGATGAATGATGACTGTTCCGATGGATAATACTGCCACCCCGCCCTCGCAGGACCTCGCCAAGCGCCTCTTTAAGAAGGTGAACTTCCCTTACTATATACCTTTACATCCAGTTATTTCGCACTAGGCTGCTTCCGCTCGGGCTGTTTCATGTAACTTGTTGCTGTATCTGCATTGTATGCGATGCTAGGTGCATATTCTTCTTCCTCGTTAGTATCATATCGGTGTTGAAGTGCTAACTGTACTGCTTTTCCTTCTTGGATAGACTAAGTAAGTAATGTGAATGGTTTATTATGACTTGTCAATTTTAATCACCAACCGTTGATTTTTACCTAGAATGGCCGACATACTCTAACTGTCCGACTTAATGATTTCCCTAGATGGTTGTGAGTTTGAAAAAAAAAACTAGCATTAATAATTTCCATCTCTTATTTGTTATTTGGGGTTTCCGATGTGATAAAATTGGTGAGTAGATAAATTCAGTGCATGTATGAGCTTCGGATATAATGATAACACAGTGATCTTATTTGTATAGAATGCTGAACTCAAAAGGCTTCTGGAGAAGTCAGCACAGTCCAAAGTCCCTTCAGATCCCAACATATGGCTTCAGATGCGTGAGAATTTTGAGAAGATGATTCTGGCAGATCATGAATTTTGTGAGAAGCATGAGATTGAGTATATCCTGTGGCAGTTGCATTACAAAAGAATCGAGGAGTTCAGGCAGCACATTAATGCTGCAGGTTCAGCTGCATCTCAGAATGGGAAAAACAATGGCAACACAGATCGAATCAAGAGAATTAAGTCGGCCTTCAGGAGCTTTCTTTCAGAAGCATCGGGCTTCTATCATGACTTGATGTTCAAGATCAAATCAAATTATGGCCTTCCTCTGGGTTACTTCTCAGAGTCTCCTGAGAACGCAACCAACCCTGCAAAAAATGATAAGAAAACAGCTGATGCGAAGAAAGCCCTGATATCATGCCACCGTTGCCTCATATATCTGGGTGATCTGGCCCGTTATAAGGGTATGTTTGGTGATGGTGATTCTGCAAGTCGTGAGTATGCTGCGGCTTCTAGTTACTACAAGGAGGCAGCTTCAATCTGCCCTTCCAGCGGCAATCCGCACCATCAGGTATAATCTCACTTCCGTCGGATGATCATATATTCTCCGTTCAGTTTTCTAATGATGACTCTGATTGGACTTGTCAGCTTGCCATATTAGCTTCTTACTCAAGCAATGAAGTAGTGGCTGTCTACAGATACTTTCGAAGCTTAGCTGTAGACACTCCCTTCTCTACAGCACGGGACAATCTGATTCTTGCTTTTGAGAAGGTATTGTTGCTATGTTCTTAACTAACTTAATCCCATAGTAATGTACTGCTCTTTCCTGCGTTGTTTATTGTCCAGTGTAGAATTTGGTCCTTCAATCCCCATTTATCTAACATCGTACTTCTCCGATATGAATGAGCAGATTATCCATACTCAGTTGTGTATCTTTATGTCTTTGTTGTGAGTCTAGTTAGTTATACCTTTTGATTTGATATACTAGCTAAATACACATACTTTGGTATTGAAAAGTGAATATAACTGATCATGTGAAGCCATGCCAACAACTCAGCTTTCTCTACATCTCAGCTGTGTCATTGCGCTCTTCCAAGTTCCGTCTAAACTGACATCATGTCTGGCATAGGCCCATAGCCACACCTAATTATGCTTCTCTGACCCTTATTGTACTTCAATATATCAGACGACCAGTGTTGCTATGCGGTTATGACACCAACTGTTAGGACTAGTTTTCTGCAGTGTTACTGGTTTTAAGATATAATAGGAATTTCCCATAGGCCATAGTTGCACTTCCTTTGCTAGATTTTAGGTATATTTCTTTTCTCAGTCCTTCTGCTACTATGTCTCCATTACAAGTTTCTTAAGCTTGTAATTTTGTGCGATGTGTTTGATTGTTTAATTTTAGATTTCTTCTGTTCTATTTGCCCACTCCATATTAGATATGCTTATAATCAGGGCTTTCATAGTTCGAGCTTTGTTCTAGGCTTGGTTCTAGCACATCTCAGAGTCTCGACCTCGTGAGATGGAACAAGCCAAGGTTGAATAGCTTGACAGGTTTGGCTAAACACATTGTAATCCTGTGCCCACAAGGTAAAAAAGTAATCCCATGCCCTGCCCTCATTTCACTGATTCCCTACCCTTCAAGGTCCCAATTCCAGCCCAAGCCCAACTGGGTCAGCATACTTCCACATGAAAAATATCCCTGAATCCTAGCCGCTTCCCGATTCCCCTTCAGCTCGCCATTGCTGTCACCTGAGAAGACGGCCCCAGGCCTCTCCAGCCACCCAACAACGACCCCCTCCTGGTGCTTTTGATGTCGTTTCCACTTGTGATGCACACGTTGCTCAATCTCAGCTTCTTTTAGCTCGCTGATGGTGCTCCAAATCTAAGTGATTACTCCCTCCGTATGAGTTTATAAGGTCCAATTGTAAGAAAAACTTGCCCTACAAAATTTAACTCATGCACGAAATTATACCACTGGAAGTCTTTTTAAAATTGATTCCATTGATTTTATCTTACACAAGTTTGCACTCATGCAGAACATTATAGTGCACTGGCTTTTTATAATTTTGGTCTATTACTTATATATTGTTGATGAAATTTATTGTCAAAGTTTCTTATTAGTAGTATGTGGATTTTATGTTATATTTCCTGTCGGCTGCCTTCATTTAAACCACATTGGGGAAAATGCTTCCTTGCTGCTCGCATTGAACAGTCGTTGAGATTATCGTAAGAATTATGAAGGATTTACTGATTGGGTCTTGCTTGATGATCGTTCTTCTCTGTTACAGACCCCAATTGCAGGCTCTAGCTTCAATCTAGGGCCGCTGCCTTTTTTTTCTCTCATACCATTTTTTCTCTAATACAAGTTTCATGCATGTTACGTTTTGCTGCTTACTTGGGGTTCCATGTCACTGTTTGTTCCCCCCACTCTATGAAGCTAACTTTGCTTGTCGAGCATTTCATTTGGTTATATGTTCTTTATTTTTCTAGTTCTTTTATAAGTAAAGGTCTGATCACTTTAAAAAAATAAAAGGAGTCTAAATAACTGAAATTTGGTGTTACAGTGGTCAGCTTTAGGTGGTTTATGAGAGGCACTATGCCTTTAGGTTCTGTACTTCTGGCAGTATTGTGCAAAATCGTGTGTTTTTATCAGGGACTAGTTTTGTAGTATTAACAGAACTTGACTTTCCAGATCTGCACTATGCCATTAGGTTCTATTTCTGACAGTATTTACTTCTGCAGAATCGCCAAAGCTATGCACAGCTGCCAAGCAACAACAAAGTTGCCACTTCTAGGCCATTACCCCCACGATCAGCTGGGAGGGGCAGAGGACGGGGCGAAATAAGGTTTCAGCCCAAAGATGTCAATACTGAAGCAACTTCAAAAGAGCGAGAGCAAAGTATACCTGATACACTGAAGTCCTTCTCTGTACGGTTTGTTAGACTGAATGGAATCCTTTTCACAAGGACTAGGTACTTTCCATTGTTTACCCCCCCCCCCCCTCTCTTTCTCTCTCTGTGTGTCTCTCTGTCGGGCTAATTTCTTTTAATGTCTTTCGCAGCTTGGAAACATTTGAAGAACTGTTTGATGTTGTTCGCAATGATCTGAAAATTCTCCTCTCCTCTGGTCCAAATGAAGAGCTCAATTTTGGTTCTGATGCTGCCGAGAATGCATTAGCTATTGTTCGACTTGTTGCAATCCTTATATTCACAGTGCACAACGTGAGAAAGGAACCAGATACCCAATCCTATGCTGAAATTGTGCAACGCAGGGTATTGCTTCAAAATGCATTTACAGCTGCTTTCGAGTTTGTTGGACGTATTCTCAAAAGATGCTCAGAGCTTCGTGACATTGCATCAAGTTTCTATCTTCCAGCAATTGTGGTCTTCATCGAATGGCTGGCATGCCATCCAGAGTTAGCTGCTGATTCGGAGATGGAGGAGAAGCATGCAAATGCTCGATCTTTCTTCTGGAATCAGTGCGTCTCACTCATGAATAATCTCATCCTTACAGACCTTGCTTCCATTGATTGTGATGATGACGAGGCTTGCTTTTTCGATATGGGCGTGTATGAAGAGGGTGAAACTGGCAATCGACTTGCATTGTGGGAAGATTTTGAATTAAGGGGTTTTCTGCCCTTGGTGCCTGCACATGTTATCTTGGATTTCTCAAGCAAGCATACATTTGGAAATGATGGAGGCATCAACGAGAAGAAAGCACGGGCTCAACGGATACTTTCTGCAGGGAAGGCTCTCCTAAATTTCGTTCAGATTGATCAACTGAGAATATTTTTTGATTCATCTTCAAGAAAGTTTGTTGTGGCTAAGGAACCTCCTGTGTTAAAAGCTGCTATCTCTGCTCATAGATCTTCCAACGCACCTGAAGTGAATGCTGTTGAGGTGGAACATGAAACTGTTAGCAGATTTGATCCAGTGGCAGCTAATGTTGGAGCAATGCAGGCGGGAGTGCAGTTGTATTCTGAAGGAGAAGATGATGAAGAAATTGTTTTTAAGCCTACAGCTTCTGAGAAGTTCCCGAAAGTACTTACTGAAGAACCCGTTGATGGATACATCCAGTCTGTGCAAATGTCTACTGGTGGTTGGCCAACCATTGGTGGACCAATTGCTATCCAGGGTACTTCATCTGCATCAGCTCCTGGTAACTGTAATGTTAACGGGTCACTTCCCACGTCTTCTGTTGGTAGGGCTCCCAATGGCCGTCAAGAGGTTATTCCTAGCAACGTTCCAATGTCGGCTCCTTATGAATTTGTGCAGCCTGTTGGGGTTCCTACTTCCAGCTGGGCAAGTAGTGGTGCACCACT
Source organism: Puccinellia tenuiflora (assembly GCA_012064385.1). NCBI lineage: Eukaryota > Viridiplantae > Streptophyta > Magnoliopsida > Poales > Poaceae > Puccinellia > Puccinellia tenuiflora. The sequence continues at coordinate 1,810,051 of QRDG01000434.1, read as the reverse complement.
TGTTGGTCCTATTAACACAATGCCAACTTTCTCAAGTGTCGCGCCACTTGTTGGTCCGAACATAATTCCAACTTTCTCAGGTGTCTACTCTGATCCGCGTGTATCTGCATCAATGATTCCACATACTGGTGGCCCTGATTATGTAAAATTGCTCTTCGAACAAGAAAAACTCTTAATGATGGGACTAAACAATGTTAATTTGGCTGGAAATGGATATCTGGAGCAGAGGTTTCAGGGTGGATTGAATGGATCACAGTCGATGGCATATTCACCACATGTATATGTTGAATCTGGTCACAACAATACAAGTTTCATGCATAATCAGGTGAAGGCCAATGAAGAGACTATCCCATCTACTTCAGATTCAATTGTACCGTCAGTAGCAGCATCTGGTGGGGTGACAATGAAACTCACTGATGCACCTGTTGCTGTATCTAAGAAGAATCCTGTTAGTCGTCCATCAAGGCCTGCTGGTCCTCCTCCAGGATTTAACCACATCACCCCAAAGCGTCATGATGATTTCATGTCATTTGAGAAGCTGCAGCACCAACAGACTGATGATTACAGTTGGCTGGATGGCTACCAGCCATCAATGGACCATGTTCACAACGCAAGAGCTATAAATCCTGATGTTTACACTACTAGCAGTGCATTCCCCACTCCCTTCCCTTTCCCGGGGAAACAGCAGGTCTCTGGGGTGCATGCCCGAAGCACCAATGAGAAAACATGGCAAGATTTCCACCTTTTTGACCCTGCAAAACAGAACATGGTCCAAAACCACCAACAAATTAATCAGCAAAGTGGTCAAGTGGCTGAAGAGCAGCTGACAAAACCAATCGGATCTGGCCGTTATCTTGTGTGACTGAGTAGCTTGTACCAGGATGGTTACTGGTAAACACCTTTCTTCTGTAGATTGAGAAATTGAACACTAGACATGAGTTTTAATTTCAGTGCTTCTCCATGTTAGACTGTTTGATGTTTTATCTTCTGCTGGAGCTAATTTAGGTTATATATCTAAAGTAGTACTCAGTTATATGTTTTTTCTATGTGCACAGGAGTTGCTGAGGATCTGTTGCAGTAAGTGGCACGCTTGATACCTATTCAATTTGGTCCCATACCTGCAGCCCTTTCATAGCGTTAAATTTCTTTTGGAGAATGGTGATCTTGGAAGCATAGCAAATGCTGCTGTTAGGTTTGGTAAGCTGTGTTTTAAAGTTGAACATTCCTATTTGAAATTGAATTTTTTCAGTGCATCTCTTACAAACGCAATTGGTTCATTCCTGTTATGTTACCATTGTGCTATTATATATGAAACTGGCATCTTAACATGTATTCCTTTTTTCAGTGTAATTTTCATTTAATTTGAAGCTGTGTGGTGATTATTTCAGTTGATTACATTCTACAGTATATTTCTACAATAAATCATATACCTACTTTACCACATTTCAGAGGGTTTTTAAAGTTATTTTTTCGGGTACTGTGATTCATTAAATGTGTTTTTGTGCCTGTAATGTCAAATCTGCAGGAATAGTAAACTTGCAATAACTATTTCAAATAGGTTTCACTTTTTTGCTGTTAATACTGATGAGTTAGTTTCTCTCTGATGAACTTTTGTAACTTGTGTGTCCATTCTCTTTCTGTAAGTAGATACTATGAGCTTTCCCTGCTATGATTTCCTAACGGCTGTGTGGACCCTCACATCGTTTGATTTGGCAATTATAGGGTGTGCCAGGTCTTCCAGGCCAGTGGAATGGTGGAGGATGATTGATCTGTCGGTCTGGTGGGGACGAATTGTACGCAGAACCCTTGGATGCTTAGGCATGAGGGTTTGATGGAAGGAACTCAAATCCAGTCACTGTAGGCACGCTATGCGCATCAAGTCTCTCATTGGATTAACTACCGTGAGAATGGCCAGTGTGTGGCTCCTATGACGGAAACTAAAGAGCCATTTGGTGTTGCTCATGCTCATCTATGGCTACTGTGAATTAAGTTCAAGGGACAGTTAGCTTGCTGGCAAGTTGGTTCCCGAAGTATACTTACTACATCTGCTTATGTTGCATGTGTTGCTGCCTGTTGGCAACAGCATGCTATAGTTGTCGTTTTGTGAGCGAGTTCACTTCCATATCATTTGCTATATGATTTGAACAATTTGTTTTGCTGTTTTGTCTGGTACCCAACTTTTGTGCAATAAGTTCCTTATTACCTTGCCATATGCAATGTCATACTGAATACCAGTGGTTTATAATGAGTCTGTTGTGCAATTTTTGTTTCCTGTTTCCTTAGTCCAATCCTTTAAGTCTCGAAATAAAATTTTCAGGAATCCTGTCTATCTGACGGGATTGAGTGACCTTCGAATAAAATGCGTGCGCATATGGTTATATGTATTGCCTACCCAATTATTCACCGTCATGGTAATTTGCGCTAAATTGTTGACTATATCTGTTCAATTGGTAAATCATACTTATTACTTATGGTTTTCTCATATGAATGTCTTATCTCGTGCTGTTGGACATCACATGCTTATAGGGCTTTATGTATTAACTATTATAGAATTTGTCGAGGTATTTGTGCACATAGATATAATAGTTGCAGAATCTATACAAATCAATTACAGTAGGGAAGATAAAGAACCCCACCTTTCTAGTTCTTATGATGCACTTGGAGCATAGGGAAATGCAAATGTGAACATGGGGCATTTGCACTCGGTTTGGAAGAATTGCATTTTCGTAATGTTTAAAAGTTCTGAAAAAATGTGCACGTCCACGTGTTGTAGTTTTGTAGTTTCTATATGTGCGCTAAAAGTTTCGTGGAGAAACGACTTTTTTACTTGACTTGTGTGAAAAAGATAAAAATTTGTCATATATGTGTCCTATATATGTCACAACAATTTTTTTTGTGGAGGAAAACTAAAAAGTAAACTTTTCATAAAACTTTGGGTCGCGCACATGTTTATGCGAGACATATGCGTATACTTTTTTTTTCAGGTTTATTTAATATTTTTTAAATGTTTTTCTAAAAGTGGGTGCAGATATTCTCATGTTCTCTTTATTCACTCTTAGAAGTATAAACCAATAAACGAGGGAGAGACGGATCGAAGGCTCCTGGGGCATCGCCACTATCTTCATACATGACTACATCATCACCCCAAGCGACTCCATTTTCATACAATCTTGTCTATCAAAGCACGTAGCTCCTTTTTTTTGAACAGGGGCGGTCCCACAGGGATCTTGAAGCATATATTCATAGTAGTGGCATTATACAAGGAGGACCACAAGAAATTGAAAATTACAAGCAGGTCCATACATTTTGCACTACGAACCCTAAAGCTAGAAGAAGAGACGCCATTGGGTCCAGCTCCTTGACCACCGCATCGGAGAAGCTCGCTGCCGCCAAGCACGCCAACACTTGGGGTGGAGCGCCGGGAGCCAGCAGCAGCAGACCCACAAGGCCTCCAAGTCCAAGTAGGCACAACGGTGTGGAGGTTGATTATCACCATCAATCGCCGGTCAAAGGTAGCCAAAGCCGATGAAGAGGGAGGGAGGGGTCGCCTTTCAACCATCTGAGATGGCGGCCGACGAGGAGTCGCCATGGATAACCTCCCAGGAGCCGCTTCAGAGCTCCCCTGTCACAGAATCCAGTAACCAGATGCAAGATCAAAGGAACTCACCTCCAACTCGCCCCCACGACGAACACGAAGGAAAATCCCCAAATCCCAAACCTAGACTCTAGATCTGCCGAGAACGAGCTTATTTAGGGATGTGGATGGACAGGTTGCATCACAGCTCACCGTCGGCTCCGCCCTCCGGAGCAAAACGAGCCAGAACACCACCCCTAGGCACCGAACGTCGCTCGACTGCGTCGGCCACCACTGCTCCACCGGCATAACGCCACACCGGGATACAACCCGAAACCTAGACCTAGACCCTCTAAGGCTACTCTGTGCAGACCGACATCCTCTCCCCCATCCTCTCTGGCCAGCCAGGCCGCCGGAGAAGATAGAGAGAGAGGAGCCGGAGAGCTCTTGGGGACTCTCAACGAAAGAGGGAAGAGAGAGAAAGGGAGAAGGGAAAGAGAGAAGGACTATCAAAGCACGTAGCTCCTTTATGGTTCTATATTATTGATAACGTATTTATATTTATAAGATTGTACTTCGTATAGTTATTCCTCTATTTATGTTCTTGAGTGTGGATTGTGAGTAGTTCATATAGTTCACGATGATACTTAAAAGTTAGCGGGCTTCATATGTGGTGTGGATTTGGTAGCCCCTAGCCCCGAGGCTCCTACAGCTATACTCCTAGTGTCGCTGCTGTCGGATGTGGACTTGGAGATTCGGACGTGTTGTCCCCGTGTCAACTTATCTGGCACGCGTAAGTACGGTACTTAGGGACCTAAATCGGTGAATTCCACTTTGGCTCTCGAATGTATATACATTTCGAATTATCCAGTCCGTGTGATGTTGAGGAATATTCTGGGTATTGACCGTGAGGCTCTCTCTGAGAAATACTTGGGACTTCCAACGGCAGATGGTCGTCTCACTGATCGTAATTTTGATCATATTGTGGAAAGGGCTAGATCGTGTGTTCAAGGATGGTGTGAGAAGTTGATCTCCTATGGTTGGAAGGAGCCTCTGTTGAAAGTTGTGATTCAGTCTCTACCAACCTTCTCTATGAGTTGTTTCAAACTCACTAAGGGGTTGTGCTCCAAATTAAGGACAGTCATGTCTAAATATTGGTGGAGTGGGTCACTCGATAAAGAGGTATGCATTGGCAGTCTTGGGAAAAGATGTTGGGGCCTAAATGTGCAGGTGGAATGGGTTTTCGAGAGTTTGAAATTTTAATGATGCAATGCTAGGTAAACAGGCATGGAGGCTGCACGAAAACCCATATAGCTTGTGTGTTAGGGTTCTAAAAGGGAGGTATTTCGCTAATGTTGATTTTATGGAGGCCGACTGTCCTTCAAGAGCATCTAAAACTTGGAAAGCTATTATTTGTGGAAGAGATGTACTATGCAAAGGATTAGTTCGTCGTATTGGTGATGGTGAAACAACGTCTATTTGGAATGATAGATGGATACCTAATATGCCACCCCTCAAACCTATGGGTCATCTATGTGATGATGCGGATACTCCAACTCTGGTGAAGGATTTGCTAGAAGCTACGGGAAGCTGGGATGTTCCCAAAATCAGGAAATATATTGAAAGAACATTTCTTATCCCTATTAGTTTTGCGTGTTAGGCAACAACACTAGTGACGAACTAATCTTCTGTCAAGTTGATGTAGTATAAAACGTATCAGACGACAACCCAAATTGCAAAAGTGAAAAGAGATAAGCTGTCTAAAGCCAATAATCCAAGTCTGCAAAACCGGATAATCCGGTCCCTTCGTGGGGCTAATTATCCGGCCCTCTGGATTTTCTCAAGAATTTGGCAAAGGAAGAGGTGCGTCCAAGTGTGCGGCTCTCTGTATAGGGGGCGGATATTTGGCCGGATATTTATCTGGGAGCCGAATTATTGCTCTAACGGATAATCCAGCTCCCACTTAGGCCGGATAATCCGGCCCCAAGTTTCTCTGCAACGGCTCCAAACGGCTAGTTTCATGGAGGGGTATAAATACCCACTCCATCTTCCTCCTCCAGCTACCACAACCAGAACAAGAAACACACCATTGTTGAAAAGCTTCAAATCCATAGATCTCTCTCTCTCTAGCCACTCAAACACTTAGCCCTTCGGGGATTTGAGAGAGAAGACCTAGATCTACCCTTCCACCAAACCGATTTGATTTCCCCCTTGATTTGTGAGAGGGGGCTTGCTACTCTTTGTGTTCATTGGAACCCTAAGAGGTTGTGGTCCTTCGGAGCTTTGGGAGCTACGAAGACATTGCCGGAAGCCACCAATTAGGTTGTGGTGTGTGCCCCGGTCTTGGAGCATCGAGTCTTGGCGGCTCGGTGCATTTGGTGAATACCCTCCAACTTGTGGAGTGTGCTTCATCCTTGTAAAGGTTCTAGTTGTCAACCTCAATGGCAACATAGTGACACGTGCCTCGCCACATCGGTGGTAAGACACGACGGAGATACGTTGTGCCATATCAAGGCTATTCAGTGTTTCACTTTGGTGAATACCACACCGCTCCAACGGAGACTAGCTTCCTTTGGGAAGTGAACTTCGGGATAAATCTCCGCGTCATCTTGTTGGTTATTCCTCAACTTACCTTTACTTGTTGCTAATAGCTTACTCACATATATATCTTGTGCCAGTAGTCGATTGCTCAACATATAGGGTTATTCATCTAGTTGGATATTCTAGAGAACTTATATTTGAGCAATACCCAATTAAAAGAAAAAGAAGTAAAATTTGTAGTTAACCTATTCACCCCCCTCTAGTTAACCTTATCGATCCTTTCAATTGGTATCAGATCCTCGCCTCTTTATTAAAGGCTTCACTGCCTAAAGAGGAGGATGGGGGAGCCCACTGCCATGGAATTAATTCAAAAACAAATCGATTCCATAGCTGAGAACTTTGATAAGAGGATGGATAGGTTGGAGGAGCTTTTAACTAAACTTGCATCTGCATCTAGCAGTGAAAATGAAAGTGCCTCTCTAGATGAAAATGGTAATCCCATATCTCCTTCTAAAGAAAATGAAGTAGATTCCCTCAAAGATAGAAACTCAAATCAATTTGGATATGCTTATAACATTGCTCCTAATGTTCAACACCCACATGTAAACAATCTTGGTAATCCACCTTTAGTAGAAAGGACCCGTTTTACTAATTGGAAAGCGTCTATGAAGTCTTATGTATGTAGCTCTTCAATGCAAATATGGAGAATCATTGAGAAGGGATACTATCCTAAGGATGTCAATAATTTGACCTCAAGTGAGATCATTGATGAACAACTCAATGCACATGCTCGAGAAGGCAATGGTCAATGAAGGTGTTGAGCACATTCGGTCTCTCCCAAATCCCAAGGAAGCTTGGGATTATTTACTTGCCATGTACGATGGAAATGTGAGCATGCAACGCTCGAAGAAATCAATTTTTCAACGGCAAGAAGATCATTTCATCATGAAGGATGGAGAGCTCCCGGAAGATGTATACCGAAGACTCAAGGCTCTTATGGTGGACATGATTGATGCGGGATTCAAGGATTGTGATAATGATTGGTTCAAGGGAAAATTTCTTCAAACCTTGATTCCATACAATGAGAACATGGTGATGAATGTCCAATCAAGATCGGACTATATGGATTTAACTCCCAATGATGTATTGGGTACCTTTGTAACCATGAACATGATGAAGAAATCCTCGGAAGATGTTGTAGCTCGTGTGAATGGAATGAAAAGAGTATCTCTTGCTTTGAAGGCAACATCTCGTGATGAGGAAGAATCAAGTGATGAAGGTGCATCCACCTATGTGCCATCCGAGAAGGAGAAAAGGATGTCACACAATGAATGTTTGGCTCTTGCCAACCATAATTGGTGGAAGAAAGGAGACTTTAGAACAAATGCAACAAAGAAGAAGGGAAGAGAAGGCTCAAGTATGAAGAAAGCAAGAACTTGCTTCAATTGTGGAGATAGTGAGCACTTCGTTGCAGATTGCCCTTACAAGAGTAGAGTTGAGAATGGTGGAAAGCTCATTAAGAAAACCAACTTTGTTCCCAAGAACAAGAACTTCATGAAGAAGGTGCCTCAAAGGGCAATGATGACTAATGAGCAAGAATACTTATCCGGAGGTGAAGAAAGTGAAGATGAAGAAGAACAAGTGGGCATGGCAGCCATGGAAATTGGGGTTATTCCTCCTTCTTTGGATTCTCTCTTCTCCACACCAAATGACAAGAAAGGTCCCACCAAACACAAGTGCCTTATGGCCAAGGGTACATCCCCGAAGGTAACCTCCTCACTCAAACCTTTGATTTCCTCTACTCCATCATTGTTAAATTGTGTTGAGGAACTTGAAGATGAAAATGCTAATAAACTCTCAAAACTTATGAGGTCACTTGAAGGTGAAAATAAAATTGCTTTTGATGCTTTCATGACTCAACTTGGTAAGGCATATGGTCTCATTGAAGAATATGAATAAAGAATTTTTGAACTTGAGGGTTTCGCTCACGATGATGCTAATAGGATAGCTGAGCTTGAGAAAGCTCTAGATAATACACTATGCCTTAAATATTCTATTGAGAAAACCTACAATTTAGATTTATCTAAAATGATTGGTGACCGTGATGATGTACTATATAAACTTAAGGAATGTATGTATGAAATGATAACATTATGAATGGTCACAATGAACTACTTAAAATTTTTGAGCAGCTTGAGGAAGCTCACAAGACACTCTCGAGTGAGCTCAAGGTTCTTAAGGAGTCACATGACATATCCCAAGATAAGGATATAAATGTAAATGCTTATGCCACTAACCCCTTGTGTGTCAAAGCATCCCTCATAGTGGAGAACAATAGTTTGAAGGCTCAACTTGAGAAGGGTCTAGTCTCTTGCATCCAAGGAGAAAAGAACCTCAATGATCTTTTGAGTAGTAAAAGGAGAGTTGTGGGTAAAGAAGGACTTGGATTTGGATTCTCATCCAAGAAGACCAATGAGAAGAAGAATTCAACTTTCTCCACTAATGCTATTGTTTTTCTGAAGGAGGGGGAGTTGGCTAATGATGAAGATGAATTTGATACTATTGCTAAGAGCATTGTTCCTAAGGACACTTCTTCTCACAATAATTTGCGGGAAAATATAATCCATCTTATGTGCTTTTAAAATCTAATGATGGACATGTTTATGCAAAATATGTTGGCACCACATATGGTAGTGATTATCACTTTGGTATTTGGATTCCCAAGACCCTTGTGACTAACAAAAAAGGACCCATCAAAACATGGGTACCTAAGTCAAGGACTTGATTGTAACATCCCAAATTTTGGAATGTTTTAAAAATCACAAAAATTTAAAACTTTTATTAATAATCAAATAAAGTATCCAAAAATCAAGAAAAGCTTTTATAGAAGATTGTTTTGGCATCTTCAAAGTCATATTTTAAATTAAATATTCCTTTATCTTCCAATCTAAACTTTAAAGTGTTGGAAATAAAATATTTAAATGAACTTTCCAATAGTATTTTCCACTTTGGATATTTGGTTTTCAAATAAATAATATAGGGATATTATAAACCCTAAATTATTTGAGAAAATGATTTAAACATTTTTCCAAGCTCTGTTTATAAAATGTTTTATCTTAAATTATTTTTAATTTAAAAATGAGTTATCATTTTGAATGATATTACTCAAATTATTCTCTGGTTTTTATTTAAATATTTTGCGATCTTTATAAACCCTAATTTGGGAAAATTCCCAAATGGCCATATAAGGAAAACTTGACCAAAAGGGTATTTTGGTAATTTTGTTTTAACCAAAAATAGTTCCTAAATGTCTATTTGAATATTTGGAATTTTACAATTTTTTACAATTTTATTCGACTTGAATTGGAGGCCTAAATCAATTTTACAAAATAAAAGCAGAAAATAAAGAAAATGAAAAATTAATGACGTCACTGTGACATCATCATCTTCAACACGTCGCGGCCGTTTCTTCCCAATCTCCTCTTCCTTGATTGCAAGCATTTCGGGGAATCAATCGACACCCCGAGCCCATCCCCTTATAGCCCTGGACTCCCTCTCTCTTTACCCCCTCTCGCCCCTTCAAATCGGGCAGCCAGCACGACGAATTTGCTCGTCGGAGTCGCGCCCTCCCGCCGCCGTATTTCGCCGTTTTCGGCCACCACGGTGGGTCCTCGCCGCCTATTTTGCTTCCTCTCTCTTCTCCTCACCACGGGGCACCCTCCTGACCCTCTCCTCGATTTCTTTGCGTAGCCGAAACGAGGAGAAGGAGTTCGACCGAAGCTTCGTCCGCCGCCGCCGCTCCGTCCGCTTCCCGTCGCCGTTTCAGGACGCGGAGCTCGTCGTCGCCATTGCCATCGTGGCCGCCGTACGGAGCCGCCCGCCGTCGTCACCTCCGTTTGCCCGGAATGTCGCCGGAGCGACGTGTACATCCACACCCGTGCCACAGCCTCGCCATCGCCGCCGTCTCCGGCCACGCGTGCCGCCAGGGTAAGAACCCTAGATCCACAGCCGTCGGATCTAGATCGAGCGATCCAGATAAAATCACTTAAATGAAGGGGTACAGGCGAATCAGATCCAGCCACGTCAGTGCCCAGTCAGCAGCCCAGTTAGCGCCCAGTCAGATCCACGTGGCCAGGGATTTTCTGTGAATTTCCCAAATTTAGTTTAAATGGCAGTTTTGTAGTAAACCCCCTAGATCTTAGAACCATCATATCTTTTTATGGGTTTGGCAAAATTTAGTAAATTTTATCTTTTTGAAAACCTCTGGATATGTAGACTTTTATGGTACTGTTAGTTTTCAGTTTTGCCTTAGTTTAAATTATTAAAATTTCAAATGTGTGATTTGAGTAATTTCAACATAACTTTAATTCTATAATTCAAAAATTGCATGAAAAAATAGATTTAGAAACCTTGTTTTATGAGCAATATTATTCCTCTGTTATAAAATATTTTGGGTAGTTTTAAGGTGATTTAAAAATTAGAGGCTCAATTTGAGTATTTTTTATTTAGTTTAAATTCTATAAATCTTTTTAACTTGTTTTCTTAATTGATAAATACCCAAATAATTGCTTCTGTCCAGAGAGACGAAAACCAACCCTTAGAACCTTTGATCCATCCTTCAAACCTATTTTGACTTTAGACCATCCTTTGACCCTCAATGGAAACTACAAACCCTAATACATTGATTCTTTTTGGATATTGTATCATGTGTTGAACTTGGACCACAAACCCTTTTGTTTTGTTGTTGTCCATGTTTGATGTTGTGGTTGTTTAGTTTTATTGTTGTATTGTTCTTTATTGTTGTTTGTTTATGTTGCTTAGATTGAACGGAGTGCTCCAAGTTACGTTGAAAAGAGTGTGTGAGCAACGACAAGTTTTTCAAAGGCAAGTGATGCTCACACATGAAATTTCCTAAGTATTTTGATATGCATTGTAGTTTACTTTTCTAAGTAGAATTGCATGTTAGGTTTTATTACTATGCTATGCTAGACCTGTTTAGTATTACTCCAAATATTCCAAAGTGTCTAGTACCCTAGGTTTGGATTAGATCTAGGAAAAGACTTAGAATTGAAATCTATCTTATTCAAAAGAAAATATTTGCAAGTTATCTTTTCTCATACTCTCATCTACTATTCATTTTCGAAGACATCTTACCTCATATAAAATGACCCTTAATGGTGGATACAACTCAACTGATGTTAGACCGATGAAGATCACTACAAGACAGATGTGCTACATTGAAGGTCAAAGAAGAACTTGAAGAAATTCCAGAAAGAGATAGATGAGACCACCACTTTAGTTACCTTGCTAGAACAACGATAACGTGATAATGTATTGATCATACTTAGTTAGTATGGCAATACTAGGTTGTTTTCTAATTATGTTGTTTGGAGTGATGAATCTTTGTTAGAAGTTGTTTGTAAGATGAATTTCCTTCATCTGCTTGTGTGGGTAGGAGTACTCTCTCTTAGTATCCCTCTATCTCTACTCATCCATGCTAAACTAAACAGATGTCCCAGCCAAATTCCAACCCGGGATACCTACACTACAACAGTTACTAGATGCACAGAAGAAGTTGAATCAGCTGATGACCCAAAACCAAGAAAACAACAAGGACATTCCAGCACCACCTTCATCTCAAGTGGATATGTTGATCAGATTCTTAAAGCTTCGACCAGAAAAGTTCTCAAGAACTGCAGAACGTATTTTGGCTGATGATTGGCTTCGTTCAGTGAATAAGGATTTAGTGACCATCGGATGCACAGATGCTGAGAAGGTTAGATTTGCGGCACATTTACTAGAAGGACCTGCAGCAGACTGGTGGGACAGCTACCAGATCACACATCCCATTGAAGAGATGACATGGGAATTGTTCCAAGAAGGATTCCGTGCTGCACATATTTCATCTGGAGTGATGAAACTGAAGANTGTAGTCTTGGAAAGCAAACTGAATCAAGTTGCAAACAAGAAGCGAAAACTTAGTTTGGAAAAGCATCACTCAGAATCACAGCGGGAATGGCACGCTTCACATGACGAACGTGTTCATCTTGAGTTCAACTATCATGGAGACAATAACCACCATTGTCGTAATATTCATAGACATGACCTTCATAGAGAAAATGACCATCACATCGACAATGACTACCACATCAACCATGACCACCATAGCCCCGTCCATATTGAAGAAGTTTATGACATCGGAGATGAGCACATCATGGGAGAAAACATTAGTCAGAACACCCACCCCAAACCCAACAGGAATGACCTCAGTCAGGTGGAGTTTTTCAAATGCACGAAAATGGGACACTATTCTTGGGACTGTCCAGAAAAGAAGATTAGTATTGGGACCAAGCCAACTCAATTCCGAAAGGGATATGTGTTTTCTATAAACATGGAGAGAGTTCTCAAGAGACCAAACCCAGTTATTGAAGAATTGTTGATCAACTCATGTTCTGCATTAGTACTTTTCGATGCTGAGGCTACACATTCATTCATATTAAAAGACTTTGTGAGGAAAAATAAGATATCCTATCAAGGGATTAGAAGACCCATCAGAGTAAGCTCTACAGAAGGGAAGAGACCAGCAAACGCGGTATGCCAAAACATGACCTTAGAATTTGAGACACACAAGTTTCCCAACGAGTTGTTTGTGCTAGACTTGCAAGGCTTTGATATAATCGTAGGCAAGGACTGGATGTTCAGGTATGAAGGTCAGATAGATCATGCTAGTAAAGCTGTCACACTCACCACACCAGAAAAGAAGCGGATTAGATATCAGTTTAAATCAAGAAGCAAAGAAACCAATTGAGTTTTCATGAGGAGTTTAGCCAATAAGAAGGACCAGAGTCAATGGAAATGTTCCGAGGATGTAATAAATGCCAATAGTTATATGTAAGTGGAAGAATAAGTACTGTGATGTAAGAGTGGTGTAATGTCGATGTAATAACCTCAATTTGTGAGGATGAATGAAGCTTGTGGTGACTCTAGTACGCCAAACCTTTTTATAAAAAATTATATATTGTTGTGAAGCCTGTTCATCATATCAGGGATGAAGACATGACACTGAAAATGGACAAGATAAGACGACGTGGAAGACATGTTTTCCAAGGAGAAGAATCAGAAAACAAGCTTTACCTTGTGAGCTAACATGTGCAGGAGCTTACGCAACCCAATAGTTTTAAAGGAGTGATAGTTTAGTTCAGGTTGTCTTGCAGATGGGAAACCTTCTGTTAGAGAAGTGAGGTTGTCCGAGAGATAGACCACATGATTTACCTATCTTCGTATTGAGGAAATGATACAGGTGCAGGATGGACTGATCACCATTCCTACTACTCATGTTATTCCCCTCACTATTTGGAATGGTGAATCTGAGTGACAAACCTATAAGAGAGACGACGTTGATAAGCCATATCCGTAGGAGGATAATATATTATAACCCTATGTGAGGCAAAAGTTGCCGAAACGTAAGATATTTGGTGAGGATAAACCACAACTCTCGTGAAGAAGAAGAGATCCAACAATGAAAGTCTTGACCTACCATGAGAGTTTCGATAGAATTGACGCTTTGTTTGCAGTGAAGGATGCCAGCCTAGAGAAGAAATATTTCCGGAGACATCACATGGATGAGGATGTAATATGTCAAGCCATATTAAAGAGAATGGTATCCGAAGTTATCTAAAGAGACACCCACCTATTGGAGATGGAGCACTTCATGAGAGTAAGATATAGTTGACTCCAGTGAGACAAGACTAACCCGATGGACCCTAGCCCGAAGGAAGGAGTTCAAGACTGCCTACAAAAGTTTCTTTTAAGGGTGGTAGCCCACCCAGTTGTATAACACCCGGAGATCCTAAACCCATCTTTCCTTCTAGCCTCTCCGAATCTCGGGGACGAGATTCCTTTTAAGGGTGGTAGGTTTGTAACATCCCAAATTTTGGAATGTTTTAAAAATCACAAAAATTTAAAAACTTTTGTTAATAATTAAATAAAGTCTCCAAAAATCAAGAAAAGCTTTTATAGAAGATTGTTTTGACATCTTCAAAGTTATATTAAATATTACTTTATCTTCAAATCTCAATTTTAAAATCTTGGAAATAAAATATTTAAATGGGGTTTTCAAATAGAATTTTCCCCCTTTGGTTTATTGTTTTAAAATAAATAATATGGGGATATTATAAACCCTATTTCATTTGTGGAAATAATTTAAATACTTTTCCAAGCTTTGTTTTATAAAAATGTTTTATCTTAAAATATTTTAATATGAAAATGAGTTATCATTTTGAATGATACTACTCATATTATCCTCTGGTTTTTAATTAAATATATTGGGATATTTATAAACCTTAATTTGGAAATTTCCCAAATAGCCATATAAGGAAAATTTGACCAAAAGGGTATTTTGGTAATTTTGTTTTGACCAAAAATAGTTCCTAAATGTCTATTTTGACTATTTGGAATTTTACAATTTTTTTACACATTTATTTGACTTGATTTGGAGGCCTAATTAAAAAGTTATAAAAGAAAACAGAAAATTGGAAAAGCTTTTGTTTAAAAAAAAGCCTACAGGGCTAGCCCAGCAACCAGCCCCACGGCCTCTCCCCTCCTCTCTCTCACCGACATGCGGGACCCGCTTGTCAGCAACATCCCCGTGCAGGAGCTCGTCCGCCGGCGCCCGTCGCTCTCCTTCCCTTCAATTCGCACTCACGCGAGTGCTAACGGCAACACCACCGTGCCCCTCTTATACCCCTCATCCTCCTCTTCTCTTTGCCCCCGAAAGCCCTCTCCGATACGCCTCTAGGCTGCCCAATTTCGTCGCCGGAGTTCCACATCACTGCCGTCGTACTCCTCCGTTTCTGGCCACCACGGTGAAAGCCCCGCCTCCATTTTGTCGTTCCTCTACTTCCCTTGCCGGCACGCACCTTCTGGACATCGTCGCGTTCCCTAAAGGACACCGACACAACAAACGCGTCATCGACACGACGCCACCGCCGCCACGACCACGATTTCGACATGGTCAGCATCAATTCGTCTTAGCCATCTTGTCCTTCATGTTTGCCGTGCACACGCGCATCACCCTGACCCTTTTGTTTGCCTAGGAGCGCTCTAATTCGAGCTATCCCTCTGCACCCAAAGTTCACCGGCGTTCGCCACCACTCCGGCCACGCCTCCCCGCCTCTCCAGGAAGGAATCGACAACTCCGAGCTCGCCATCGTCTCCGTCGTGCCCTCCTGCGCCTCGCCTTCACCTTCCCTATCCCAGGAGACCACCAGAGCACCGCCATCGTCCACGCCCGAGCCGGAGCTCCACCGTCCCCTTCGTCTCTAGCAACCCAGCGCCGCCGGTGAGGAACCCTAGCTTTTCAACCCTTAGATCTTCATCCAGCGGCCGAGATTAGATCACTTAGGTCGAACCGGTATGGTTCGCTTCCAACCGTCAGATCTGGATCTCGCGGCCCAGATCAGATCTAGCCGAGCCCAGCCGAGCCAAGCCGCAGCTCAAGCCGAGCCGTGAGCCGATCCCAGTTTCTGAATTTTAATTCGGAATAAAAACAGAAATGGTAGTTTTGCAGAAAAGTCCCTGTAACTTGAAACATTCATATCTTTTTATTGGTTTGGCCAATTTTAACAAACTGTACCTTTTTGAAATCTTTTGGATCTGTAGAATTTAATAGCTCTGTTAGTTTTTAGTTTAGCCTTAGTTAAATTGTTCAAATTTCAAATGTGTAATTTGAGTAATTTTGGCATAACTTTAGTTTTAAAATAGCTTTTTGAGTAAATCCAATTGGGTTAGCTTTGTATAGATGTCCTCTGTCCAGTAAGACCTTTCCCAAAATTTTATAAAATGTTTTGAATCATTGTTTTATATAAAATTGTGTTTATGCTATTTTGGGAGTGTTAAAATGTTTTTGTTATTGCTTTAATTGTTTTCTTTTGGGAAAATGTTTTGAAATTTAGTCCTCTGACCAGTAGACCCAAAACCCTTTTTAGTTGAACCATTTCATCATGAAAATGTGGAAATTGGTTTAAAATCTTTTAGTGACTTGTTTTGCAAACTTTGACCCCGTTTTGCAATTTGACCCAAAATTCAAATTGTAAACCTTGGACTTTGACCTACCTCATCATAATAATTCTTTTTGTATATCAAAAGTAAAAGGGATGAAAATTCCACTAAGTTAATGAATCACCTGGGTGGATTTGGTTTTTGCTCTACCGGTTGTTTAAAGTTGAGTGGCTACTCAGGGCCATTTCCATGGTTACCTGAGTATGTGCACTTGTGGATGGCCACCCAGGAACAAAGAGATTTGAAGTTACTCCATGTGAAGATTGCTTCCAGTGCAGCCACTAGGTATTATAGCTCTGCCTTGACTAAGTAAGTTCTAGGAACCTGATTCCGGCAGTTCTCAGCGGATGAATGTCTTGTATGGGTCTTCCTGACGAACAGGGGACTGGTTCCCAAAGGTCTCGTCTTCATCTTCACCTTTCCTTTTCACTTCAAGAAGGTCAAGGACAGAATGGGTTGATGAAGTCTTGTGGTGAAAGTGCACAACCTCTCGAGAGTGTCAAAACTATGATCATAGCCGTGTCCCCGGTTACGGACAATTCTGAGCAGCTAAACAAGGATGTCAACTGAAGATCTCAACATTCCAATTTTTGATGGGTGAACAAGAGTAGTTGAGACGGTGGTTTTCATGCCATGAAAGTCTCGTATAGTTGAAAAGATGTTTTACAAAGAGTTAGGAAAAATTTGGCTTTCTGCAAAATAGCCTTCAACTCCTCCAGCCAAATATGCATATAGATATTAGGAGTTTGCCCTTATGAATCCACAAGTATCACTTGCCAGATCAATTCTAATGGTTCTGACCAATTTTTGGCTGTAACCTACGTGTTGCAGGTTTTCTGACGACGAGTAAGGAAACGAATAAGGGTTTCGAGTCTGCAACCAACATGTCTGCCTGTGGCACATGAAGATGATGAGGCTCCATGCTATTTTAAGTTTTCCGCTGCTGAACTTTGTAACATGCTAGCCCTTGGCTATGCAACTTGTAATGCTTTATTCTTCTGGATCATCGATGTAATAGATACTTGACGCAATTGCATGATATTACATCTTGAACTGTGGTGCTAGCTATTCGATCCAGGGACTAGCACAATAACACAGGGATCTTGGCCAATTTTTAAAAGGCAAGGTCGCTACATAGGTGGTGTACTTCATGTACACACATTTTTAGGTTTGTGAAGTGCACAAAGCACATCACTCCCCCAAAATGGGATAGTCCATTAATATCTCAAACGAGCCAAATGAAATCCACACAAGATTCAATAAAGCTCAACACACAAATTACACATACATGATACACACCTATCATACATAACCTTGAATAACAAGACACGTAGGAAAGTAGCATATCACATACAAGCACATGCTAGGAACAAACTAACACATGCAAGGGAGCAAGCAACTTTCAATGTATATATGAATTAAATACAAGTTACCGCAAGGAGGAAGCATTGGATATGAGATAGATATGTGGAAATCCAATTGACTTGGCTTGATTAAATAAAACCATGAAGATCCCTTAATTCTTCAAAAATAGCCAAGTCACCAATGTGCTCCATATCAACCTATTGATCAAGTTGAAGCTTGTTGGTCCCCAACCAAGTTGGGTCCTAAGAGGTTAGTCACAATAGGCTTGGGAACCCAAATGGTGCGTTTCTTGACACCACTTTGAGCTCCCACATACTTGGCAAACACATTGCCAACTCTATCCTTCCCAAGAGAATAATCATCATCAACTATAATAGGGTTGGATACGGTACCGTTGGTGCATGAAGAAGCAAAATGACCTTTGCCGCGGCAAAGGTAGCAACATCGACTCCTCTTCTTCTTCTTAAT
Organism: Puccinellia tenuiflora; assembly: GCA_012064385.1. Taxonomy (NCBI): domain Eukaryota; kingdom Viridiplantae; phylum Streptophyta; class Magnoliopsida; order Poales; family Poaceae; genus Puccinellia; species Puccinellia tenuiflora. Next base: position 1,792,044 of record QRDG01000434.1, on the reverse strand, counting down.
GGGCTCCTCAACTTGAGAAGCATTGGCTTGAGTCTTCTTGGGAGGTGGCCGTTGTTCAACACGTGGTTGAGCACGAGATTGAACAAGAGCCCGCTTCCCTAGTTGCTTCTCACTAAGAGGCTTCTTCTTCTTCATTGGGCAATCACGAACATGGTGCCCTTTAACCTTGCACTTGAAGCAAGTGATCTTGGCCGGGTTCTTGACTTGAACTTGGCCCTTCTTCTTCTTCTCAACCTTGCACTTGATCTTGTTGTTGGAGTTGAATCCAAGTCCACTCTTCTCATTAGGGGATTGTTGCACACTCAACATGTTGTCAAGTGCACGCTTCCCTTCATGACGCTTTTTCCACGCCTTTCTTCAAAGAAGTGGCTTGGGCCTTGATCTCTCCTCTTTTATCTACATGGTTAGTGACAACACAAATACTAGAGGAGGTAGATGCATCAATGTTAGAGCAACAAGGCAAAGCAAGTAATTCATCACATGATGTGCCAACATTTTTAGTGGATGAACTACTAGGACTAGCACATGGCAATATAGCATTTTTAGTTATTGTTGTGCTATTATCCACATGAGGCTCACAAGATGTTACCTTGGTAGTGATAGCCTCATGAGCTAACTTAAGACAAGTATAGGATGCTAGAAGTTCATCATTAGAGCTAGATAGCTTTTCATGATTTTCTTCCAACTTCTCATACTTGCTAGTTAGCAACTCAAGTTGAGCCCTTAGCTCAACATTCTCCTTCGACATAGATGCTTCACAAGAAATTGAGTTAGTAGCACAAGCATCATTGACATTAGGGATGGAAGAAGAAATCTTAGCAAGCTCTTCATTTAATCTAGCATTTTCATTTTTCGTGACCTTATATTTAGCAATGGCATGGTCACGTTGTTTAATGATTTTAGCAATTATTTCATTATGAGACTCCTTGATAGAATCTAGTTTATCTTCAAGAGAAGCACGAGTCTCATGCTCTTCCTCAAGAGCATCTTCTAACGATGCTTTCTCCATAGCATCATCTCTTTCGATCTTACCCTTTTCTTCAAGGCTTGCTTCCAAGGCCTCAATAGTTTCCCCACGCTCAATAAGAGTGCTCATGATTTCAAAAGGTTAGCTTGGGCACTTTTATTGCTAGGAAGGGCTTTAATAATCATTAGACCTTTATTTTGAAGAAGGGCATTAACTTTTTCCATATCATCTTCTTCATCATTATTATCATTATCGTTATTATCATCATTGTCATTACTAGAAGAAGATTTAGCCATAAGACAATGAGAGGTGGATGAAGAAGAATAATTAATTTTTGAACTACTCAAGTTCAAATCTTGTTCCATAATTAATTGGGTTTCCTCTACATTAATATTCATGCAAGAGTTAGAGTGAACACAAGCATTTTTATCATTGGAACAAGATAAAGCAAGCATATCATCATTAGATTTGTCTAAGCAATGTATGACATTTGGAGTGCTAGAATAGTTTAAGTCAAAAGATGAGGCATTGCAACAAGATAGAGATAAAAGATCATCATNGACACTGCATTAATAAGTAACACAAAGTACATAGTAGATTACATCGGGACCCAACACATAATCAAAATTACATTCAGGCCCCGCAAAAGTTACCAAGAGGACCTCAAGAAAAGTTTCAGAAACGCGATAAGGTCCTCCGACGAACTCGGGATCCACTTCGCCGTCACCGGGGATGACACCACTTGGTACGATGAAGTTGCCATGGCACACCACCGCGGCTACCGAGTAGCAAGGCCTCCGCAACGGCACAAAGCCAGGAGGCTGAAGAACGTGGCTCGAACGACGTGAAGCCACCGTAGGCTGCCCTTCGGGCCAGAACGGTCACCGGCGTGGCAAAGACCACCCATGCATCGCCATGGAGAGAATTTCCGAGCGAGTGGCGTCGCTTTGCAACCAAAGCCGATGAGATTGAGCTCAGTAGAGACCGCCATTCGGCCAGTTGAGAGGTAGCTTGGAGTAAAACCTCCCGTAGTAAGCACAGCTATCTCGATCTCCTCCAGATCTAAGCTCCTCCACCGCTGCCAAACCTTTCCCCTCACCACCACGGCCAGCCGGAAGGCAGAGCAACCCAGAGAAGCAACAGAGAAAAAAAGACGAGCATGGACATCTCCTCTCTCCCGCTACAGTAGAGAGAGGCGATTTTTCACCCCCGCCCGCAGATCCACCACCTCGCCGTCGATCCGCCGGGTCCCTCGTCCTCCGTTGGCCGCTCCGGCGGCGGGAGGGCGGGGGATCCCCGCTTCACGGGTGTAGATAGAGTAGGGTTTGTGAGCTCTTCAACCGGCGGCGCCATGGAGGAGGTTGGGTCGCCGGCGGTGCTTTTGGTGCAGGTACGCGCTTCCTTCGACGGCGGAGATCGTTGGAGATCCGCGGTGGTGTGCCTGCCCCCTCCGCTCCCTCGGATCCCCAAATCTGTTGGGAGCGCCATCCCCCTCCTGGATCCCGCGTGGCGGCGGATCTGGGTTGACGACTTTGAAGCCGGTGATGTTGAAGGAAGACGAAGATGCAGCTGGAGTTGGGTGGAGGCTCCACGGAGTTCGAGGTCCGGCGACTTCCCGTCCGCTAGGGGATGTCTTCTGATCCAAGGCTTGAAGGAAGACGAGGTGGCGCGCACGTCCTGCTCCATGCCGACGTCTTTGAGTTGCAGAAGGACTGGAGTGTAATTTTTATCTTTGTTGGGCACCTTTCTGTAATGTTCTCCCTTTAATATTACCATGGTTTCCTCGCAAAAAAAAAAAGAAGCAACAGAAAAGGAGGAAATAACACGAACGAACCTCGAGCTTATTTAGAGAGTACAAGACACGGAATCCCCATCTGCCCTCCCTGGCTCCAACCTCTACGGCGCTGAGAGCTTGAAGATCTTCGTCGCCGGCCACCAGAAGCAGCTCGCGTGCTCCAGCGGCAACATCCTCTCCGGCATGACGCCATACTCCACGTGAGAACAAACACAACTAGCTAATAACCTAATACTACTATGCATAGGGAGAAGCCGGCCTCCTGCCGGAGAGGAGGGAGAGAAGAGCCGGGACGACCAAAGCGACTCTCAAGAGGAACGAAGAGAGAAGGGAGGGGGGTTAAGAGCTATTCACGTTGAGCAAGCAAACACAGCGTTCGGAACGATACTACTCTGTACTACAGAGCACCATGCGCAGTACATACAACTGATACTAGACACGAGAAGACATGAGTACATGACTAGTCTGGTACAGTGGCGCGATCGATCGGATCTACTCTAGTGAACCTCCTCTTCCTTGTGTGTGTAGATGACGCAGTCCGCCCTGGGGAAGGCGACGCAGGTGAGCACGTACCCTCCGGCCATCTGCTCGTCGTCCAGGAACGACCCCTCCGACTGGTCCACCTCCCCGGACGCCAGCTTGCCCGCGCACGTCGAGCACGAGCCCGCCCGGCACGAGAAGGGCAGCTCCAAGCCGGCCTCCTCCGCCGCGTCCAGGATGTAGGCGTCCTCCGCCACCTCCAGCTCCGTCTCCGCGCCGTCCGGGCCGACGAGCTTCACCTTGTGCGAGATGGCCGCTGTCCTGAACCTCGCCGCAAGCCTCGACGGCTGCTTCAGGGAAGCGGGCCGCGGGGTGCTCCTGGTCGCCGGAGCGGCGAACGTCGGTCGGCACCTGATGCCTGAAGCAGGGAGAGACAGTGTTGCTGCGCCCATGGTTGCCATCGATCTTTTTTCTAATCCTTTGGGGTGCAGCAAACGCTGGTGACTCACAAGTCACAAATCACTACTGGGATTTCCCTAGCTAAGTTCGCAGTTGGAGCAGAGCGCCAGAGTATATTTTATATAGGCGGTCCTCCTAGATTGTTGCTCGAGCTGCACCACACCAGTGGCAACCTCGAACTCTCGGAACGTGGCTGGTATGCCTGGGAAACGGCCATTAGAGACGACGCGAAGGTGCTAGTACAGAGTAGAAGGGACGCATCAGAACATATCCGTAGGGACTAGCGCCACCGTGTCGTTACAGCCAGATGCTCTCGCTATCTCGCGTCCCGTCCTTTTTTTTTTCTTTTCTTTTTGACAATTATCTCGCGTCTCGAGGGCCAGAAATTGGGCGCTCGTAACTGTGCATCGCAGGCCCGATCGATGCTGTTTATGCGAGCAATAGGCCCACGTGGCACGTTATGGGTACGAAACAAACAGTTCCAATTCAGCGCTTATTGTGTGGCCTAATGCTGGTCGGCCTCAAGGAGGAGTTTCATGGCCGCACCAAATGCAGCCCACTAAAAAGGTACTATTCTTATTTTATTTTAGTTAACCTTACAAAATACAGTATCAAGTTTCTATTAATTTTAAAAAGACAGATTAATAATGTAAAAGTACATATTGTGAACCCGTGGATATTTTAGAACCTGGTAAACATATTTCTAAATCCACGAATGAACATTTTTCGAACCACGTGAATATTTTTTTGAACCATGAACCATTTTTTCACACATAAATATTTTTATTTTTTAAACATAAAAGGAAACAAAGAATAAACGAAAAATAAAAATAAAAAGGAAAGTTTCTTAATGTGCCTCAGGCCACCAACCAATCTTTCAGATGGGAGTGACCATAGCTCCAAGATTGAGTGGTGAATTTGATCCTGCTTTCTAAACTACCTCACGATATGCTATGCTCGATAATGCCTCAATGCTGGATCCCTCCTCAGCGGCTTCGTTGAGTTCCCCCCTCACCCAAACTTGTCGTGGTGGTGCACGGACAGATGTCATAGGTAGGCTTAACTTGGGGCTGATGGGCGCTGGATCCCTCCTCAGCGGCTTCGTTGAGTTCCCCCCTCACCCAAACNATGATTCATGAGCTTCTTTATGAGTAATAATTTGTAAATGCTTTATCATGAGCTATCTTTTATTCATGTTATGATGTTGTATGTTATTTCACCATTGTTTGACATGAATTAGTTAGTTCTATGGACACTCATGCATGCATCTAGATGGTCATCTTTCTCCCTTTTGCTAGCCCAAAAATTCCAACAAGTAAAAACTTGTTTCCAACACCCTCAACCCAAGTTTTTCCAGTGCGTCCACCACATCTACCTATTAGCTTTATGCTATTCCAAGTATGTTTACCATGTTATTTGTGTTATCTATACCTCTAAATGAAAATGATTATGTTATTTATTGTAATGGGAAAAGTTGGTTAAAAATCTCTCACGAACTTGATGCACACTTTACTTTTATTGCATTTAATAAACATGAACCATTATGATTAATATTATGATGATAGTGGCTTGATAAATGTTTAAGGTTGGGAGTTAGCCCATATGTGCTGTCACATGCAAAGCTTTCAACATGTTCCATTATTTATTTAGTTGATATCATGTACTTTTGTTTATGGATGCCTATCATGGTGAAATAATGTGGAAATAGAGTAAGTTTAAATGAGTTTGTATAAATGGTTAGAGAGAAACCTGGGCCGCTAATCTAAGCCATGCATCATTCATGGTGGAAATTTACTTACATGCTATTTTGAACTTTCTGTGATACACCCTACAATAAAAAGCTATATCAAGTGGTAAATAAAAAGGGTGTTGAGGTTGTTCATTATGTTTGTTTGTCTTGTTGTTTTGATGTGGGCTTGATCCATATCATGGGACAAGAGGTACCCCAGTTGAGGCTCTTGATGATACCATTATTACTTACAATGATAGATAACATAAACTTGCTTTGTTTCCCAAGTTGAGTAATCATGGTGTAGGTACTTGTATTCAAGGGGCATGAGACATCTAACCTTTACTTTATCAAGGCCACTACTCATATTTTCTTTCACATTTAACTTTAATCATTCAAGATGCTATGATAGGGGAATGAGAGCTTGACACCAAGTATTTCCATTGCAATCAATAACTCAAGTAGAATAGTTTGGAGGATAGATGAAACTTATGCATGTTTTTACCTCTACTCATTTATACATCTTTTCCAAAGTGTCCACCTTTTATATTCAGATTTTCATCTACACTCCATGGACCACAAGTTCGCAAAAGTAAGAACGTCCATATTACTATCTTTTATGTTACACTTTGTGAACTATCATTGAACATCCTTGCATTGAATACTTGATATCACTTTATAAACTGTTTGCATATTGCTACTTCTTTGAATTAATGAATCATTTGACTTTATGTAGCAGTAGCAATCATCTTTTATATCCATGTTATTATTATATTGCAAAGTTCATGTTAGTTTTATCACTTCCATACTCAAGGACGAGCATGAGTTAAGCTTGGGGATGTTGATGCATGTAAAATGCATACATGAACTTTGCACTATAACACTTGTTTTCCATTCATATTTGCATCATATAAGGGGTATATTACTGTTATTTAATGATTTTTGGTAATTAATAATGATTTCCCCTTTTTATGGAATTAATCCTGCGCAGGCAGAAAACCCCTATTTCTTTCCTTATTTGTTCGGGGCCTTAACGACGTCATAATGAGCTGAAAATTTACGGGGATCACTATTTTGGAAGGAGGAAGACCTAGGAGCGAAATAAGCAAGCGAACAGAGGCCGGAGGGGCAAAAGGGGGTGCCCCACGCGGCTACAGTACCAGGCCGCATGGGCCCACCTATTTCAGCCCTCGTGGCCCCGTTTGCGTCGATCCTTCGCCCAGAAGCATCCTCGTGACCTAAAAACGCCTATATAAAGAGCCCCCGACGTTCTTCGAAGAGAGAGCCGCCACACGAGAGAAACAAGAAACAGAGACCAGGAGGCTGCAGATTGGAGGGGGGAAACTCCGGCGGAGCACTGCCGGAGAGGTCTCCTTCTTCTCCATCGACATCTCCACCGTCTCCATGATGAAGAGGGAGTAGTTCACCTCTGGACTATGGGTTTGTGGCAGTAGCATATGTATCTCTCTCTCTCTCTGGAACTTCACTAATTAGCACCGTATGAGCTGCTGAACATGATTACGGTCACCGTTGTATTACCATTGTGGTGGATCTTTCTATGAGTTAAAATATGTTGAGATTGCAATGTTTATTTCAGTTATGAAAGTAGATTCATATTATGTACCCTGTTCTTATATCCTTGTTTTGATCGAGCACGTTTATGAGAGCGTGTGTGGGGGAACGTGTGCATTAGTTGGAGTAACGGAGGTGGTGAAGTGATAAGCTGACAACTTAATATCATGATCCATTGGGTGTTTACCTTACTTTGTTGCCTCACTAGGGATAAACCAAAATACCATGTTGCAAGGTATGAGGAGTGACTAGCCTCAACCTAAGACTAGATCCATCATGTGTTTATTTTCACTTCATGTCATTAATCTTAAAGCTATACTCTGAGTCATCTTAATTACTAAGGTGTATGATTTAGTTCACATCTTGGTGGAGTATAAGTGAGACTAATAATCAAAAGGTCTCTATGTTAGGACGTGATGCCCATATAATTAGTAACATGTCATTAAACTTGTTTGCAATCTCATATGTTAATCCTATTTCTACTTATTTGCCACACTATATTAAAGAGAGAGTGCATGTGTGAAACCATGAACCCCGGTCCATTTTTAATCATAAGAAACACCTTTCCAACCATTTTAAGCATCTTTTACATTCAGCCATTTTAAAATCAGAAAATACAAAAACACTTTTACTTCTTGCATTCACATATAAAAACCCCAAAAATATTATCCATCATCATTACTATCATCCTTTCATATTTATTTACCACCATTGCATTTTTATTTACTGTTTTGCATCCATTATTATCTTAGTATCATTCTCACACCTTGTGCTTGACAACCACTTGGTGAGGTTGAGGGCACAAAGCAATCTACTTTGTTTGCAGGAAATCTAGAGAAGGACAAGGAGAAAAAATCCACACTACTGATTCCCCGAGAGTTCGATATTAAACCCTCGAGTCACCTTCTTGGGGAAAAAGACTTCCACTCCTACATACTCTGCACTTGGAGGCTCAACCTATCCCTTATATATTATTTTCCTTTCAGGGTATCAAGAGTATTTGTTGTTGTTGTTGAGGGAGAAGAACACTCTCATCAATCCCGTCATCAGCTGGCAAGCTTATCCTCTTTGCTTGTACGGAGGTTGGATCCCGGGGGTGAACCTAGCCTTGTTCGCCTTCTTGGTGGGCCCACTGGTGGTGGACCCACTTTGACCGCATCAGGGGAACCCCGTGTTCCATTGTTGCGACACCATCTCATACTACACTCACCCTTGCTGGTTTATGCATCACTTCCAATGTATGCCCATGTTAGTGAGAATTGTTGATAAATGATATTTAATCTGGGTTTCACCCAAATCTTAGACAAACGGTCAGACTTAGTTGGCCACATTCTTAATTGAACACATGTTTATTGTTGGATGCAACACATCATTTAACATGGAGATAATTCCCTAAACTAATAAAAGAATAAAGACCATATAATCCGTATAATTTTTTTGGGGTAAAAGGTTCTCATGAAAAAATATGAGTCAATCGTTGAACCCTATAGTTCATCAAGTAATTTGACATGGAGTAGCCAAACACTTCTACACTAGCATCTTAAAGTTTCACAAAGTAACTAGACTACTAATTGAGCATAAGATAATCACAAAGGACTCAAATGGTGGGCAGCTGCTAAAAAACATGTTTAATAAATAAAACAATCCACGGAATACAAGCTTCTAAATAATCAAATGCAACTGTTAATGGTAAAGCTACACAAGTAGCTAAAAAGATTGCTTAGACAAATCCTCATAAAATAGACTAATAACTAGTAACAATTGACTACTAAATTGGTGATCTAAATTCCCCATGGATGCTGGTGAAGCGGGACGAAATCGATGTCTCAAAAACAACTATGCCCCGTCTAGCCACGTGTCCCAAACACCTATTCTCATATATATATATATATATATATATATATATATATATATATATATATATATATATACACACCAATTGTTTGTGGATTGTGGTGAGCCATTCTATATTTCACTTCAAAACATTTTCGTTCATACTGAATCTTTTATTTGCTCGAGGACAATCAAATTTTTAAGATTGAGGAATTGATGCATTTAACTTGCATACATATTTCTCACGACGATTTAGCACCATAGAACCTTACTACCAAATTTCCTTGCATTGCTCCTGCTTTTCCTTATTTTATTATTATTATTATTATTGGGAAACCTTGTGTTTTACGATTTGGACAGGAATTGAGCTATTTCGAGAATCCAACACACTGATTGAGCAGGTAAGGCAATTTGGAGCAACTTTATTTTTGGGTCTGAAGTCAACTGTGCCACCAGAAGAGAAGCCGGGTAGTGGTACAACCATTTTGTGCTCGTACCACTAGTCGTACCACCTATGGTGGCTCCATCACTTTGGCCCACACATATTTTGTGAAGAATGGGGCATTTGACGAACACACCAAGAGTTTTTGTCGCTAGAACAAAGAGAAGAAGCGAGAAGAGATCCGGAGATGAATAGCCCTTCCCCGGATCGTTCCTCCACGTACGTACTACATCCATTTTGATCTACGGCAATAGTGAAGATCTCCTTAGAGTCCATCGAGTTTGTAACCTCGATTGTTGGATATATGTCGAAGAGGCAATAATAAATATATGTTTCATAATTAATGTTTGCATTTTTATGCTATAACTACTGTGGTTTCTGAATAACGGATTTAAAGGAAAACCCATACGCACATGTGGCAACGTAGACACAATTTTGTACCCTAGTCTTGCCTGTTAGACTAACTTGTTGATGATCGGATGACTCTGTATTCCGGGTCATGGGCATATGATTGCCAACATCAATGTGAGCATATTATTGGCAGAACAATATGGATGGGTAGACCCAACTAGATGATATACTACAAGATTCCTATTGTATCAGCGTTGTTAGTATTATCACGAAAAATGTTAACATGTCAATATATTTAGACCATGAGAGTATTAGGATCATACATACTCGAAAGGTTGCTTTGGTCCTGTCTAACGTCACATCATAACAGGGTGATCATAACGGCAGACGCTGGGTAACTCAGAGTGTGTGTTTTGATCTTAATGTATCAAGACTAGAAATTGCTCCTCTAACTCTAGAGAGATACAAACAGGGCCCACACAGTATGAAGGTATTCAGAATAGTATGTGCAGACAAAGCATGATATTCATCATGGGGATATTGGAATACAAGAACGAGAAAACGTGTCATACCATTAACGAGGATAACACGATATCATGATCAAGTGTTGACCAACATGATATCGAAATATCTCTCGGGTACTGATCAGTATCGGAAGGTAATAGGAAATAGATATGGGAACCAACATGTTCAATTGAGCTAATTCGTATAACAGTGGGAATCATTATTGACGTGGGCATACCCTCCGGGCACCCCCACCATTGGCGTACCCGATGCGGCCCAGCTGAAGACATATTGGGAGGCCCACCCGACGGCCCAATAAAACCCAAGAAGCCACAACTTTAGGTACAAGACAACACTCATGTAAACCCTACATGGCTGCATATATAAAGCCAGGTAGGGGCACCCTTTAGGGGAGAGAACAACAAATAGACTAGAAACTAGAGAGAGGCAACATCCGCCACCGGCGGCCACCATTGTAACACCATCATCAATATAATCAGACAAGCAGGATGTAGGTCTTTACCTCACAATGAGGGACCGAACCTGGGTAAATCCTTGCTTGTCAGCCGTCTGATACTACCAGCGTGCCATCTTCCTCCCTCATACGAAACCCTAGGTATCTTACCGATGGGATTTGTCGTGGCAACCCCACGACAATTGGTGCCGTCTGTGGAAAGAACACGCGCTGGATCACGGTGTCGAAGGCTTCAATCTACATCAACAACCGACGATGCATCATCATCCATTGGCCTCACGGCTGAATCGGCAGAATCACTGCCCGTCATATACGTCAAGATCTGCTTCAACTTCATCAACAAACGATGGATGCATCGGGTTCGTACGTCGGCACGGTCGGCAAGATTCGTTATGACGGCTCTACATCGTCATTGCCATCGTGAGCGCCGACCGAGATTTGTTGGACGCGCGCGTGATGCGAGTCACGATTTCGTCGCCGTGGACTCGGCGGCACGGCACATTAGCTTCGGTCGTGCGTACCGGTGGTGCGTACCCGTGGACCGGCGAGACGACAAGCCGGTAGTGCAATCGGAAACCTCTACAGCGACTCACTGGTGTCAACGTCAGCAACTTTGGCAGCCTCTTCATCGAAAAATCGGCAGCCACTACGACGACTCGGCAGGCTCAACACTCGCGACTCGACTACCTCGAGTTCATCAACCACCACGGAGACGATCAGCGTCGGCAGCATCGGCGCAAAGATCCTGCTTCCTAGAAAGCCACCACATACCCTCGGGGGCTGGCGCTTCAGCATCGACAACGACATCAACTTAATCGTTGCACCCGAGCAGCCGGCTCCGGTGCTTTCTTCGAATCCAGACTCGGGGGCTGAACGTCGCTGTCGACTCCCTTCAGCTAAAATGTCGCGTGGTTCCGCCTTCGACACTTGGGGGTTGCACCGCACAAAGCCACACAATTCGCCTCAGTGACATCCGATACTACATCGGGTCTGCGGCACCCGATACTCGGGGGCTACGATGTACAGACCTTACAACTAAATCGCCTCAGCGGCACCCAATACAACATCGACTCAATGGCACCCGATACAACATCGCCTCAGCGACGCCTGATACTCGGGGCCTATGTTGTACAGGCCTTACAGCCACATTGGCTCAGTGGTACCCGATAATCAAACAGCTGGCAAGCACCCGAAAGATCTTCGACTGATGTTTAAGCCAGTCCCAAATAAAGCAACAAATATAAATTCCCGAGATAAATCAAATACAATTGAACCTCGATGCTGCACCTAATTGTGCAAAGGTAAGACCCACCGATCCGTGGTGTAGGGCCAGGACCAACAGCAGCAGCTGTGGTAACCCTGTATATTCCGATGCCAGCAGGCATGATGAAAAATCCCGACGGACGCGTTGGGTACCTTTTTAAGGTGGAGTTCGACTCTGCGAGACCTCAAGCGGCCTGAGTCGAACTTCCCTAGCTTCCAGGCTCAAGCCCGGGGACTCGAGTTTGATGTAGGTTAGTAAGGTTTTTGCCCAAGAGCACTTAACTAGTCCCGATCCGTCGAGTGAACCAGGCCTGCTATACCAAAAATCCTCCACAAATCACCCTGAAACACGGGTACAAATATAATCTCAGGAGCTGTAAGTTGCACCAGGAAACACATTCGACTGTGAGTCCCAGCCAGACTCTTCGAGTCCTACACTACCATCAGGACGGCACTCGCGACGTGCTCGACTACGACAAGAAACAAAACAAATTGAGCCTATGCCCAACTATAAATAGTTGAACATAGCCTCGGGGGCTACTCACATCGGGAGCGCTGGTCACGCACCTGATGTGAATTGAGTTAAATTTGCGTTTGCGCTCGGTCCTTAGCAGAGTCGACCATATCACACCGGATTTCTCAAAGTCATCAACGTACCCAACGCATCGACTACGCCTACTCGACATGCTGCTATGAGTCTCTGCCTGATTCTGCGAATCAACTAGACACTCGGGGGCTACTGACGTGGGCATACCCTCCGGGCACCCACCATTGGCATACCCGATGCGGCCCAGCTGAAGACATATTGGGAGGCCCACCCGACGGCCCAATGAAGCCCAAGAAGCCACAACTTGAGGTACAAGACAACACTCATGTAAACCCTACCTGGCTGCATATATAAAGCCAGGTAGGGGCACCCTTTAGGGGAGAGAACAACAAATAGACTAGAAACTAGAGAGAGGCAACATCCGCCACCGGCGGCCACCATTGTAACACCATCATCAATATAATCAGACAAGCAGGATGTAGGTCTTTACCTCACAATGAGGGACCGAACCTGGGTAAATCCTTGCTTGTCAGCCGTCTGATACTACCAGCGTGCCATCTTCCTCCCTCATACGAAACCCTAGGTATCTTACCGATGGGATTTGCCGTGGTAACCCCACGACAATTATGGACGTTCACGACTCTATTATTGATTATTGATGAAAGAGAGTTCTCCGTCATGTCCACATGTTATCAAATCTGTAGGGTCACACGAGTCCTCTATAATCTTTAGTGTGTATTAGTGGTTTGAAATATGGAGTGTCACCAGAATAGTTGTGAAGTGGTCGAAATCATTTGGAGAGAATATCGAATTTTTCTAGGGGGGGGGGAGGTGAAATTGTTCTGGAACAGTCAGAAAGGGTTCGAGGGGTCCTGTGGGCTGCACCCACTAGGTTAGACCATGTGGGGTAGCCACATGGGCCCAAAAGCCCATATGGGGTAAAGCCTCCCTCTTGCTTGCCCCCCCCCCCCCCCCAAGGCAGCCAAGGTGGAGGGGACGACGGTCATCAGGGGGGCTAGGGTTAGGGTTTCCCCTACCCTAGGCTGGCCGGCCCACCCGGGGCCCATATGGGGTGGTGACGCATATGGAGGGGGCAGCACCTCCTCCCCTCCCTCTATATAGGAAAGGACCCTCCACCTCATGCATGAGAAGTAACATCACACGTATCTTTTATCCAAATAATATATCTTTGAATTACCGTGAAATGTACCTCTCATTCCTAACTATCTAATTGCAACAAATTTGTGTTTATTTTATTGCAAGTATCTTTTATAGCTCAATTTTCACAGCACTGTCGGTATTCTGACAACTCAAGTGTGACCAAAACGTTAAACGGCAAAACTCTTGCCTCCTTGTTGGGATCAAAATCAATTGGAGACAATAATTCCCACGAAAGTATGTTTCAACCAACCATGTTTACTTGCACGTCATATTGAAATCAAGTATGTGGTTGGTATTGTGGCAATTTGCAAGATCTCGTGCCGTGATACCTAGTACACCTTGCATGTGATAGTTCTTGTGGCGATGGTCATCGTGTATGTAAGCTAGACAGTGTTTTGTGTTGAATATCTTCATCCCATCCGGAAAATCATTTCGGCACATGGGAGCGTATATTTCTGTCATTGGAAAAGTCATCTTATAATGTCAAAAAAATCTGAGCAATTTTTTTGCATGTATATCTCGATATTCTACGAGGGCACTCCAAGTTTCGCGAAAAAACAACATTTTTTGTGACCTATGCAAAAAAAGGCAAAAAAGAAATCTCGTGAAAAGCCTTTTTCGGCTCCGAAATTTGTCTTTTTTACACACGACACAAAAAATGTTGGTTTTCCGTGTAATGACTTTGTGAGCATATAGAACATCATAAAGTACGTGCGGTGTTTTTTGTCCAAATTTTTTAACATTTGAAAACATTTTTTAAACCGGGAGCATATACTCCCAGGTGCCAAAACTCCATCCCCCGTCCCACCCTTCTTTTCACTTTTTTTTTGACAAGTACGCTCGAAGGCATAAATTACTTGTATTCATACGAGTAGGAAAACATTACAAAGATGCATACAAGCAAAGAAATACATAGAGGATACAGACAATGTCATTGCTGCTTCACTCCTTCGTCTCCCTCGCAATCCGTAGAATGAGAAGAGCTCCTTGCCCAAAGGCGTTGATGAATCGCAATAACCACCAATTCCGAAGAACTGGATCTGAAAGCCAAGATAGACCATCGGCCGGGGACACACCCCAAGCTCCTTCCACCCCGGATCTGGGCCCGATGGCGCACCACCTCAGAAGAGATGGCCAGATCCCATACCTTCGAACCTCCAGTCGTCACAGCAGCAACCACCATCCGCTCCATCCAGCACACCACCGTCACCATGAACACCACAGCAACGGACCACAACCACAACGAAGACTCCACAAACTCTGCATCGGCGCCCCACGAAGCACCTCCGCAGTGGGGAAGGAGTTGGGAGACCTTATTCCTATGCCAGGACACCGCCGCCGCCACGCTGCCTAGTCAAGAAACCCTAAAAAAAGTGTAAAGAGAAGATCTCCTCCCCACCCACCGATGACGAGCCGTGATCCGCACCAGCCCAGAGAGCCAAAGAGGCCCTCGGAGCCGGAGCAGACCGCCGGCCATGCCGGTGGGAGGGCACTTTTCCCGATCGCCATCTGTTCGTCTCTGGGAACAGTCGGGGAACAGTTCGGCTTTTTTGGAAACGCACTGTTTGATCCTTCTTTTCCCTTTGTTGTAACCCCTCGATGCATCAATTCACACAAATGACCTTTTTTCTGAACTTATATCCTCAGCAATGACCTGTTGAAAAAGAGGTCAAGGGCTTGGTCGATCTTGTAACGTGTTTGAAGTACTACATTCAATCCAAGAGCCTTTCCATTATCTCTACTACTAATAAAAGAGCAAACATGTTCTTTTCTAAACGCACGCCAACACACGTACACAGAACATCCAAGGCTAGATAGCACCACACGATCAGCCAACTTGATTAAATATAACCGTTCACAGCAAAACTAAACCTCGCCAAATGTGTGTTTACCGTTTGCCACGGGCAGACGAAACTCTACCAACAGCGGACGAAACATTCCGCGCCCCGCATCCGCGTCCAGAGAACTCGCGAGGAGGATTCAGCGGGACGGTTTCCTTTCTCGGCGGTGATTAGTGGTACAAGAGGAAGATTAAATGTATTGTTCCGTGATTTTGGATACGTGGGACGTCCACAAGGCCGCCGGCAGAGGAGTCGTCCAGATCGTTTCGATCACGTTTATGTGACACAGTATAGGAAGAGGAGAGGCGAAGCTTCCACGGGCGAGGCCAACTGGATAGCAGGCCGCGCAGTCCTCCTGCAGGCTCCAGGCAGCGACTTCGGCTGGCAGAGCGGCGCGGCTCTGCAGGCTGCCGGCAGAGGATGGGGAGCTGCCACTGACGGCCGCGATTGATTCCCTGTTCGTCCCGTTTGTGAGAAGTGAGAGGAGGCAAAGGTAGAGGAATAGAAAGGGCTGATTCGGTGCTGACCACACTCAGTTTTCTGTCCACTTGTACAGGGAAGAACTGAAGTATGGAGAAGAGAAGAACAGAGCAATGGACATGATTGCAGCAGCTTGCAAGAATTTGAGTGTACACAACGCCAAGCTATTTGCAAGAGTATATTGTAGCAGCCTGAACTACTTCTTGGTCATGTGAGAGTAATCCTTGGTTAGGAGTTAACTAGTAGGTGCTAGAATACTAGTAGAAAAATGGTCTTTCGGAAGGAGCTCCAAACACATTAGTCCCGGTTCAGACACAAACCGGGACTAATGACAGCCTTTAGTCCCGGTTCGAGCTGCTAGGCCTCGGGATGTCAATTGTCCCGGTTCGAATGACGGTATTAGTCCCGGTTCGGGGCACAAACCGGGACTAAAGGGTCTATCTTTAGTCCGGACTAAAGGGGCGAGCACTTTTAGTCCCGGTTCGGGGCACAAACCCGGACTAAAGATAGACTCTTTAGTCCCGGTTTGAGACACCAACCGGGACTAATTTTTTTTTCCGAATTCAACCAGCTGTTTTGAATTTTTTTGATTTCAGAAATTCAAAAAGATTCAAAATTCAGATTTTTATTTTTTTAAAAAAAATTAGAAATATAAAAATTATGTCATATTTGGATTCCTCATATTTTTCTGATAATAATGGATATATTATTTGTTCAATTTCGATTTACAGATTAAAAGATATGAATTATGCCATATTAAATGAATTAATGTCAAAAAAATAATAAAACACATTTTATTTTTATATTTATTTAATATTATGATTACTTAGTCATTTTTGTATATTTAAATAATTATTTAGAATTCAAATTATAAAAATGCATGACTCACATGATCCATTGGTTAATATGATTAATAGCATACTATAGACATAAGGTTACAAGTAGGTTATAGGAAGGGGGATGGGAAGGAACCAGGATGTTAAGCGTGCTAGGGGTAGAGTAGTGTGAGGATGGGTGACCGACCAGGAAGTTTAACCAAAATTAGAATTTAACCAAAGACTAAGTGTGATTAAGAGGCCCCGGTGTGAGAGATTAACGAGTCCAACAATTCATAGATTCAAAAAAATTGATTTTTTTTTTGAAAAATAAAATCATTTTTTGAATTAAAGAAATAGAAAAATCTTTTAGTCCCGGTTCGCAACACAGATTAACGAGTCCAACATCATAGATTCAAAAAAATTATTTTTTTTTTGAAAAATAAAATCATTTTTTGAATTAAAGAAATAGAAAATCTTTTAGTCCAAGTCCGACTCTTTAGTCCCGGTTCGTGTTACGAACCGGGACTAAAAGTCCGACTCTTTAGTCCCGGTTTGTACCGGAACCGGGACTACTTTTAGTCCCGACTGTTTAGTCCCGGGTCCCAAACCGGGACTAAAGGCCCAAATGAACCGGGACAATAGGCCCTTTTTCTACTGAACCACTATGTACTACAAGCTCAATAAGCTTTTGCAGCAACAAGAACACCTTCCCACATAGTTGAGTCTAACATTTGGTATCAGAGCCAAGTTAGGAGAGACCCAAGTTAGGAGAGGTTCAGCCAAGCTAGGAGAGGATCCTGAGAGATATCAGCTCCACTTCAGCAGGGTGTTTCCCGCAGTCCGCTTCGCCAGCCACTGGCGACGTTCCCCTTCACCCCCACCAAGACGACCGCGCCACCGTGAGGCTGGAAGGCGCGAGGTCGTGGTCGAGTGTGTCGTGAAGGAAGTTGGCGGTGGCAATTACCCGACGCTTACGCGGACGAACTACACCGAATGGAGCCTCCTCATGAAGGTGAAGTTGCAGGCACGGGGAATTTGGGATGCGATCGAGCTCGGCGCCGACGACTACCAAGAAGATCGAATGGCGCTGGAGGCCATCTTGCAAGCGGTGCCACCAGAAATGATGCCTGGCCTGGCTGTCAAGAGGACAACAAAGGAGGCGTGGGAGGCGATCCGAGCCATGCGTGTTGGTTCAGACCGCGTGTGGAAGGGCAAGGTGCAGCAGCTGAAGAAGGAATTTGAGATGATCTCATTCCGCGACGGGGAGTCCGTTGACGATTTCGCGCTGTGCCTCACCAACCTCGTCACAAATCTCGCCACGCTCGGAGCACCTATCGACGAAACTCAAGTCGTCGAGAAATTCTTGCGGGTGGTGCCACCTAGGCTCTCGCAGATTGCCCTGGCAATCGAGACCCTCCTCGACACTTCTGAGATGTCATTAGAGGAGGTCACTGGTCGGCTGAAGGCAGCGGAGGACCGTCTCGAGTCGTCGGAGCCGCTACGTGAGCAGGGCAAGCTCCTGCTCACCGAGGAGCAGTGGCTAGAAAAGTGTTGGGAATATGCCCTAGAGGCAATAATAAAATGTTTTATTAGCATATTCATGTTTATGATAATAGTTTATTCTCCATGCTATAATTGTATTAACCGGAAACATAATACATGTGTGGAATATAAACAACCAGTTGTCCCTAGTAAGCCTCTACCGGACTAGTTCGTTAGTCAAGAGATGGTTAGAGTTTCCTAACCATGGACTTGTTATAGTCACTTGATAACGGAGTCATATCATTAGGAGTAATGATGTGATGGACAAGAACCAAATAATAAAGAGTTGCAATTGATCGTGTCACACAGTTTCATTGCCAACGCTTTTAGTATGCCAAGTATAGTTTACTTAGACCATGAGATTATGTCACTCCCGTTTACCGGAGGAATATCGTAACTGGGTGATTATAAAGGTGGCTTTCAGGTATCTCCGATGGTATTTGTTGGGTGACATGAATCAAGAGTGGGATTTGTCCTTCCTTGTGACGGAAAAGATATCTCTGGGCCCTCTCGGTAATATAGCATCAGAAAGGTTGCAACCATGTGATTAAGTGTTGATCACGGAGATCCTATATTATGGACGAGTAAAGAGAATTTGCCAGGTAACGAGATAGAACTAGATATGGAGATATCGACGATCAAATCTCGGGCAAATTAAATAACGGTGAGACAAAGGGAATCGTATACGAGATTAAGAATCTCTGGCATCGTGGTTCAATCGATAAAGAACTTCGTTGAATATGTAGGAGTCAATATGGGCATCCCGGTCCCGCTGTTGATTATTGATATGATCATGTCTGCATGTTCTCGAACCCGTAGGGTCACACACTTAACGCTCCGATGTAGCTAGGGTTTACGATGAGATATTTGATGGTATGAATGAATGGTGATTCGGAGTCTCGGATGGGATCCCGGACATCACGAGGAGTTCCGGAGTGGTCCGGAGAATAAGATTCATATAAGGAAAGTGGTTTCGGAGGTATCGGAAAAGTTCCGGAATATTTAAGCGGGGTACCGGAAGGTTCCGAAAGGTTCTAGAAGAGTCTAGAAGAGTCTAGAAGTGGATCCCATATCATATGGACCCACATGGGCCAAAGGGGGTGCAGCAACCATGTGGGGTGCGCACCACCCAAAGGCCCACATGGGCCAAGCCGGCCAAACAAAGGGCCAAGAGGGCCCAAAGGTGGGCACCTCAACTTGAGGGCCAAGGCAAGGGGGGCCGGCCAGCCCCTTGCCCAAACCCTAGCCGCCCCATATAAAAGGAGGGGAGGGGAGGGGTGCGCCCCATCCAAGGCTGCCCTAGCCGCACCCCACCCTAACCCTAGCCGTCGGCCACCTCCCTCCTCCTCTCTCCCTCTTGCACGGCTTGGCGAAGCCCTGTCCGTGGGAGACCTACAACAAAGCTGCCGCACCACCCCTAGCTGTAGGGCTGCTGCTGCACCTCCTCCTCTCCCTCTCCTCTTGCTTGGCTTGGCGAAGCCATGCTCGTGGAGATCTACACCATCAACGCCACCACAACCGTCGTGGTGCCGAGATCCATCTAGCCACATCCTCCTCGCTTGCGGGATCAAGGAGAGGACGTCTACACCGAGCCGTACGTGTGGATACCGCGGAGGTGCTACCCCTTGTGGCACTTCATCGGATTGGATCTTCGAGGAAATACATCTCCTCGCGACTAGATGAGTCTAGTTGCGGGGATCGACTAGCCAACCCCTGCACCGACAAAACGCTTTGAACGTTCTTCGAGGGTAAGAGATTGGATCTCATCTTCGCTACCACCGTCTAATAGATCTAGATCCTTGGGGTTTCTTCCGCTTGTTTCGTAGGAAATTTTTTGTTTTCTATGCAACGACCCCTTCAGTGGTATCAGAGCCTAGATCTATTCGTAGATGTTGGTGCGATTAGAACACAAGTGTTGTGGGCATTGATATTTTATGTTGCTACCTTCTCGCGTGCACTTTGCGTCTTTGCGGTATTGTGAGATTGAAGCGGCCCGGACCAACCTTACTCGTCCACGCACGAGAGACCGGTTCCACGATTGACATGCAACTTGTTTTGCATAAGTGGCTGGCGGGTGTCTGTTTCTCTTGCTTTAGTGAAGATGCAATTTTCAATGGAAGGCCTTTCAAAGGATGAGTAAATAAGCAACTACTATATCACCGTTGTGGTTTTGCGTAGATTAGAACGGTTCTATCTCGTTGACCCAAGCCACGTAAAAATTGCATAAACAAAGTAGAGGACGTCTAACTTGTTTTTACAGAGGGGGTCATGTGATGTGGTATGGCCAATATGTGATTTGTGATAATGTATGCAATGATCATGTTTGTAATCTTTCACGACTTGCATGTCGATGAGTACGGCAACCGGCAGGAGCCATATGGTTGTCTTTTATTTTATGTGACCTGCGTGTCATTGAATCACCATGTAATTGCTTTACTTTATTGCTAAGAGTAGCATTAGTTGTAGTTGCAATAGTTGGTGCACAACCATGGTGATGGTGCCATAATGATGGAGATCATGCCGGTGATGATGGAGATCATGCCGGTGCTTTGGAGATGGAGATCAAAGGCACAAGAAGAAAGGCCATATCATATCACAATTATGAATTGCATGTGATGTTAATCCTTTTATGCACCTTATTGTTATGCTTAGATGTGATCGCGACGGTAGCATGATAAGGTGATCTCTCACGTTAATATCAAGATGTGTTCTCCCCTAGTATGCACCGTTGCCAAAGTTCTTCGTTTCGAAGCACCACGTGATGATCGGGTGTGATAGATTCTACGTTCACATAAAACGGGTGTAAGCCAGATTTACACACGCGAAAATACTACGGTTTCCTTGATGAGACTAGCATGTACAAACATGGCCTCGGAACACAAGAACCGAAAGGTTAAACACGAGTCATATGGACGATATGATCAACATGGCGATGTTCACCTTTGAAGCTACATCATCTCACGTGATGATCGGTTGTGGTGTAGTGGATTTGGATTGTGTGTCACTAAAACAACCCGAGAGATGTTGAGTTTAGTGTGAGTTCATTAAGATGAACTAAAATTATCATAAACAAAAGTCCCAAGATGTCTTTGCAAAAATCCTTGTAGATCATGGTCGACTACGGTAGTCGGTTCGTTGCTGAAAAACTGCGTCTCGGTGGGTCAATTTTGTTAAGTGGTACCTGCGTTTGAAATAAGTCCTAAACACCCATGCTCAGCTCTACTTGCTAGAAGAACCAATAGGAGATAAACCTAAATATTTCTGCAAGCGATGAAGAGTACATGGAGTGGTTTTGAACCACCTACTTGAAAGTCAAGTGGATGATGTGCACCTTCATGAATTCTGACCTAAGTAGACAATTCAAGAACTTGATTGCAATGGAGATTGTTGATGAGCTGAAAAATAGTTTTTCAGCGCAAGTTAGAATTGTAAGGTTCGAATGTCTAAACGGTTTTCTTTCACTCAAGATGGAAGAGAACACTTGCTTGGAACAACACCTGAGGATAATGCATGAGATACATCATCGTCTAGTGCTTGTTTGGAACCACGAGATGAATGACAATTTCGTGATAGATGGGGTGCTACACTAGCTTCTCCCCAGCTTCAAGAATTATGCCGTAGACTATGTCATAGGAAGGGATTTGATCACTTTCTATGAATTTGTGTCTCGGCTACGTCATGTCAAAGTGGAACCCATAGCAAGAGAAGTTGGCAATGCAGAAAGTATATATTGATATACAAGTTATAAGTGTTTAAGTCCAAATTGCAATTGTAGCGGTTTCAACAAGTATTTGATACTCATTCTGTTTTATGAAAACAGAACCTGCTGCTTGAGATTTGCATAAAGGATCTAGGAAGACGTTGCGGAATGGTGGCAATCAAGGAGTTGATGCTGGCAACGATCTGTCTCTACATTTATCGTTTTGATTAGAGGATTTGAATAAGTTTTGTAATCGAATTAAGTGTGATTTTAATTAGTGTGTCTTGCTTATGTGAGACGGTTATTCATGTTAAAGACAATGGTTGTTCTATTTTCATGAGTGATCCTTTTTTGGAAATCACAAGTTTCGATTATAAGTGTATTATTCTTATTATAATCTAAATGATAAATTGGTTGAACATTTATAAAATAAAAGACATATTAAAGATATCCAAAACTTAATAATGACAATTGTTTTAGTTATGCTAAAGATTTAATAAACATTTTGATGTTTTATCAATGCGCCTTATTGAAGGAGTATGACTAAAATGCCACCCTTTGGAAGAGTGACAGGAGTTGCCGGAAATAAACACAAGTGTTGGTTGTATTTTCAGCAAATGTTAGATGTCATTATTTTGTGAACTCCATCATAAATGAAATGATTAAATAGGTGTATTTATTCGAGTTATGATATTTGATGAGATCAAATAAAATTCTGGAGTTTAGGATATTAAGTTAACAAGAAAATTGAGTCTTTATGATTTGATCAAAAGAGACAAAATATTTGAGTTATATGTTAGTATGTGGACTTGTGAGAAGTGTTATCACAAATTACAATGTTTAGAATATTTCAAAGTAGTTTGATATGTCCTAAGATATTGTAATCACACACTATTTGATATTGTGTGGTCTCAAAGAAGGGTTTTATTTCAGGGTTTAAATAGCATTTAGATTTATTTGATAAACACTCTGTTTAGAAATAAGGATCTATTTAATGATTCGCATAAACTTTTTTCATATGAGTTATGAGAAAAGGTGGTTTCATTAATTATGAGATAATTAGAGACTATTGCGAATAATGTTGTAGTATATTCATAAGTATGACTATGAATGTGATTCCACAATATGAGACTAAAAGGGCAAACCAATTTGTTGGTTGTGCTAAGTATTTTAGTGGTTTATCGTGAAAAGGTTTCATTGATAAAAGAATTGATGGAATAAATGGAAAAGCTAAAACCTTGCTTGTTTATGTATCAAGTGGCACATATGTAAAGTGCTGTGTTGGTTAAAACTTGACACATAAAGGAATTAATGATGGTGATCATTGAATTTCGGTTTAGCTTGTCTAAAGAAAAGTAGGATTCAAGAATATAAAATTTTGTCAGGTTACAAAATAATATTCATGATTTACTTGTCATGTTTCAGAAACAAGACATACCTACGAAACTACAAAGAAGAAATAGAAACCTTAAATACGAAAGTGACTAAGAGTCATCCTATGTTAAGTTTAAATCACAAAGTAATTGTTGCTTGATTTTGTGAAAGTGATGTTTCACATATTTATTCCTCAAAAGGGGTTTTGCAGGGAATAAATAAAACTTAAAGCTAGTAAAGTACTAGCGTTTCGTATAAAGAGTTCTCGATATTAATAGTTAATTAAGAATTTTGGAGGTGTCCAAAATATCGAGAAAATACACGAGTGTGATCTAATTAAGATATGTGGCGACATATGTTAAGTTAGAGCAGAAACTATTTTCCATGATCAAAATATGTGGTGACATATGTTTGAGTGGGAGCTAGTTAATCATGGTCAAATATAGAGATAACATATTTCTGAGTGGGAGCCAAAGTGGTTTCACAATTTAATATGTGTATGGTGTATATTTGAGTGGGAGTTTACAACATCTTGTTTGTGTGAAATGGAGATTCATAAATGTTGTAAGTAAGTCAGGAACCAAAGTATAACTTATGAAGTTAGTTTGAACGTCAAATATCCATGGAGATGGATGTATCTATGGAGGATAGATATGTTTGATTAGGCGTTTATGTCAGGATGTTTAACCTAAGTAAGATTTTGAAGGAGTTCAAAATAAAACAAGAGAAGAAAGGTTCATCTGCTTGTGAGAAATAGGTGAAACATTGAGTTGATAACTCAATACAAAAATGATGGTTGGAGGATATGTTAGTGATCGCTATGAATTGTTCATAGGACTAAAACATATAAGAACCATGTGTTTGTATTTGACGATATGTGACCCAAGTTCTTGGTTAGAAGAACATGTTAAATGAGGAGTCATTTTTCATGGAGTTGAGATAAGAATTTAGAGATTGGTAGACTTAGTTGAAGTCATAAAACCAAACTAGATTGGGGATCTCATAATAGCAGAAGCGCAGCGAAAGCATGATCGGAAATATCGAAGTGACATGATTGCACTGTCGATTTGTGAGTCTACAACATATAGGAGTATATGATTAATTCAACGATTAAAATATATAATATTGTGGTTTGAGAAATTTTATTTCAAGACTGAGTGAGTTCCGGGTGCACATGCTATGAGAAAGTCCTCTTGACTGATCATACGTCATGTAGGCATGAAAGGGAAACGAAAAACTCACTCTATAACCAAATATATTATATTCGTCATATGATGATGAGATTTATCATGTGACGATATGAGGTTTATCATGTGATGATAAAGTAATGTCAAATTAGGTGACGTTAACGTTTTTGCAAAGAACATAAAGAACTGTATAGTACAGAACACGGACATAACCTCTTCCACGAGCAAACATGATCAGCACTGAGACTCCATGAGTGTTGGATCGAGAAAATTGTAACTAGATTATTGACTCTAGTGCAAGTAGGAGACTGTTGGGAATATGCCCTAGAGGCAATAATAAAATGGTTTATTGGCATATTCATGTTTATGATAATAGTTTATTCTCCATGCTATAATTGTATTAACCGGAAACATAATACATGTGTGGAATATAAACAACCAGTTGTCCCTAGTAAGCCTCTACCGGACTAGTTCGTTAGTCAAGAGATGGTTAGAGTTTCCTAACCATGGACTTGTTATAGTCACTTGATAACGGAGTAATATCATTAGGAGTAATGATGTGATGGACAAGACCCAAATAATAAAGAGTTGCAATTGATCGTGTCACACAGTTTCATTGCCAACGCTTTTAGTATGCCAAGTATAGTTTCCTTAGACCATGAGATTATGTCACTCACGTTTACCGGAGTAATACTTTGTGGACATCAAACGTCACTTCGTAACTTGGTGATTATAAAGGTGGCTTTCAGGTATCTCCGATGGTATTTGTTGGGTGACATGAATCAAGAGTGGGATTTGTCCTTCCTTGTGATGGAAAAGATATCTCTGGGCCCTCTCGGTAATATAGCATCAGAAAGGTTGCAACCATGTGATTAAGTGTTGATCACGGAGATCCTATATTATGGACGAGTAAAGAGAATTTGCCAGGTAACGAGATAGAACTAGATATGGAGATATCGACGATCAAATCTCGGGCAAATTAAATATCGGTGAGACAAAGGGAATCGTATACGAGATTAAGAATCTCCGGCATCGTGGTTCAATCGATAAAGAACTTCGTTGAATATGTAGGAGTCAATATGGGCATCCCGGTCCCGCTGTTGATTATTGATATGATCATGTCTGCATGTTCTCGAACCCGTAGGGTCACACACTTAACGCTCCGATGTAGCTAGGGTTTACGATGAGATATTTGATGGTATGAACGAATGGTGATTCGGAGTCTCGGATGGGATCCCGGACATCACGAGGAGTTCCGGAGTGGTCCGGAGAATAAGATTCATATAAGGAAAGTGGTTTCCGGAGGTATCGGAAAAGTTCCGGAATATTTAAGCGGGGTACCGGAAGGTTCCGGAAGGTTCTAGAAGAGTCTAGAAGTGGAGCCCATATCGTATGGACCCACATGGGCCAAAGGGGGTGCAGCAACCATGTGGGGTGCGCACCACCCAAAGGCCCACATGGGCCAAGCCGGCCAAACAAAGGGCCAAGAGGGCCCAAAGGTGGGCGCCTCAACTTGAGGGCCAAGGCAAGGGGGGCCGGCCAGCCCCTTGCCCAAACCCTAGCCGTCCCATATAAAAGGAGGAGAGGGGAGGGGTGCGCCCCATCCAAGGCTGCCCTAGCCGCACCCCACCCTAACCCTAGCCGCCGGCCACCTCCCTCCTCCTCTCTCCCTCTTGCACGGCTTGGCGAAGCCCTGTCCGTGGGAGACCTACAACAAAGCTGCCGCACCACCCCTAGCCGTAGGGCTGCTGCTGCACCTCCTCCTCTCCCTCTCCTCTTGCTTGGCTTGGCGAAGCCATGCTCGTGGAGATCTACACCATCAACGCCACCACAACCGTCATGGTGCCGAGATCCATCTAGCCACATCCTCCTTGCTTGCGGGATCAAGGAGAGGACGTCTACATCGAGCCGTACGTGTGGATACCGCGGAGGTGCTACCTCTTGTGGCACTTCATCGGATTGGATCTTCGAGGAAATACATCTCCTCGCGACTAGATGAGTCTAGTTGCGGGGATCGACTAGCCAACCCCTACACCAACAAAACGCTTTGAACGTTCTTCGAGGGTAAGAGATTGGATCTCATCTTCGCTACCACCGTCTAATAGATCTAGATCCTTGGGGTTTCTTCCGCTTGTTTCGTAGGAAATTTTTTGTTTTCTATGCAACGACCCCTTCAAAAAGATGAAGGGGCGTCGAGGAGGCAGCTCCTCTAGACCTGCACATGGCAACGCACAACAGCGACGACGACCACCACGTAAGAAGGATGGAGAAGGCGGCAACGATCGTGCAGCCACTAGGGACAGACCGTGCAACGACACATGCCGCAACTGTGGCCGTCGTGGCCATTGGGCGAAGGACTGCTGGCAGCCTAGGAGAAATGGAAACAGGGCATTCTTGGCCCAAGCAGAGGAAGATGATGAGGAGCCTGCTCTCCTCATGGCGCAGGTCTGTGACATTCCTGCCCCAGCCATGAAGGAGCAGCAAAGTGACTTTCCTGCCCCAGCCATGAAGGAGTAGCAAAGCAACACTCCTGCACCAGCCATGAATGTGCAGGAAAGCGACGTTCCAGCCCTAGCTATGGTGGTGCAGCAGCACAACGTTGCTCCAGCCCAGAGCATGCCCCACTTCACATCGACGAACCGAAGGCAAAAGCCTACCTCGGGACAAGCAGCAACGATGAGCGTATGGAGGGCTGGTACCTCGACACCGGTGCCACAAATCACATGACGGGCCGCGTCGACGCCTTTGCTGAAATTGACTGGACGGTCACAGGTACCGTAAAATTCGGAGACGGCTCACTCGTCGAGATCAAGGGTGTCGGCACCATCATCTTCGCCAGCAGAAACGGCGAACACAAGACTCTTGGCGGCGTCTACTACATCCCACGGTTGAAGAACTCGATTATCAGCATTGGTCAGCTCGACGAGAGTGATGCATGCGTGTTGATCAGGAGAGGTGTGCTTCACATATGGGACCAGCAAGGGCACCTCCTTGTTCGGGTACGACGCAGCCGGAATCGCCTCTACCTCCTCCATCTTCAGGTTGCCCGACCAATTTTTCTCTCTGTCCGCCGCGATGATATTGCTTGGCGTTGGCATGAGCGATTTGGGCATCTCAACTTTGATGCTTTGGAGAAGATGGAACGCCTCGACATGGCACGTGGGCTGCCACGGCTGGAGCATGTGGAGCAGTTCTGCGACACGTGTGTCATCACCAAGCATCGCCGCAGAGCATTCCCTCAGCAAGCAAGGTACCGTGCACAGGAACTACTTGATCTCGTTCATGGTGATCTTTGTGGTCCTATTTCGCCGGCGACACCGGGAGGCCGGCGCTACTTCTTGCTATTGGTAGATGACGCCACTCGCTACATGTGGGTGGTACTCCTGGAAGCCAAGAACAATGCAGCGGATGCCATTAGAAGAGTTCAGGCAGCAGCAGAAGCTCAAAGTGGATGCAAGCTGCGGGTGTTCCACACCGACAACGGCGGCGAGTTCACCTCGAAGGAGTTTGTTGCCTATTGTGTTGATGAAGGAATTCAGCGCCACTTCTCTGCACCGTACACCCCGCAGCAAAATGGCGTCGTTGAGAGGCGGAACCAGACGGTGGTGGCCATGGCACGCACTCTGCTGAAACAGAGGGGTATGCCGGCTGAATTTTGGGGGGAGGCAGTGAGTATTGTTGTCTTCCTGCTGAACCGAGCTCCCACCAAATCCCTCACCGGAAAGACACCTTATGAGGCTTGGCATGGACGCAAGCCGGCTGTCCACTACCTTCGCACCTTTGGGTGCTTGGCGTATGTCAAGGAACAAGGGAATCTACACAAACTCGATGACCGCAGCTCTCCCGCTATCTTCATCGGCTACGAGAAAGGAGTAAAGGCTTACAAGCTGCTGGACCCAGCAACAAGCCGTGTCCGCATCGCCCGTGACGTTATCTTCGATGAAGAACGTGGCTGGGATTGGGAAGCACAAGGCAGCGAATACTCCGGCAGCAACTTTGACATAGAGTACATCATCAGAGAGCCCAGCCAGGTGTCCAATTCAGAAGAAAACTAACCTGGGTCACTGAGACATGGGGCTCAAGGTGCCTCGGCTAGTGCACCACCATCGCCTCCATCTGCTCCAGCAGTAAGTGCCGCAACCCCAGCAACTCCGGAATTTGTCACGCCACTAGCAGATGATGATGATCGACTCGACGATGCACATGGCGACACACCAATTCGCTATCGCATGGTCGAGAATCTTATTGGAGAAGAACTGGTGCCTGGGCTTGCACCGCGCAACATCGAATCTGAGCTACACTTAGCCAGCACAGGGGAGTCGTGCTCATTCGCAGAAGCTGAGGGTGACAAGGCATGGCAGGTAGCCATGCGTGAGGAAATCGAAGCGGTGGAGCGAAACAAGACATGGGAGCTCGTGGATCTGCCACACGGGCATCGACCAATAGGCCTCAAATGGGTCTATAAGTTCAAGAAAAATGAAGCCGGCGAAGTAATCAAACACAAAGCGCGGCTAGTCGCCCGCGGCTTCATTTTTATTCGCCGGCTTCATTTTTCTTGAATTTAAATTTACACTCTTATTTGCGTATTTTATACCTTTTTCATGTATAACTATTGCTGCATTTTTCATAAATTTGTGTGAGTTACAATTGGTATAATTCCTCATTGAAATCACAAATAATTTTATTACCATGATTGTTTTTTTAAGTTTATGCATGTTCATGGTTGCAATTTGTATTATTAAAGACGTGCGTGCATCGTGCAAACTTACTAGTTATTTCAAAAAAGAAAATTACCAGAGCTAGCGGATCGACGCATGATCTACCAGGAAATCGTAGTAAGCAAAATGCCAACGTGTGAATCGCCGATTAATAAATTATCGATCGATTACCGGAGTAAATTGGCAAGAGAACGCATCAATTCCCGGACGCAATGCGAAGTCTGGTGAATTCTTGTTCTTTAAGATAAAGAAAACTGATAGCTACTTGCTACATCGATCCATCTTTGATTACAATCTTCCACCCAAAAGCACGCGCCATTGCTATCTAGCTAGCTAGATCCATGCGTCCCCGATCGAGAGGCTGAGACCTAGTACGACTCACCTACGGTGCTACTCCTTCTGCGTACCACCCTCCTCCCCTTGGACGGCGCCGCCGGGGCAATCGCCTCGCCGTGGGCCGCTCCACCCGCCGCCTGCTTATTCTCCTTCCTGCTCCCGTCCTCCTCCTCCGCCGCCTCCTCGTGGCCGGGCGCGAGCTCGATCCTGTTCGTCTCCCTGTAAATCGCCGCCAGCGACCGGAACCGCGGCCTCCGCCTCCTGACTCCGCCCATGACGGCCCGCTCGTCGTCCTCGCCGCCGCCACCCTTCTCACGCCTCTTCCCGGCGCTGCTGCTCTCCACCGCGGCCGCCGGCGCCCCTTCCCTCCGCTCCTCGCCGGCCGCCTTGACGCTGTCCGCGCTCCTGCTCCCCGACGACTCCCCGCCGCTGCCGCTGATGCCGCTCAGCTGGATGAGCTGCTCCGCGGCCTCCATCGTGGTCGACGACGCTGCGGGCGCCTCCTCCGCCTGGTCGCCCATCACAGGCTCCTCCGACCGCGAACAAATACAGAGCGTGACCGGTCACGGATCGCCGGGGTGGCCGCGAAAGCCGCGCGCGCGGACGCTTAAGTATCGGAGCGACGACCGGAGCGGAGCGGACCGGACCGAGCGCGTATCGTACTGGGATTTGCGTGGAGGAGGAGGTGCCAGGGAAAGACACGGAAGGTGGCAGGAAGGAGGATTAATTGGTTTCGGTTTAGGGTTGCTTGGACTCTCGTATTTGTTTTGGCCAAGTTTAGGAGGACTCTTGTGCTGGCTGCAATGCGACGCAACACCTTTGAGACTTGACTCCGTCCAGTTACACCTATTCCGGCATGGACGTAGATTTGATGTTGATAGGTCGGCGTGCCGAAGAAATTCCATATAGACCGCGTCGAGTGCAGCAGAGGCGATTGTTTTATTTTCCAAATTCGTGTTTCTTGACGCGTACCCAAACTAACTCACGTTGTCTCGTGAAAACTACTCTAGTGAAACCACTCATGTCGTCATCTTGCCGTCAGAATTCAGGGACGACTTCAGAGTCAATATCGGTCACGTTGCAGAGTACACACGACGAGACCTACGAGGTCACTAGTTGCCAGTCGACCTGAAATCATATGAGGGAGCAACTCATGCGAGCAATCAGCTCAACTCCAACTGCACTTTAGCAGTTGTGGCGAATATACCGTGCCTCTGCTCCAGTACGCAGTTAATAAAAGATGCAGCATCAGTGAGAACTTCCAGCAAGCACTCTTGATCAGGTAATATTAAACCAGACAAACTGCTCGCCTGCATACAGCACCCTGGTAGCACTGGGGAGATGGTAGAAATAGAACTCATCATGCTAACAGCATTGCAAAGACAAACCCCCGATCATCAGCAGCCTAAAACTTATTCTAGATGGGTGGAAAACAAAGAGTACCTTTACAGCAAGTATGATTTTCTACTGCATTCTATATCCCTATGACCTTTGATTATTGTATTGTAAAGAAGAAGAAAACAAAATCTCAAGAATGGTCAGCAACGATTAAAAAGAAACCAGTCAGATCAAAACTATATGCACTCTGATTGTTGGCTAAGTTTAGGAAATAGGATTTTTTTCTTGACTCCGTCGAGCTTACCTATACCTGATGTGCTGATGTTGACATGTCGGCGTGCCAAAGAAATTCCATAAGGGGTCGTTTGGATCCCATCATTTGTATGGAATTCATTTTCAGATTTCATGCTCAACATGTTTGGATGTCATGTAATTGGAATGTCATTTCATTTAGAATTCCTTTACTATGTTAAGTCAATTCTTGTCTCTAACCCTATCATTTGTCTGGAATTTATTTCATTTAATTTCATTTGGTCCAAATGAAATGAAATGACGGGTGTCAAACGGGCCCTAATAGATTTAACTTGCAGACCGCGTCAAGTGCAGCAGAGGCGATTGATTTATTTTCCAAATTCGTTTTTCCTGACCCGTACACCACACACGTCGTTCTTTTGCTGTCAGAATTCAGGGACAACTTCATAGTCAATATCGGTCACGTTGCAGAGTACACACGACGAGACCTACGACTCTACGAGGTCACTAGTTGCACTTCGGTTGCAGTACGCAGTTATCAGATGATGCATCAGTGAGAACTCGAGGAAGCACCCTTGATCAAGTAATACTGAACCAGGCAAACTGCCCATCTGCATACAATGCCCTGATAGATGATACAACTAGAATCATGCTAACAGCATTGCAAGCCAAACTCCATCAGCAGCCTACAAATTATTCTAGATGGGTGGAAAACAAAGAGTACCTTTACAGCAAGTATAATTTTCTACTGCATTCTATATCCCTATGACCTTTGATTATGTAAAGAAGAAGAAAAAATCTCAAGAATGATCAAAACTATATGCACTCTTGATGGTTGGCCGGGAAAATCTCCAGACTTCTGCCGGTGTGGTGGCCCTCAGTTTATCGCGATTATGAGGAAGCTAATCGAAACGTACATGAGGAAGACGGGATAAAGCGCCAGGGCCTTTCTCCTTGGGTTGACGGCTGCGCTCATGAAAGGATACGCTGCCCACGAGCTCCACGCTAATGTTACTGCAACTACGACGATCTTCAGTACATCGTTGTCCTTCAGCAGACAAATCAGAGCACCAACATCCAAAGGGAACAGGCAGTATCCGAGAAGACTCAGGCTCTGGAAGAAGATGATGTTGCCACCCTGCAAACGAAACATTGTGGGTTATTACTTATTTGCCCCAGAAGGTAGTAGCTGGTGTGTGTGTGCATTTGTAGTTTTGTACACGCACGAGCAAGCACATGTGGGGGGAGAGAGGCAAAGAGTAAGTACCAGAAGCAGCACATTCAGCGTGAGGATTACAGCACCAGCAGCCAGTACAGCAAAAGCAACAGTGAACACTTCAGACTACAAAACAAAAGCATGTCATCAAGATCAGTATGTGATGCATCATTGTCATATGAAAGAATTAAAGAACCGCAACTGCGGAAGAAGTGTTCATAGAAATTACTGAATCTCAGAGAATACTGGCATACATGTCAAAAATGTACTGAAATGAACGTCTAGTTCTTGGCATGATTGACTTCTGTTTGTTGACGGTGGGAACTTTAGAAGAACATATAATGCTCAAGTTTCAGAAAATGGCTTTCGGTGCAGCATTTACCATTTTCACCACAGCCCCCCACCGTAAATATTTTTCATCAACACTAGCCTTTTACTAGAACTCATGAAGCACTATAAGATGGCATGTATGCTCTCCAACTGGAGACGCCATACAAAAATTAGTGGAATGCCCATGGCCACCTATCAAGGTTTGAATGCCACACGTAAAAAACGTAGTCCCCCTTCTAAGAATACGCTAACATCCAAATTTAACAGCGTTCTCCCCAAAACTTTGGCTTACTAATGACAATATTGCGAGACTGGCTCCAGTAAGGCAGTAGCAATTATAATGAGCATGACAAGTGCTTATAGTGGGCAGTTGAGAAATTTCCATGTACTCTCTATTGTCTCATATTGGTAATTGGTTACACAAATGCACATCCACTTCTAATTTCTAAATGAAGTTTGTAAAGCTCATGCTACAAATAAGAATTTGGCTGAGGCAATCTAGCGTCTAAAACTAATTAGTTCCTAAAGGATTGCCATACACTGATGCAGCTACATTGTGACAGCTACAATGCATAAACAGGCAATGATAAGCTAATAATCATGTAATTTTTTTATATTTGTATAAATTCTCGGAGGAGGCTCCAGTCCTCCAAACAAATGTCGGCTGGTCAGTGTCCCCATGCTGGTCATACGTCTTCATGGAACATACATTTTTTACTCACTGTGTATTCATCAGATCATTCTGGGGCTTGATGTCTACAATCCTTGGAAGGTTTGTATCATTACATTCTAGTACGTAAGTATTTCGAAAATACAAGAGATGCAACTGAACAATTGAATATTCACTGATTCGGATTTCACATAGACGAACGAATGCAGCAGCTACCTTCTTGACCGAGGCGGACCAGGAGAGTGTGAGACCGAGGAAGACGATGAAGAAGAAGGGTCCCCAGAGATCCCAATCGCGGAGCGCCTTGCCGGGGTCCTCGCGGAAGGGGTTGGGGAAGACGACGAGCTTGAGGTTGCTGACGATGCGGGTGAGGTCGCGCTGGACGGTGTCCCAGACGGGCTCGGTGAGCGTGTTGGTCGGGGCCCCGAACCCGTCGGCGGCGATCGGAATGGAGACGGAGGCGGAGGCGGACGGGAGCGGCGCGGATGAGGAGGCCGCGGAGGAGAACGGGGGGAGCGGCTGGGGTTTGAAGCTGGCCGGAGGGGGTACGACAGGGGAGTTGGAGATGGGGATGGACGCGCGCGGTGGTGAGGACGGCCGCGCGGGGAGGACGGCGGCGGAGGAGGGAGCGGCGTGGATGAGGCTCTCGATCTCGTCCATGTCGGACTTCCCCGACGAGGGGTGGAGCGCGATGGTGTCGCCCTGGGCCTGGGAGTGCGACATAGCAGCGTCGCGGGTTAGGGCTCCCGGCTTGGGGGCGAGATCGCGCGGTCGTGGGAGGGGTGTGGATCAGTCAGCGGGAGGAGGGGCACCGGAGGCGAACGAGGGGAGGAGGAAGAAGAAGATGTATGCGACGACGGGGTCGGACGGAACCGGCTGCCGAAATGGCGAGTCGCCAACTCGTATTGGCGATTTGGCGATTTGGCGTGGTGTCTGTTTGGTATGTTGGGCTATCGGTGGCCAATGGGCCGGCCTGGGCACGGCACGGTTCACCCGCCATAGAGGGGCCTGGCATGGCATGGCAAGGTAACTAGAGACCAGTGGGTATCGCTACGCGAAGGGTTCCCTTGTCCATCCAGCGATCGCGAGACGATTCCACGTGACCGATCGCCTGAGGTAGCAAAATCTGAGTTCGTTACGTCGTGCTCGGGAAACAGAAGCCCACGCGCAGCGCCTCGGGTACGATCGATCGTACAAGGCTTGCTGTCCATGTACATCACACGAGCCTCGCGAACGATCGACATGCATGCGTACCTGTTACGTGAGCAACTTGACCACGTCTTTTTTCTTGATCACGTACGTCACTGATTGAAATCCCGGGAGCGGTGTACGCCGTTGTTCACATCCGATGTACAGCCGAATCTGCGATGTACAGCTAAATCCTACTCGCGTAGCTCCAGTACGGATGGAACCACAAATTAAATCTAAATCTTTTTTCATACTGTATATAAGTTGGGTTACTTGCCACCCCACCCTACACCCTAACTTATAATACAAGTTGTAAGTTTTACATAATCTAGCGGCTCGGCTTCGTCCCCCGTCGCCGCTATCGCGGCGTACGGGGGGACTCAGCCTCGGGGCGTTAGGGTACGGAGGCTTCATCGCTCGTCGACGCTATCGCGTCGACGGCGATGAATCCTCCGTACCCTAACGCCTACGCTAACGCGCCATATGGAAGTACAGAGTATATCTCCACTACTTATAAAAGAGCGAACTTTAACTTTCCTACGTCCACCAAAACTATTGTACACGGAACATCCAGCACCCTCCGATGTAATCAAACTTAATGAGATCCAAGTGTCGATATTAGTTCAATGGTCTGCCGCACGATCTAACGGCTCAGGTTCGATGTTTTGCCAGCAGACTCCTACCCCTGATCCGCTAGAGTCACCCCAAATCCCAAATCACGGAGAAAAACAAAACCTTCCGGTAATCTCATCTTCGATCCGCTAGACTCCTAGCGCACGTCCTGTTGCGCGACGCCTAGATCGGGCGAGGACGAGTACGGCCATTGCGGACGCGCCCGCAGCCGGCGCTGGTCCGCTACGAGTTGCCTGGACCTGGAGAGCGGGGAGCAGCCCATCTTCACGCCGTGGAACCGGCGAGGCGGCCGCCCACCGGCGAGAGCAGCTTCTCGAGGCAGCGTGTTGCATGAGCATGCACCTCGCTGCGCCTCGCGAACCCCGTGCGGCTACCGCCATGCATGTCCCCACGCGGCCTCCCATCAGTTCATCCGCCTGCACGGGATACCAGTAGACTACGGACGGCGGCTGACATCGCCTCCCATCCGGCTGAACAAACCCGCCGGCGATTGTTCTTGGTTCGTCTCACCGTATGAAACTTGCGGTACGCAGTTGTCACTTCAAAGCTTATTTGTTCTTTTGTGAACTCACATTGATTGTTAGTCTGAAAATAGATCCGGTTCACTCATTAGACGATACTGTATTTCTTTCACTTCAACTCTGAAATATGTATGCATTCTCATGTTCAGTTTCTGCAATATGGGATGGCATGTTCAGTTTCTGCAATATCTCATGCGGGGCTGAATATAATCAGATTCCAAGGCGGCTGTGGTTAATCACAAACATATGCATTATTTATGCCCCCACTGTTCTTGCGCCCACAAATACTAATTCATACGAGGACCTTTTCTTTTGGTGCAGATAAGGGAGCTGAGTTTCTCAAGGTTTGCTCAAATTTATGTTAAGCGCATCAGCGCATGGCTATGTAAAGTCTTGATCTCAGATCCTTTTATGGTGCAAGAGCTTAATATTATTTTCAAACTTTTTTGCGGAATTCCCCCAATTCATTATCTTTTGATGGTATTACAAGCTACAAAGTGAAAGTATACCCTAACGTAACCTATGAAACTCTCAAAGCTTTTTGAGGTCTGGGACAAGTGCGAGAATGGTACAAGTTCATATATGAGCACGGCACTACCGTTTCTACAATTGTTGTTCCAGTTGGATTTTCTCATTTGAAGAAGGGCCATATAAACGAGGTGTACAATTTATGTTGATTCACGCCAAAGGTTTCTGCCATTGAATCTGAAAGTAGTTTTCTGTTTTTCCTTTCTTTGAAAAGAGTACAGACAGCTAAAAAAATACTATATTGTACATAAACTACAAACCTGGTATGTCCACATCTTTGTATATTGAACAAAGTGATTTATTGTACATTATGTCCCTGGATGAGTTTCTGAAAAATGACCTATAAAGTTTGACCACGTGAGATGAATTCTTGTACTAAGCATTAACATCTGGTTTTGATCACTGTTTGGTTTGCATTAAAGGCGACAATGTACCTAGCTACTTCAAACATTTCAGTCATGTACACCCAAACAAATTTGTTGTTTATAAATATTTATTACTACAATCTGTATTAGTGGAGACGTGCATTGCACGTGCAAATTTACTAGTACAATAAAAAGTACAGAATAGTGCGATTCGGATGTACATCCGCGCGCACATCGGTGTACACCCACGCGAACCTGCTGTACATCCGCGCCCAACTCACCTGTACATCCGCGCGCACATCGTCGTACATCCGCGCACACATCGTTGTACATCCGCGCGTACATCGGTGTACACCCACGCGAACCTGCTGTACATCCGCGCCCAACTCACCTGTACATCCGCGCGCACATCATCGTACATCCGCGCACACATCGTTGTACATCCGCGCGAAATATAACAGAAAGTACAAAACTACACATGATGTACAACTACAATGCTACCGAGTGTACAAACTATATAGAACCGGTAGTACAAAAAAAAGTTTCTCGAAACCTATCAACATGGGATCTAGTTTTGAAAATCTCGACGCGAGGATCTCAAATATGAAAACGGTTCGTAATTCTAAAATACGGTTCTAGAGATATTTTATTTTAAAAAAACGAATCTAAAAATAAATGCGTTTCCACCCATCCGTATTCCAACCGGTGGGATGGGAAAATCCCACCAAAACTCTCTAGTGTTGCCACTTGTCACACATGCAAACACCCACGGGGGGACCAAACGAGGAGAAGGCGCCACTTGGCGCGAGGAGAGCGGAGGAAAAGTTCCCTTTGCAAAGGGAACCCTTTTTTTAGTGATTTCCGAGACCAGTTTATAAGCTAGTCGTGACCGCGGCCTCTCCTCTGGGGGATAGACGAAACTGCTTTCGTTCGACCCACCCACGTGGACTTCTTTTTCCTCTTCCTTTCTTCGTTCTCCTCTCTCTTTATTTTTTCCCCATCACCGAGCCGGTGCCGGCGACGCCGCGCCGACTGTCAGGGAGGCGCGAAGGAGAAGGCGGGGGCAAGCCTGGACCGACGAGACGAAGCCGAGCAACACTTAACGAGGGGGGGTGTGGGGTGCTCGCCGGCGGGTGGGGGGGATTTAGAGGGAAGGTCGGGGGCGGCGGCGGACCAGCGGAGGAGGAGGTTCGAGCAGGGCGGAGCAGCGAGACGCGCGCTGGAGCGCCGCCGGCCGCGGGCGGCGGGGGCAGGCGGTTAGGTCGGCGGTCGCGGCGGGGGCGCTCGTCTTCCTCCTCCCGTCCTCCTTGTCGCGTAGCTGTCGGAACGGGCGCGTCGCGCGGTCGCAAACCGCGCGAGCCGTCGCGCGCGCGTAATGTAGCACTGCCCGGGGATAGAGCGGTATATGAAAACCGTTAAAGATGTTCACTATGAAACCACCAATATCGGATTCTTGTTGATGTCGCACGGGCAAAGTTTGAGCAAGAATTGTGTTCTTCGACTACTGATGAGCAAGAAGGCATGAGTGAGGTTACATACGCATTTGTGATTGGATCTATCATATACGACATACTATGTACCCATCTAGATGTGTCCTATACTCTAAGTGTTGCGCCAGTAGATAACAGCGTGATCTAGGTCATAATCATTGGACATGAGTGAAAATATCGTTACGTACTCAATAAGAACTAAGGATAAGTTTATCCTATTACGGTGGTGATGAAGAAGTCATGATAAGAGGTTACACGCTATCTTTTTGAAGGGGTCGCAGCATAGAAAACAAAAAAAAATCCTACGCAATAAGCGGAATAAACCCCAAGGATCTAGATCTACTAGATGAAGATAGCGAGAAGGAGATCCAATCTCTTACCCTTGAAGATCAAACAAACGCGTTTTGTCGGTGCAGGGGTTGGTCTGTCGATCCCCGCAACTAGACTCGTCTAGTCGCGAGGAGATGTATTATCCTCGAGATCCAATCCGATGGAGTGCAGCAACGGGCAGCACCTCTATGATATCCACACGTATAGTGTCGGGGATATGAACCCCGGATATCCCAAGGAGGCCCATTTCTTCGAAGCTCCAAGTGCCGCCTGAAGCCAGCCGCCTGAAGCAGGCCGCCTGGATCTACCCGGATGCAGACATCCGGCTGGGCTGGAGCCGGACGCGAACAACCGACAGCTCCGTACGGGTGGGCCAGGATCATGTAACCGCCTTGTCGGGCATCTCCTGTACCGAATCATGACAACAATCTCCAGTCGGCGGGGAAAGTAGTGATGTCATAGGGGCAAACATGTAACTTCCCTGTAACCCAAAACCCTAGCCCGCTGCCTATATAAAGCGGGCTAGAGCCTCCTGCGCGAGGCAACGAATGCAACCAAGGAGGACCAGTAACACAGGAGACACCCGTAGCATCGTCTTCAACCTCCAGCCGGCTAGGATCTCCAGCCGGCTGCCACCCGAAACAGCTCAAGGAGCTCCTTTGTAGCCCGATTCTGTGATCAAGCAATAAGAACAAGAAGAGCAGGACGTAGGGGGTGTTACCTCCACAAGAGGGCCCCGAACCTGGGTAACTAGCGTGTGTTTGCGTGCTTGTTGCCCAATCCCGCGCGAGCATCCATCGTCGCCTACCCCACAATCTTTTCCATCTCTGATGGAAATGCCGTGCAACCCACCACGACATTTGGCGCCCACCGTGGGGCAAGCGGCGAGCGGAGTCACGTTCTGCGCGGGATCCCGGACTGTAGATGATCGGCGGATCGTCTCCGGCCTCGTGCTCTCCATCGGCTCCATCGGCTGCGTCCTCGACAACACCAACAGCTTCGCCGACGTGGACGTCACCAGCGGAGGCACGGTCATCACCCTTGGCGATTTCCATGTCTACGTCGCCGTCGCCGCCCAGGAGTACCCGGAGGTGGTCTACTCTAGCTTGGCTCCTTCGATCTTCGACGCCAGCACCTGCAACGACGACTCCGCCTTCGGCCACCTCAACTCCGGCGACGCGGACCGCGACGTCGCCAAGCTCAACGTCTACGCCGAGGTGCACATGGTCGAGCACGCGGCGGCAGGAGGCTCCGTCGCCACTACTATTCATGAAGCTGGCGAACCTTCTCGTTTCCAGCGCAATCTGGAGGCCGACTTCGAGCTGCTAAGCACCCCCATCGCGCCGGGTGCGGATCCAGTCAAGGCGGCGGCTGAACTCGAGAGGATGCGTCAACAGATATACGACAAGGTTCTTCACCTCGCATCAACGCAGCGCCGACTCAACGCTACGATGCGCGAGTACAACACCGTCCACGGCTTCGAGCCGGCAAGAGGCAACACGGAGAAGCTGAATGAAGTCGGACGCAAAGGAGGGGATCTCGGAGGCATCCTGAACCGTGCTGGCCAGCCGCACGAGCATTCGGACATCATCCTGCCCGAGTACAGCAACCCGGTGCAAAACATGAAGGCTCCGGAGGCGGCCGCAGCGGAACTACCCCATCTCCAAGGCGAGGAGCTATGCCAGCAAGCACGCCGAGTCCAGGAGCTTATCGCCGCGGCCAACCGGCAGCAACGCGAAACCGAGATAACGGCGAGCCGGGAGCACCATGAGCCGCCTCCAGGCTACGATGCAGCCGGCAAGTCCAAGCAAGGCGCCGAGGCGTCATCCACGAGCCGCGGAAGGGCGAAGGACAAGCAACCACGAGTTCATCGCGAGGGGAGCGCGAGCTCGCATCCTCGCGACCACGGCCGCGATCCGGCTGGACGACGCGAAGACGGCAACCAGAACGGGCCGCAAACCGGCCGCAGCATCAAGGAGCGAGTCGGCCACAAGGTCACCATCGACGAACGCCTAGGGCCGCTGGGACCCGAGACTAGCGACGACGCACGCCACCGCATCGACGTGCTCAAGCTGTCAAGCATCATCGAGGAAGAAGACATCGCCGCCCATCGTTGCTTCGGACCCCGCATCCGGAGCGAGCGATTCCCGAAGGGATTCACCCTTCCCAGGGACACACCCAAGTACAACGGCACCGCGAAGCCGGAGGACTGGCTCGCCGACTACGTCACGGCGGTCAACATCGCAGGCGGCAACAAGCGGGTGGCCGTGCGCTACGTACCACTCATGCTCCAGGGATCGGCACGGACCTGGCTCAACAGCCTTCCGAAGGAGAGCGTCAACAGCTGGCTAGACTTCGAGGAAGTGTTCAACCGCAATTTCACCGGCACCTATTTGCGCACTGGCAACGCACAGCTGCTCACGCTGTGCAAGCAGAAGGATGGCGAGTCGGACCAAGCCTACCTCACCCGATGGACAAGCCTACGCAACTCCTGCGAGGGAGTTCTTGAGCTCCAAGCCGTCTAGTACTTCATCCAAGGTTGCCGAGATCAGACGCTGCTCAAGCACCGGCTCCTAAGGAAGAGCCCGAAGACCATGGCAGACCTCATGGCAATCGCCGACGAGTACGCCACCGCCGACGCGGGCATGACCAACCCGATCCGACTCGACGAAGCCGGAAGAATCATCACGACGGAGCCGGCTGCACGCCGCAGCCGGACGGAGAACCAAGGAGGAAAATCGACCCGGCGTGATTTCGACGCGGCCGGCAAGCGCAAGTCCGCAGAGCAGCGAAACCCGCCTCCGCCTCGGGATGAGGCTGGACGGGACGATCGAGGACGCGACGACAGACGACGCGAAGATAGGAATCGCGATGATCGCCAACGCGAGGAAGAGAGGAGGGAACGCCTTCCAGCTCCGCCTCCGAGGGGTCCAGACGGCTACCAGAATCCGGATGCCGCCTACATCGTGTTCGTCAGCGAGCGCGACGACAAGCGAAGCCGGCGTGAACGGTTCAAGGAGGTGAACGCGGTGGTTCCACCTGTCCCCCAGTACCTCAACTGGTCGCAGGAACCAATCACGTGGGACCGTAGCGACCACCCGGAGCTGATGCCCAACCCAGGCGGATATGCTCTAGTCCTAGAGCCCATGATCATCTCCACCAAGCGCGCCTGCACCTTCTCACGCGTCCTCATTGACGGGGGCAGCAGCATCAACATCCTCTACCGCGACACGCTGGAGAAGGTAGGAATTTCCGAGTCTAGCTTGACGCCAAGCCGGACGGTCTTCCACGGCATCGTGCCAGGGCGAGCCGGCTCATCCATGGGCCTCATCCGGCTGGACGTCCTATTCGGCACCAAGAGCAACCACCGCCGCGAGATTGTCTCCTTCGAGGTGGTCGACCACTCCAGCGCCTACCACGCCATCCTCGGGCGGCCGGCGCTCGCCAAGTTCATGGCGGTACCCCACTACGCCTACCTCAAGATGAAGCTAACAGGCCCACGCGGGATCATCACCGTCGCCGGAGACTACAAACGCTCCATCGCCTGCGCCTCCGACAGCGCGAAGGTGGCCGAGACCATGGTCTGCAATGAGGAGATGAAGCAATTCAAGCGCAAGGCCAACGAGGAGAAGCTGGAGATTCCGGAGTCGGCCAAGCCGGCTGGCGAGTCGAGCTTCCAGGCGGCGCGAGACACGAAGAAGATTTACTTCGACGACACCGACAAGTCCAAGTTCGTCACCGTGGGGGCGAGCCTGGACCCTAAATAGGAAAGCGCGCTCGTCGAGTTCCTCCGTGGGAACCGGGACATCTTCGCATGGTCCCCCAAGGACATGCCGGGTGTACCGAGGGAACTCGCCGAGCATTCTCTACACGTCCGTCCAGACGCCAAGCCAGTGAAGCAGTCCCTGCGTCGCTTCGCAGAAGGAAGAAGACAGTTGATAGGAGAAGAGATAGTGCGGCTACTTGCAGCCGGATTCATCAAAGAAGTACAACACACAGAGTGGCTAGCCAATCCGGTGATGGTGGAAAAGAAGAACAAGAAATGGCGAATGTGTGTCGACTACACACACCTCAACAAGGCCTGCCCCAAGGACCCTTTCGCACTGCCACGAATCGACCAAGTGATCGACTCCACGACCAGCTGCGACCTCCTCTCCCTCCTCGACGCCTACTCCGGCTACCATCAAATTCCGCTCAACCCGGACGATCAGCTCAAGACCGCCTTCATCACCCCCTACGGCCCATTCTGCTACACCACCATGCCGTTCGGCTTGAAGAACGCGAGAGCGACATACCAGCGCTGCATGCAGAAATGTCTGCACGACCAAATTGGTCGCAACGCGCATGCCTACGTCGACGACGTCGTCATCAAAACCAAGGAGAAGCATACCCTCCTCGCCGACCTCAAAGAAACCTTCGACAACCTGCGCCGCTTCCAGATGAAGCTCAACCCGGAGAAGTGTGTGTTCGGCGTTCCAGCCGGACAGCTACTTGGTTACCTCGTGTCGGCACGAGGGATCGAGGCCAACCCGGAGAAAATCGCCGCCATCGACAACATGCGACAACCAAGAAGCGTCAAGGACATCCAAAAGTTCACCGGTTGTCTAGCATCGCTCAGCCGCTTCATCAGCCGGCTCGGCGAGAAGGCTCTCCCGCTCTACCATTTGCTGAAGAAGACTGACAAGTTCGTCTGGAGCGACTCGGCGGACGCCGCCTTCAAGGAACTCAAGCGTGCGATGGCCACCGCCCTGGTCTTAGCACCTCCGACTCCAAAGGAGCCCATGCTCATGTATATCGCCGCCTCCAACTGAGTCGTCAGCGTCGTCCTGGTGGTTGAACGAGATGAAGCCGGCAAGCAGCGGCCGGTTCAGCGGCCAGTCTATTACCTCAGCGAGGTGCTCTCTCAGTCGAAGCAAAATTACCCACACTACCAGAAGCTCGTATACGGCGTGTACATGGCCACGAAGAAACTGAAGCACTACTTTCAAGAGCAT
The DNA here is from genome assembly GCA_012064385.1 of Puccinellia tenuiflora. Lineage (NCBI taxonomy): Eukaryota > Viridiplantae > Streptophyta > Magnoliopsida > Poales > Poaceae > Puccinellia > Puccinellia tenuiflora. Next base: position 1,748,615 of record QRDG01000434.1, on the reverse strand, counting down.
CCGATCAAAGTGATAAGCGACGCACCGCTTGCCGAGATCATAGGCAACAAGGACGCAACCGGCAGAGTTGCGAAATGGGCAATCAACCTGATGGCGCACGGAGTCGAATACGACAAAAGAACGGCGATCAAGTCACAAGAGCTGGCTGACTTTCTAGCCGACTGGACGGAGACGGACCACACTCCACCGCCACCCGACTCCGGCGAGCATTGGCTCATGCACTTCGATGGTTCCAAAAGATACTGGGGACTCGGCGCCGGAGTCGTCCTCACCTCACCTAAGGGGGGCCGACTCGAGTACGTGCTACAAATCCACTTCACGGCGTCCAACAATGTAGCTGAATATGAAGCTCTCGCGCACAGCCTCAAACTCGCCAAGGCCATGAACATCAAGCGAATCCTCTGCTACGGCGACTCCGACTTGGTGGTACAACAGACTACTGGCCATTGGGACGCCAAGGACCCCAACATGGCCGCTTACCGCTTCTTCGTCCAGCAGCTCGCGGGATGCTTCGACGGATGCGAATTTCACCACATACACCGCTCCAACAACGACGCAGCTGACACTTTGGCGAACATTGGCTCTCTCCGCGAGGAAATCCCACCCGGCGTCGCCCTCGAGAAGCTCTACAAGCCATCCATCACGCCGTGTCCCGGCTCCGACTCCATCCGGATGCCGCCTGGCGCAGAGTCGGCTGGGCCGGCTCCAGGCGAGACGGAATCCGTCGAGGTCCTCGTCATCGAAGAAGCTCCGCCATGGACCCAACCCTTCCTCGCCTACCTCGCCAACGACGAGCTCCCAGCGGACGAGCTCACCGCCAGGCAAATCAAACGCCGGGCAAGTGCTTACACCATCATCAACAACGAGCTATACAAGCGCAGTGTCTCTGGGATATTCCAGCGCTGTGTGAGCCAAGAAGAAGGAATCAAGATACTCAAAGAAATCCATCAAGGCGAATGCGGTCATCACGCATCCTCAAGGGCAATCATGGCCAAGGCGTTCAGGCACGGGTTCTACTGGCCGACTGCGCTGGCAGACGCGAACCAGCTGGTCCGACTCTGCAATGGCTGTCAACGATTCGCGACGCAGAAGCACACGCCGGCTTCAGCACTCAAGACAATTCCTATCACTTGGCCGTTTGCCGTCTGGGGACTCGACATGGTCGGCCCATTGAGAAGTTCCAGTGGAGGCATGACACACCTGCTGGTAGCAGTCGACAAGTTCACAAAATGGATTGAAGCCAAGCCGATCAAGAAGCTGGATGGGCCAACAGCAGTCAAGTTCTTCAAGAGCATCATCTACCGCTTAGGCTACCCCAACAGCATCATCACGGACAACGGGTCGAACTTCGTCAAGGGAGAATTCGCCAAGTTCTGCGGCAGGACCGGCATCCGGCTCGACGTGGCCTCCGTCGCACACCCGCAGTCAAACGGGCAGGTTGAGCGGGCAAACGGCCTCATCCTATCCGGCATCAAGACTCGGTTGCTCGAACCGCTCGAGCGAGCAGCCGGCGCGTGGGAAGAAGAACTACCTTCCGTCCTCTGGAGCCTAAGGACGACACCAAATCGCTCAACCGGCTTCACCCCCTTCTTCCTCGTCCATGGGGCTGAGGCCGTCATGCCAACTGACATCGAGCACGACGCGCCCCGGATCGTGCTGTACACGGAAGCACAAGCTAAGCAAGCCTACGAGGATGGAATGGACCTGCTCGAGGAAGCACGCCAGATTGCCGAGTCAAGGTCGGCGATGTACCAGCAACAATTACGCAACTACCACAGTCGGCGCGTCAAGCATGTTCGCTTTCGCGAGGGCGACCTCGTGCTTCGAATCATCCAGGATACCAAGAACATGCACAAGCTCTCATCACCCTGGGAGGGACCATTCATAGTAAGCAAGGCACTCATCAACGACGCATACTACTTGATCGACGCCCGCGAACACAAGAAGGACACGATGGACAAGGAAGGCGATGAAACGGAAAGGCCATGAAACGCATCACTCTTGCGTCGATTCTACACCTGAGAAAGAACCATGTATGTATCACCTATGCTATCAAATAAAGAAAATGAGAATGATGAGCGCATGAGCAGTTTTTCGCAATTCTTTTTTGCATTCCCTTTCCGGTTTTGCCGGCAGTCGGCAAGCTTGCCTTTAGCGGCCGTGTAGCGTGACTAACCCCTAAACGGCTAACTCTTCGAATCCGGTTAAGGCCGGCAAGAGAATAAGCTGGAGGGGGCCAACAACGTGAAAAACGCATAAAGGGAAGTACTGCCGACTGAAAAAATGTTGTTCTATAAACTCGGCCAAGCCGGCAGTCGGCAACCGCTTCTCCTATTACGGACGATTAACTACACGACGCTAAACGGCTAACTCTTCGGATTCGGTTAAGGCCGGCAAGAGAATAAGCTGGAGGCCGACTGTATGCGAAAGACGTAAGAAACAGAAATCGTTGCCGGCTGAAAAAACTCTGGCCCAACAAACTGGACCCTAACGTTGTAGTAGTGTGCATGATCCCGCCTGACGGGAAGTGCACACGAAAGACGTCGGGAGAGACTACAGGCGAGTGCGAAATTAGCCAACGCTAAGTAAAAATGCTATCCATGATTAAAAGAGCAGGCTAACCACTTCGTCGTTTCATTTTGCGCACGAAAATGCCGCCAACCGGCTTCTAGAGTTCAAGCCGGACACAAGCATGACGAGCAGGAAATTATAACTGCGTGCAAGTAAACAAATACAGGAACAAAAGTGGGTGGCATTCAACATCAAGGGTAAAACCTTACAGATGGAAGATGAACAACAAAACAAAAGAGGGAAGTCCACAGGCGGACTTTCCCCGCGCAACTACAAGACCAAGCTGGCAAAGGGCACCCTAGGCGGCATCCGTCGACTTCCCGGCTCCACCTTTCTTCTTGCCAACCCAGGGCTTGAGGCAGAGGGTGCTGTCGAACACCTTCACATAGAAGATGCCTCGGTCACGCCGAAGGCGGAAGCAGAGGATGAAGCCGGCTTCGAGCTCGTAGAAATCGGCAAACTCGTCCCACCCCCTGACGAACTCCACCTTGTTGACAACGTCATCACCCTCCACCTGGGAGGTGAATCGCACAGTGGCATTCCAGGGGCCCTGGGCAGCACCCTCACGGAAGAGCTTGAACATGAAGTGGCCAACGCCCGGCAGCGCGTCGGCGAAGGCATCAGGAAGCCTCTGCACCGGCCCAATAACCGGCGGGTGCAGGATCAGGAGGAACTCTTCAATGGGGAACACATCCCATCCCAGGCGCCAGGGATTCTCAAGGGAATCAGAAGAGGCGGAAGACAACTCCGCGATGTTTTCCTCGCTCTCAGCGACAGCAGAGGGAGCATACTTGGGAATCGGGTCAAAACCCGGAGGAGGAAGAACAGGGGTGGCCTCCTCCTCGCTCGACGAGTCGTGAAGAACAAGGAGACTCTTGCCGCGACCAACGCTACCAACAACGCCGCCACCGGCGGTACCCGCCTTCTTCGAGCCAGTGCGGCCGCCGCCCTTGCCGCGGCCAGCGCTGCTACCGGCGGCAACGGAGGCGACTGCCTTTCCTCGACCTCGCCCGCCCTTCTTAGGAGGACGGCCGCGAGGACGTTTCGCCGGAGGCGCAGCGGCGGTCCCCTCGGCAGCAGCGTCTAGAGGCTCGGACTTCACCATGGCGGAGCTGTGAGGAAACAAGAGGAAGAAGGTGAAGGGAGAGCAAGTAAGCGCAGGTGAGGATGAAGGAAGAAAGCGGCCGAGTTTTATAGCAGAAGCAGGGACAACGTGGGAGACCCAACCGTCACCCACGATCCCACGGTCTACACGTGGCAGTGAGACGTAGATGATGGAACTCCTCAGTAACTGCAACCAGGTCCACGCACAGAAGCCAAGTAGACAAGCCCAAGCCGGCAAGAAATTCCCGGGGGCTGCGCACCCGCCAAGTCGGCTGCCCAGACCCGGACGCATATTTATATCACCTCGAGTCACGGACTCGGGGGCTGCCAAGCCGTCAGCCGGCATAAAATACCCGGGGGTTGCGCACCCGCCAAGTCGGCTGCCCAGACCCAGACGTAAATCTATATCACCCCGAATCACGGACTCGGGGGCTGCCAAGCCGTCAGCCGGCATAAAATACCCGGGGGCTGCGCACCCGCCAAGTCGGCTGCCCAGACCCGGACGTAAATCTATATCACTCCGAGTCACGGACTCGGGGGCTGCCAAGCCGTCATCCGGCATAAAATACCCGAGGGCTGCGCACCCGCCAAGTCGGCTGCCCAGACCCGGACGCATATCTATATCACCCCGAGTCACGGACTCGGGGGCTTCCAAGCCGTCATCCGGCATAAAATGCCCGGGGGCTGCGCACCCGCCAGGTCGGCTGCCCAGACCCGGAAGCATACCTATATCACCCCAAGTCACGGACTCGAGGGCTGCCAAGCCGTCAGCCGGCATAGAATACCCGGGGGCTGCGCACCCGCCAAGTTGGCTGCCCAGACCCGGACGTAAATCTATATCACCCCGAGTCACGGACTCGGGGGCTGCCAAGCCGTCAGCCGGCATAAGATACCCGGGGGCTGCGCGGCCGGCAAGCCGGTTCCGTAGACCCGGAAGCATAACTACAACACCACGAGTCACGGACTCGGGGGCTGCACGACATAACGACGACGGAAGAAAAACAAAAGACAAACAAAAGACGTGAAATTTCGACCCGGCCAGATGCTCAAGCCGGCCCAAAATTCGGGGTCTAGGCATGGTGATTATCATCACCAAAACGAGCGCGAATTCTTGCACAAAGACCCAGCAATCACAGAGAAAACGACACTCATGATAACAGTCTACGGCAGGAAACAGAATATCGAATTTTTTACAAGGCAATCTTCAAAAGTGCACAACATAACAAGGTGAATAATGTGGCAGGACAGTTAATAGTACAGAACGACAGTTACACCCGGCATTCCAGGGAAACAAGCAAATCAGGCGGTAGTGGCATCGGTGGCAGCAGCGGCGTCGCCGGCTCCAGTATCTCCAGTGTCCGGCTAAACAAGACCTTCTCGAGAGCCCCATCCACAGGCGGCTTCCGGAGCCAGGACCTGGACGCCGGCAGCGAATTGGAGAAGGCCGGAAGGCCGATCCGGTCAGCGTCCGTAAGATTCCGGACGTAGAAGTAGGTACCTTGCCACTTCTTGATGGAATCAGGCAGGTTGATCTTGGGCAGCGGCGTATTCTTCGCGCTGATGGAGACGCCACCGCAGTCGCGCTGCTGCCCGGCGGTCGTCTGAGACCGCAGGAAGAAGAACATGCCAAAAATCTCCATACTGGGCTAGATGCCCAAATACGCCTCGCACAGCACGACGAAGCAGGACAGCTGGGTGATGCAATTTGCCCCCAGATGATGGGGCTGCAGCCCGTAGAAGCGCAAGAACTCCGCGAAGAAGGAACTCACTGGGAGCCCCAATCCCCGCTCCAAATGCGCGGAAAACACGACGACCTCGTCCTTCTTGGGCGCCAGGGAAACTTCTTCTTCAGGGGGGGCGCGAGCTCCCACGTCGCCCGTCATCCCCAAGAACATCCTCCGACGGAGCTCCCAGATGTAATCATCGTCCACGGTGGAGCCCATCCACGCGCCTGAGCTCGCCATAGAAGATCGGTTTCCCGTGTTGAACGAGGCGAATGCAGGAATGGCACGAAAGAGAAAGAAGATGGGCGAGAGCTAGAGTGCGCAAGAGTTGAGGAGGAAGACAAAGCGAGAATGGGGAACGGTAACCCCGGCCGTTCCCCCTCTTTCCACTTTAAAGCCGAAGCCGAGCGGAACCGCCCCGCTCGTCGCGCCGCGTGGCGGGCAACCATGCCGCACTTTTCGCAGATGATCCCGCAAACAAGCAGTTCCACAGAAAATCCGGCCCGGAGAAGCCAAGGCGACGTGCGCTAGGCCTCGGGCAGAACACCAACGGCTCCCCAAGGCGGCAGGTCGTGGCTGACGTAGGCCACGACCCGAGTCTTCGAGCCGGCCAATCCAGACCGTAAAAATCTGTGGATCCTACACCGTGGAGCCGGACTATTCAACGATAACTTCAACGGCACACAACCAAGGACAGGAGCGCCCGTTGAGCATTCCTCACAAGCAAGCTTCGATTCCACCCGGCATCGGTTCCACCCGGTGCCGACTCCAACCTCGACATTTCAACCACAACGATTCAAGACAAAGGGGAGAAGATCGAGAAGTCTTCCCAGCAAGCTAGCAAGGCTCCACGATCTCGGGGGCTAGTGTCGGGGATATGAACCCCGGATATCCCAAGGAGGCCCATTTCTTCGAAGCTCCAAGTGCCGCCTGAAGCCAGCCGCCTGAAGCAGGCCGCCTGGATCTACCCGGATGCAGACATCCGGCTGGGCTGGAGCCGGACGCGAACAACCGACAGCTCCGTACGGGTGGGCCAGGATCATGTAACCGCCTTGTCGGGCATCTCCTGTACCGAATCATGACAACAAGCTCCAGTCGGCCGGGAAAGTAGTGATGTCATAGGGGCAAACATGTAACTTCCCTGTAACCCAAAACCCTAGCCCGCTGCCTATATAAAGCGGGCTAGAGCCTCCTGCGCGAGGCAACAAATGCAACCAAGGAGGACCAGTAACACAGGAGACACCCATAGCATCGTCTTCAACCTCCAGCCGGCTAGGATCTCCAGCCGGCTGCCACCCGAAACAGCTCAAGGAGCTCCTTTGTAGCCCGATGCTGTGATTAAGCAATAAGAACAAGAAGAGCAGGACGTAGGGGTGTTACCTCCACAAGAGGGCCCCGAACCTGGGTAACTAGCGTGTGTTTGCGTGCTTGTTGCCCAATCCCGCGCGAGCATCCATCGTCGCCTACCCCACAATCTTTTCCATCTCTGATGGATATGCCGTGCAACCCACCACGACATATAGCTCGATGAAGACGTCCACTCCTTGATCCCGCAAGCGAGGTAGACGTGGCCTTGATGATCTCAGCAACACGACGGTGTGGTGGTGATAATGACGATCTCCACGAGCAGGGCTTCGCCAAGCTAAGCAAGAGGAGAGGGAGAGGAGGAGGTGGCGCAGCACCCTAGGGCTAGTGTCACATCCCGAATTTTGGCCCCATAAAATTTTCTTTGACAAAACCAAAATTTGGGTTTGAATTTGGATCTTCTGATCTTCGCCCTCTATTCTATTCCACATTTCCAAAACCCTCAAGGTTCACAAAATATTTGTCTTTTCCTTAATACAAAAGGGGCCTAAACCCTAGCCTTCCAAAGGAGCCATACCAAGGGTGACTTCAAAATTTCCCCAAAAATTCCAGAGTGATCCCCATCTAGCCTAGAACCCATTTATGCAAAAATATTGGGTGACTTGTTAAGAAAAGGGTTGACATCTTCCCTGATTTATTTTCTGCCAAAAATCCCCAAAACCCTAGCTTTCCAAAGGATGTATGTCAAGACCATCTTCAAAAATTCTCCAAAAATTCAGGGAGGATCCCTAACCAGTGTATAACCCAAATATACAAAAATATTTGATACCTTGTCAAGAAAATATTTGAGTTTTTCCCTGTTTTACTTTCTGGCCTAAACCTTGTTATTTTTGGAAACCCTACTAAAATTTTTCCAAAAATTCCAAAAAACCCCTGGGTAGATGCTCTGGACCTATATCAACCTCTGTGATTTTTCCTGGGCAAATATATTTTATTTTAAATGCCCAAAACCCTTTTTCTCTTTTCAGCCGAAGGTGTTCGATGAAATTTTTTCCTTCTACCAAGTTGCAAACCAGCTCAAGATCATATCTAGACCTTGGTAGATCTTCTCTTTCTGCACCTAGTGACGCGGTCCCTTTTCCAATTTGATGCCATATGGTGCCAATGGCTTGACCATGCCGGTCATGGCGTGCCCTGTGGCGTGGCCACCATGGCCATGGCCGCACCCGACGGCGCCGCCACCTTGTGGTCGTCGCCGGTGGCCTCCCCCTCTGCTCCCCTTGTGCCCCCCCAGCTCCCTCACCTCCCCCTCGACCCCCCCCCAACCCAGCATCGCCGCCACTGCTCCCCCGTGCGCCGTCGGCCACTAGCCGACGCGCCGCACGCACAGGAGCCGCGGGACCCCGCCCGCCTGTAGCCACCCTGTGCGCCCGTGCCGTCGAGCTTATCCGCCCCGCCGCGAAACCCGTCGTCCAGTCAATGCGACACCCGCTCCGCGACGCGCCGTTCCTACAGCATCGACGCGATGCCCGCCGGCAACGGGGACACCTCACCACCACCTCGTCGTCCGCCAGTGCCATGATGCCCCGTTCCTATCCTCTGCCGCGTGTTTTCCGTCGACAGCGGGGCCTGACGGCTACACCAACGATGCCATGGCCGTCGTCTCACCACTGCAGCGCCCAGACACCTCACCACGGCCACCGTCGTCGGGAGGCTATAAAAAGCCCACCCCTGCCTCCCTCGAGCAGCCACGAAGCCACACACCTCTCCCTCCCCCTCCAGCAGCCGCCCCCTCCCTCCATTGCACCCAGAGCCGCCTCAATCGCCGCCGGCGAGTCTGACCTAGCCACTCGGGCTCTGGCCAAATTCGTCGCCTACAAAGCTCCTCTGCCAAATTAAACCCACCCCTAGCCTCCCTACGATGTCATGATCCCGTAGCCACCCTCGCCGGGGAAAATAGCGGTCGGCATCGTCGTGTTCATCTTCGACCACCGCCGGCCTCCTCGGTCGACGACGCCGCTGCAGCTCCCAACCTCCCCACCCCCCGTGAGCACGCCGACGAGCTGCACCCTGCCTCCCCGAGCCTCCCTGCTTCCCCTCCCCCTCTTCCCTATCGCCACGGCCGCCGGAGAACCTCGCCGGTGAGTTCGCCGGAGACGGTGACCCCCGTTCCTCTGTTTCTTTTCTCTGCGCGCGTACCTGTTCAGTTAAGTGGGCCATTGACAGGTGGGCCCCGGCAGTCAGGCTTTTAAGCATAAACCAACCGTTTTGTTTTTTTTTTATTTTCTCTGTTTTTGAAATGGCAGATTTTAGGCCAAACTTTGAAAGGGTATATCTTCCTCAAAAATAATCAGAAAATTATGAAACCTATTGCAGTAGCTTTGTTTTGAAATTCTCTATCCAATGACACTGGCTTTGAAAAAATTTGAAGCTTATTTGCTTGGGTAGTTATTGTGTAGCTTTTTGAAGGTTTGTAATGCCTATTTTGATTTTCTTAAATAGACCCCCACCATTTCATCGAAGGAGAAGTTGATCCCACCACAGAAGGCAAGCCATCAGCCCCCAACCATCTGATCCAAGTCCTCGATGTTTTATTTGTTGCTTGATTGAGCGGTAGTTGCATCTCATATGTCACCCCTATGCTAATATTTCATGCTTATGATTTCATGCAATTTATTATTGTCACCTTTATTTCATGCAATACGATAAACTCATGTTCCGTGAGTTGAGTTCCGGCCGGCGACTAAATACATGTCGGGCACCGCCCTGTGGATTGAATCTTGCCTACTTTCAGTACTATTATTCCAAGTAACTTTACTTTCCTGCAATACGATAAACCCATCAAGTGTGGGTTGAGTTCCGGCCGGCGACTAAATACATGTCGGGCTCCGCCCACGTGGTTTGAATCTCGTCTACTTTCCGTAGAGTGGGGTGTGCGTATTTATCTACTCAACCCGTGGCTGCAACTGGCCGGAGACATCTCCGTCCTCGCCCGGTTGATTTTGTTATTTTCTTACTCGACCCGTGGCTGCTACTGGCCGGAGGCACCTCCGTCCTCACCCGGTTGATTTTGTTATTTTATCCTTACCCAACCTGTGGCTGTCACTGGTCGGAGAAAACTCCGCCATCGCCCGGTTGACTTTATTTTACCTTGCTGAACTACTATGTGATTATTTGATGCTCATGTATATCTTGTGGACTAACGTTTGCTGCTGTCTTATGGCCGAGAATAAAAATTGACTAAAAAGATAACCACCTCCGTCGACTAGATTGAGTCAAATAGTGCCACTCGCCAAACACACCCGCACAACCATGCGTCGTTGAAATGGGAAGACCGTAGCTTAGTAGCCTATCGAGCCTCTTTTGATGCTACCCACTTGGCAAGTCTAGTCGGATACTGCATAGTTGTGGTCGGGGCTAGTCTTGTGAAGGTTCCAGAGCTAGGCGTTGCTCATGAGTTGGGGACGTGCCGGATTCACTTCGTCATAAGACTTAGCCCGAGTGGTAAGTCGGTAGCTATACAAGGAGTGCCTTGGTAGAGCGGACGGCTACGGGGGAATAGGTTGGTGCGGCAGGTACCGGCTGTACAAGCTTAGACCCCAACGTGTGGATAAAATTTGCAACCTCTCGAGAGTGTCAAATCTAGAATCTAGTATTGTTCCTACCTAAGGAACGGTGTTGGGTCCAGTCACACTAGAGTCAGTCTAGTCAAACACGGAGAAATAAATTCACCAAACGGCCAGAGTTGGCCAAAGTTGAATGAGCTGAAAAGTGGACCATAGTTGGTCAAAGCTAAGCCCAAAAGTGGACCAGAGTTGGTCAAGCTTGAGAATATAAGTGTTGTGGATAGTGTTGTGTGGAAATGAGACTCGTTCTCACAAGCCACGGTTTTCGTCACAGGTAAGTAGGTAAGTTAAGTCCAACCGTTAAGCTTGGACTCGCACTTGCACATGCCATGCCATATAGGATCGTTGGTTACGGTTGATTGAGGATTGATGTCTTGCGAGTACATTCCATGTACTCACCTGGCTTTTCATGTGGCCAGATCCTCCTACCCCCATCGCCGAGTACCCCTTATACGAGAACTAGATTTGGTATCCAGGCAGAGCCCTGTGGAGTTAGGCCCTCTTCGTCGCACGCTTCCGCCAATCCGCTGACGCCCTCTGATGAAGTTATGTTCGATAAATAATGTACAAACTGTTGTGTGCGCTAGGGCGCAGCCTTGTAATGAGCCCCTTGTAATCCATCGTCGGTTCCCGACCCCCTTAATAAAGTGGTTATGTTCTGTTATCAAGTTGTCATATATTCAGTGCTCCTGGGACTGATATATGGGGTAACTCGATCTCCGGATCGGGGTGCCACAGAGCTTGGTATCAGAGCCTAACTGCCTGTAGGATACCCTAGTTCTAAACGGAGCCTTAGATAGCGAGCGTTGCTTTGCTTGCTTTTAATTGTTTCTCCATCTGTTTGTGTTTTCTAACCTTGCAACTCACATTTTGGCTTCTAACTTTGGTACAGATGAAGTTTGAGCTACCCGTAGAAACCCCCGCCTTGAACGTTCCCGGCATGCCGCAATTCCTCCGGGAGATTTGCGCACACCTCTACCCATCCTCCCCTTCTCCGACCTACCGCGTGCTATGCTCCCGTCGTGATGGGACCCACTCGGAGTTTATCGCCACCGTCTACTTGTGCGCCTCGCCCGCGGGCCAAGGACACACGTACGCCCTCTCCTCCGGCGTCCACCCCCAGGAGACCCGAGCCATCCAAGAAGCCGCCGCAGATGCCATCGTTCTTCTCCGCACCCACGACCCTATCATGAGGAGGTGCCCCCGCTATACACACCTCCCAAGGTTGGATTGGGGCAACGGAGACGTCCTCTTTCCCAACCCGAGGAATCTCTCTTCAAGGCTCACCGCCCTTCTCCGGTACACATCCTACCTCCACCAGTATCTGCACGACACACCTTCTCACGCCAGCATGGCTGCGGTTGAAGCAACAAGAGTGCCAGGACTTGGTCCTTCCCACAGGATCCCTCCGTACCCAACCCACCTTCCCCGTACTCTTGACCAGCTTAGAGCAAAACTCGCTTCTACTCCCGCTCGAGCCACCGCGTTCCGTAGTTCTAGCGCCCCTCCTCGCTTCTTCACTGGATACACTCAGGAACCTCAGGCCCAGTGTCTCCGCGTCGACATCGGCACACCCTTCCCCTTGTACACCCCCAGAACGCTGGGAAGGAGCATCAACGGCATCGACATCATCGCACCGGCTACTCCCCTCGAGATGTAGTTCTAGACGCTAGCCTCAGGAGCAGTAGCGCTTGCATCCTAGTTATGTATCATAGTCGATGATCGCGTAGTCCGACGCGCGCGTGAATAATGTAGGAGTAATGGCTTGCCCCTCGTATCATCTTATGTACCATGTGTCATGTAACCCAACTCTCCGTTGTATAAAACGCCTTGGTTTTATCTCCTGCTTTTATTTGGATCTTCTTGGATGTTGCATTTCTTTCTCCCCTTATGGAAGCTCATGGCACCCGTCAACCCCACCTTCAACCAACCAGGATGAGGCCCAACACAGGTGCAAGTGGCAGCCAAGGAACCCCAACCCGCCGTTCAGCCCGACAAGCCGGCATGGACCCAATGCCCCCACAGCCGCCAACTCCGCAGGAACCAACTCCAAGCCAGCTATTGTTGATGATGGATGAACGCCACCAGCTGTACATGACTCAAATTATGAGAGAATTTGGCACCTACATGCAAGCACAGAACGCCCCTCGCCCGACCCGGTCCAAGCTGCAAGACTTTCAACGTACTCGGCCACCTCAGTTCTCGCAGGCCACCAACCCTCTCGAAGCAGATGATTGGCTCCGGACCATGGAAAAGAAGTTAGAGATCGCTCGCGTTGATGACCAAGACAAGGTACCTTTCGTCACCCACTATCTTGAAGGACCAGCCGATGTGTGGTGGGACAATCAGAAGGATATGAGAGGAAATGGAACTGCTATCACCTGGACCGAATTCCAAGAAATATTCCGCAAAGCCTACATACCCTCAAGTCTTATGAAGATGAAGCAGCAAGAACTCCTGGCACTCACTCAAGGCAACTCAACTGTAAGCGAGTACCTGACCAAGTTCAACGACCTTGCCCGCTATGCCCCGGATGATGTCAACACAGATGAGAAGAAGAAGGACAGATTTCTCCATGGAATGCACCAGGCCATCAAGACCCAGCTCAGCGTCCTACAGTTTCCAGATTTTCAAGCCATGGTAAACACCGCACTGATTTCGGAGAAGGAACACCGCACCATCTATGACTCCCACAAGAAGAAGTTTGAGTCTCGCAAGCACCAGCCAGAAGAAGCCCACAAGAAGCCACGTACCTGGTCACCCAACTCACAGACCACTGCACCTCCAACCACTTGGACCCCACCCAGAAAGGAAGGATACCCCCGAAGCGAATTCTACCACAAGCGCCCTCTCGTGGATGACTGAAAGAGGGAAAATTCCTGCTTTAAGTGCGGCAAGAAGGGGCACTACATAGCTGATTGCCCGTTGACCAAGAACAACAATGGCAGTAACAACAATAGCAACCTCAACAACCCTCCCGCCGGAACAATGAAGCCACCTCAAGTCGCTCGTGTCCACCACATATCCGCCGAAGAAACCTACGAAGCTTCAGATGTGACGCTTGGTATGTGAACCACCAACGCTAAACTTGCAGTAATTTTTGTTGACCATGGGACTCCCCACTCTCTCGTCAGAAGGTTTCGTTGCAAGGCACCATTTATGTTTTCCCTAGACTTGGACCTAAGCCACGAGTTCACGCGTGAGGAATGTCCCCTTCAAAGTTTGGACAAGCCAGAACGCCACACCCACAGCAGAGTCACAAGGTTAAATAGAGGATAAACCCACCAAAGAGGAGGCCCCCTGCAAATGAGAGGATTCTTTGAGAGCAGAATAGCCATACCTATTCCATGAGCAACTCGAATCTCGGGGACGAGATTCATTTTAAGGGGGGAAGGTTTGTCACATCCCGAATTTTGGCCCCATAAAATTTTCTTTGACAAAACCAAAATTTGGGTTTGAATTTGGATCTTCTGATCTTCGCCCTCTATTCTATTCCACATTTCCAAAACTCTCAAGGTTCACAAAATATTTGTCTTTTCCTTAATACAAAAGGGGCCTAAACCCTAGCCTTCCAAAGGAGCCATACCAAGGGTGACTTCAAAAATTCCCCAAAAATTCCAGAGTGATCCCCATCTAGCCTAGAACCCATTTATGCAAAAATATTGGGTGACTTGTTAAGAAAAGGGTTGACATCTTCCCTGATTTATTTTCTGCCAAAAATCCCCAAAACCCTAGCTTTCCAAAGGATGTATGTCAAGACCATCTTCAAAAATTCTCCAAAAATTCAGGGAGGATCCCTAACCAGTGTATAACCCAAATATACAAAAATATTTGATACCTTGTCAAGAAAATATTTGAGTTTTTCCCTGTTTTACTTTCTGGCCTAAACCTTGTTATTTTTGGAAACCCTACTAAACTTTTTCCAAAAATTCCAAAAAACCCCTGGGTAGATGCTCTGGACCTATATCAACCTCTGTGATTTTTCCTGGGCAAATATATTTTATTTTAAATGCCCAAAACCCTTTTTCTCTTTTCAGCCGAAGGTGTTCGATGAAATTTTTTCCTTCTACCAAGTTGCAAACCAGCTCAAGATCATATCTAGACCTTGGTAGATCTTCTCTTTCTGCACCTAGTGACGCGGTCCCTTTTCCAATTTGATGCCATATGGTGCCAATGGCTTGACCATGCCGGTCATGGCGTGCCCTGTGGCGTGGCCACCATGGCCATGGCCGCACCCAACGGCGCTGCCACCTTGTGGTCGTCGCCGGTGGCCTCCCCCTCTGCTCCCCTTGTGCCCCCCCAGCTCCCTCACCTCCCCCTCGACCCCCCCCCCAACCCAGCATCGCCGCCACTGCTCCCCCGTGCGCCGTCGGCCACTAGCCGACGCGCCGCACGCACAGGAGCCGCGGGACCCCGCCCGCCTGTAGCCACCCTATGCGCCCGTGTTGTCGAGCTTATCCGCCCCGCCGCGAAACCCGTCGTCCAGTCAATGCGACACCCGCTCCGCGATGCGCCGTTCCTACAGCATCGACGCGATGCCCGCCGGCAACGGGGACACCTCACCACCACCTCGTCGTCCGCCAGTGCCACGATGCCCCGTTCCTATCCTCTGCCGCGTGTTTTCCGTCGACAGCGGGGCCTGACGGCTACACCGACGACGCCATGGCCGTCGTCTCACCACTGCAGCGCCCGGAAACCTCACCACGGCCACCGTCGTCGGGAGGCTATAAAAAGCCCACCCCTGCCTCCCTCGAGCAGCCACGAAGCCACACACCTCTCCCTCCCCCTCCAGCAGCCGCCCCCTCCCTCCATTGCACCCAGAGCCGCCTCAATCGCCGCCGGCGAGTCTGACCTAGCCACTCGGGCTCTGGCCAAATTCGTCGCCTACAAAGCTCCTCTGCCAAATTAAACCCACCCCTAGCCTCCCTACGATGTCATGATCTCGTAGCCACCCTCGCCGGGGAAAATAGCGGTCGGCATCGTCGTGTTCATCTTCGACCACCGCCGGCCTCCTCGGTCGACGACGCCGCTGCAGCTCCCAACCTCCCCACCCCCCGTGAGCACGCCGACGAGCTGCACCCTGCCTCCCCGAGCCTCCCTGCTTCCCCTCCCCCTCTTCCCTATCGCCACGGCCGCCGGAGAACCTCGCCGGAGACGGTGACCCCCGTTCCTCTGTTTCTTTTCTCTGCGCGCGTACATGTTCAGTTAAGTGGGCCATTGACAGGTGGGCCCCGGCAGTCAGGCTTTTAAGCATAAACCAACTGTTTTGTTTTTTTTTATTTTCTCTGTTTTTGAAATGGCAGATTTTAGGCCAAACTTTGAAAGGGTATATCTTCCTCAAAAATAATCAGAAAATTATGAAACCTATTGCAGTAGCTTTGTTTTGAAATTCTCTATCCAATGACACTGGCTTTGAAAAAATTTGAAGCTTATTTGCTTGGGTAGTTATTGTGTAGCTTTTTGAAGGTTTGTAATGCCTATTTTGATTTTCTTAAATAGACCCCCACCATTTCATCGAAGGAGAAGTTGATCCCACCACAGAAGGCAAGCCATCAGCCCCCAACCATCTGATCCAAGTCCTCGATGTTTTATTTGTTGCTTGATTGAGCGGTAGTTGCATCTCATATGTCACCCCTATGCTAATATTTCATGCTTATGATTTCATGCAATTTATTATTGTCACCTTTATTTCATGCAATACGATAAACTCATGTTCCGTGAGTTGAGTTCCGGCCGGCGACTAAATACATGTCGGGCACCGCCCTGTGGATTGAATCTTGCCTACTTTCAGTACTATTATTCCAAGTAACTTTACTTTCCTGCAATACGATAAACCCATCAAGTGTGGGTTGAGTTCCGGCCGGCGACTAAATACATGTCGGGCTCCGCCCACGTGGATTGAATCTCGTCTACTTTCCGTAGAGTGGGGTGTGCGTATTTATCTACTCAACCCGTGGCTGCAACTGGCCGGAGACATCTCCGTCCTCGCCCGGTTGATTTTGTTATTTTCTTACTCGACCCGTGGCTGCTACTGGCCGGAGGCACCTCCGTCCTCGCCCGGTTGATTTTGTTATTTTATCCTTACCCAACCTGTGGCTGTCACTGGTCGGAGAAAACTCCGCCATCGCCCGGTTGACTTTATTTTACCTTGCTGAACTATTATGTGATTATTTGATGCTCATGTATATCTTGTGGACTAACGTTTGCTGCTGTCTTATGGCCGAGAATAAAAATTGACTAAAAAGATAACCACCTCCGTCGACTAGATTGAGTCAAATAGTGCCACTCGCCAAACACACCCGCACAACCATGCGTCGTTGAAATGGGAAGACCGTAGCTTAGTAGCCTATCGAGCCTCTTTTGATGCTACCCACTTGGCAAGTCTAGTCGGATACTGCATAGTTGTGGTCGGGGCTAGTCTTGTGAAGGTTCCGGAGCTAGGCGTTGCTCATGAGTTGGGGACGTGCCGGATTCACTTCGTCATAAGACTTAGCCCGAGTGGTAAGTCGGTAGCTATACAAGGAGTGCCTTGGTAGAGCGGACGGCTACGGGGGAATAGGTTGGTGCGGCAGGTACCGGCTGTACAAGCTTAGACCCCAACGTGTGGATAAAATTTGCAACCTCTCGAGAGTGTCAAATCTAGAATCTAGTATTGTTCCTACCTAAGGAACGGTGTTGGGTCCAGTCACACTAGAGTCAGTCTAGTCAAACACGGAGAAATAAATTCACCAAACGGCCAGAGTTGGCCAAAGTTGAATGAGCTGAAAAGTGGACCATAGTTGGTCAAAGCTAAGCCCAAAAGTGGACCAGAGTTGGTCAAGCTTGAGAATATAAGTGTTGTGGATAGTGTTGTGTGGAAATGAGACTCGTTCTCACAAGCCACAGTTTTCGTCACAGGTAAGTAGGTAAGTTAAGTCCAACCGTTAAGCTTGGACTCGCACTTGCACATGCCATGCCATATAGGATCGTTGGTTACGGTTGATTGAGGATTGATGTCTTGCGAGTACATTCCATGTACTCACCTGGCTTTTCATGTGGCCAGATCCTCCTACCCCCGTCGCCGAGTACCCCTTATACGAGAACTAGATTTGGTATCCAGGCAGAGCCCTGTGGAGTTAGGCCCTCTTCGTCGCACGCTTCCGCCAATCCGCTGACGCCCTCTGATGAAGTTATGTTCGATAAATAATGTACAAACTGTTGTGTGCGCTAGGGCGCAGCCTTGTAATGAGCCCCTTGTAATCCATCGTCGGTTCCCGACCCCCTTAATAAAGTGGTTATGTTCTGTTATCAAGTTGTCATATATTCAGTGCTCCTGGGACTGATATATGGGGTAACTCGATCTCCGGATCGGGGTGCCACAGCTAGGGTGGTGCGGCAGCTCGAGGTGGAGGAGATGGTGGCATAGCCCCTAGGGCAAGGGGGTGCGGCGGCGGCGGCTTGGAGGTGGAGGCCAGTGGCTAGGGTTTAGGGCAAGGGGGTGCGGCAAGCTTGGAGGGCCTCCTATGTTGTGCCGCACGCCCTCCACTCACCCCTTTATATAGGTGGAGGGGGAGCCCTAGGGCCAGCCGGCCAAAGGGTGGCTTGGCCCCCAAGCAGAGTCCCCCTAGGACTCCTCCTAGAGTTCGGGTAGGGGCCGGCCGGCCCCCTTTGCCTTGGCCCCCAAGTCGAGTCCCAAGTGGACTCGGGCTTGGGCCTTTCCCAAAGGAAAAGGGGCCTAACTCCTAGTCCAACTAGGAGTAGGACTCCTCCCCTTTGCCTTAGCCGAATTGGCCCATGTGGGCCTAGGTGGTGCGGCACACCATGTGGTGGCTGCACCCCTTTGGTCCATGTGGGCCACATACAATATGTGGGTCCCACTTCTAGACCCCTCTAGAACATTCTAGAACCTTCCGGTACCCTATACAAATTTCCCGGAACCTTTCCGATACCTCCGGAAACCACTTTCCTTATATGAATCTTATTCTCCGGACCCCTCCGGAATTCCTCATGACGTCCGGGATCCCATCCGAGACTCCGAATCACCATTCTTTCGTTTCATCGTTTAATTCATCGCAAAACCTAATTTCATCGGAGCGTTAAGTGTGTGACCCTGCGGGTTCGGGAATGCATAGACATGATCATATCAATAATTAATAGCGGGACCGGGATGCCCATATTAATTCCTATACACTCAACGAAACTCTTTTCTCGATTGAACCACGATGTCGGAGATTCAATTAATCTCATATAAGATTCCCTTTGTCTCACGATATTCTACTTGCCCGAGATTCAATCGTTAACATCCCCATGTCTAGTTTAATCTCGTTACCGGCAAGTTCTCTTTACTCGTCCATAATATAGGATCCCGGTGATTACATCCTAATCACATGCCTGCAGACTTTTGATGCTATATTACCGAGAAGACCTGGAGATATCTTCTCTGTCACATGGAGGGACAAATCCCACTCTTGATTCATATCACCCAACAACCCACCGTCGGAGATACCCGAAAGCCACCTTTATAATCACCCAGTTACGAAGTGACGTTTGATGTCCACAAAGTATTCCTCCGGTGAACGGGAGTGATATAATCTCATGGTCTAAGGAAACTATACTTGGCATATTAAAAGTGTTGACAACAAAACTTTTGTGACACGATTAATTGTAACTCTTTATTATTTGGGTCATGTCCATCAAGTCATTCGCCCAATGACGTGACTCCGTTATCAAGTGACTATAACAAGTCCATAGTTAGGAAACTCTAACTATCTCTTGATCAACGAACTAGTCCTGTAGAGGCTCACCAGGGACTCCTGGTGTTTATATTCCACACATGTATTATGTTTCCATTTAATACAATTATAGCATGGATAATAAACTATTATCATAAACATGAATATGCTTAATAAACCATTTTATTATTGCCTCTAGGGCATATTCCCAACAGTCTCCCACTTGCACTAGAGTCAATAATCTAGTTTACAATTTTCTCGATCCAACACCCATAGAGTCTCACTCATGAAGTCTCAGTGCTGATCATGTTTGCTTGTGGAAGAGGTTTTGTCCGTGCTCTGTACTATGCAGCTCTTTATGTCCTTTGCAAAATTGTAACTGTCACCTAATTTGACATTACTTTATCATCACATGATAAACTTCCTATCATCCCATGATAAAACTCATTATCATATAATGTATATAATATGTTTGGTTATAGAGTGAGATGCTTGTATCCCTTTATGCTTACATGACGTATGATCAGTCAAAAGGACTTTCACATAGCATGTGCATCTGGAACTCACTCAATCTTGAAACAACCTTTCTCAAACCAAAATATTATATCTTATTTTAATCCTTGAATTAATCATATACTCCAATATGTTGTAGACTTAACAAATCGATAGTGAACCCTTGTCACTTCGATATTTCCAATCATGCTTTCGCTATGCTTCTGATTTTAAGAGATCTCCAATTTAGTTTGGCTTTATGACTTCAACCAAGTCTACCACTTTCTAAATTCATCTCAATTTCATGAAAAATGACTCCTCATTTAACATGTTCTTCCAACTAAGAACTTGGGTCACATATCGTCAAATACAAGCACATGGTTCTTATATGTTTATACCTATGAACCATTCATAGTGAATACCAACATATCCTCCAACCATCAATTTTGTACTGAGTTATCAACTCAATGTTTCACCTATTCCTTACAAGGAGATGAACCATTCTTCTCTTGTTTTATTTTTGAACTCCTTCAAAACTTGTTTAGGTTAAACATCCTGACTTTAATGTTTATCAAACATATCTATCCTCCATAGATACATCCATCTCCATGGATATTTGACATTCAAACTAACTTCACAAGTTATGCATTGGTCCATGACAATATCTACAACATTCATGAAATATCCATTTCATTCAAACAAGATGGTGTAAACTCCCACTCAAATATCCACCATACACATATTAAATTGTGAAACCCACTATGGCTCCCACTCAGAAATATGTTATCTCTATATTTGACCATGATTAAACAACTCCCACTCAAACATATGTCTCCACATATTTTGATCGGGAAAATAGTTTCTGCTCTAACTTAATATATGTCACCACATATGTTAATTAGATCCCACTCAGTTTCTTATGCACTTTCTCGATACTTTGGACTCCTCCAAAATTCTCAATTAACCATTAAAATCGAGAACTCATATACGAAATACTAGTACTCTGCTAGCATCAATCCTCTTGACAGCAAGTTTTATTTATTCCTTCCAGAACCGTTTGAAGAATAAATATGTGAAACATTGTTTTCACAAAATCAAGTAACAATTACTTTGTGATTTAAACTTAACATAGGATGACTCTAAGTCACTTTCGTATTTTAAAGTTTCTATTTCTTCCTTTTGTAGTTTCGCAGGTATGTCTTGTTTCTCAAACATGAGAAGTAAATCATGAATATTATTTGCAACTTTGACAAATTTCATATTCTTGAATCCTACTTCTCTTTAGACAAGCTAAACCAAAATTCAATGATCACCATCATTAAATTCTTTTATGTGTCAAGTTTTAACCAACATAGCACTTTACACATGTGCCACTTGATACATAAACATACAAGGTTTTAGCTTTCTCAATTTATTCCAAAAATTCTTTTATCCATGAAACCATTTCATGATAAAACCACTAAAATACTTAACACAACCAAACAAATTGGTTTGTCCCTTTTAGTCTCATATTGCGGAATCTCTATTCACAATCTCATATGAATATACTACAAAACTCCATTTGCTATAGTTTATAATTATCCCATAATTACTGAAACCACTGTTTCACATGACTCATATGTGAAATGCAAATCATTAAATAGATCCTTTATTTAAAACAGAGTGTTATCAAAATAAATCTAAATGATACAAATAAAACCTTATTTCTAAATCCCATCTTTATGACCACACAATATCAAAATATAATGTGACTACAATACCTTAGGGTGCATCAAAACACTTTTGAATAAACTCTAAATATTGCAATTTGTGATAACACTTGTCACAAGTCTTCATACTAAACAATAACTCAAATATTTCGTCTCTTTTGATCAAATCGAAAAGACTCAATTATCTTGTTAAATTAATATCCTTTACTTCTATGGTCTCATCATAACTTGAATAAATACACCTATTTACTCATTCATGATGAAGCTCACAAAATAATGATGTCTCATATTCACTGGAAAATTCAACCAACACTTGTGTTTATTTTCCAGCTACTCATGGCATTTTCAAAAAATGGCATTTTAATCATGCAACTTAGTTATGCGCATCCAAATGCTCCTCAACACTATAGTACAATTAAAACAAATCTCATCATCAAGTATTGGATATTTTAGTATGTTTAATATTTTATAAATGTTTAACTAATCATCGTTTAGATCAAACAAAGGACATAATCTCATAATCGAAACGTGATCACCAAAAGGGTTTACTCATGAAAATAGAACAACCACTTGTCTTTAACATGAATGACCGTCTCACAAATCGAGACACACTAATTTAAAGATCACACTTAATTCTATTACAAAACTCATTCAAATCCTCTAATTTAAAACGATAAATGTAGAAGTAGAATGTCGCCAGCATCAACTCCTTGATTGCCTTCTTTCCGCGAAATCCACTCAGTCCCTCCATGCACTTCTCAAATGGCGGGCCCTGTTTTCACAAAACAGCACAAGTATCAAATACTTAGCTCACCACAAGTGTAAATGGGACATTAAACATTTATAACTTGTATATCAAAATATACCTTCTGCATTGACTACTTCTCCTGCTATGGGCTCTACTTTGACATGTCGCAGCCGAGACACAAACTCACAGAAGGTGATCGAATCTCCGCTCATGACATAGTCTCTGACATAATTCTTGAAGCTGGGAGGAAGCGAACGCAACACCCCATCTATCGCCAATTTGTCAGTCATCTCGTAGTTCCAAACATCCACCAGAGTATAATACAGCCTATGCATCTTACTTAGGTGTTGTTCCAAGCAAGTGTTTTCTTCCATCTTAGTTGAAAGAAATTCATCCAGAACCTCGAACCTTGCAACTCTAACTTGCGCTATGAACCTACTCTTAAGATCATTGACAATCTCCATTGCGCTCAAGTTCTCAAATTGGTTGCCAAGGTTTATGTTCATGAAGGTGCGCACCAACCACTGGACTTTCAAGTAGATGGTCTGTTGCTCGTACCATTCCATGTACCCTTCATAGTCTGCAGTAACATCTGGGCATTCCTCTAAAGGTTCATGTATCACGTAGAGCTCATGATTTTCATAAAGGGTTTCTCTCAGACGCATGAACCAAGTAGCAAAGTTTGCCCCATCCATACGCAGCTCCTCAGAAAGGAACATCTTTCCATAGTCACCCATGATCTACAAGGATTTTGCAAAGACATTTTCTTAGGACATTTGTTTATGATAATTCTAGTTCATATTAATCAAATTACTACATGAACTCCCACTAAACTTAACATCTCTCTGGTTGTTTAGTGACACACGATCCAAATCCACTACACCACAACCGATCATCATGTGAGATGATGTAGCTTCAATGGTGAACAACTCAGTGTTGATCATATCATTCATATGACTCGTGTTTAACCTTTCGGTTCCGTGTTCCCGAGGCCATGTCTGTACATGCTAGGCTCGTCAAGATCTACCGTAGTATTTCATGCATGTGTAAGCTGGCTTACACCCGTTGTATGTGAACGTTGAATCTATCACACCCGATCATCACGTGATGCTTCAAAACGACAAACTTTCGCAACGGTGCATACTAGGGGAGAACACTTATTTATCTTGATATTGACGTGAGAGATCACCTTATCATGCTACCGTCGCGATCACATCTAAGAAAGCAATAAGGTGCATAAAAGGATTAACATCACATGCAATTCAAAATTGTGATATGATATGGCCTTTCTCCTTGTGCTTTTGATCTCCATCTCCAAAGCACCGGCATGATCTCCATCTCCGGCATGATCTCCATCATTGTGGCGCCGTCACCATGGTTGTCCACCAACTATTGCAACTACAACTAATGCTACTCTTAGCTATAAAGTTACATGGTGATTCAATGACACACAGGTCACATAAAATAATAGACAACCATATGGCTCCTGTCGGTTGCCGTACTCGTCGACATGCAAGTCGCGAAATATTACAAACAGGATCATTGCATACATTATCACAAATCACACATTGTCCATATCACATCACATGACCCCTGCAAAAACAAGTTAGACGTCCTCTACTTTGTTTATGCAATTTTTACGTGGCTTGGGTCAAAAGATAGAACCGTTCTAATCTACGCAAAACCACAACGGTGATATAATAGCCGCTTATTTTATATCCTTTTGAAAGGCCTTCCATTGAAAATTGCACCCTCACTAAAGCAAGAGAAACAGACACCCGCCAGCCACTTATGCAAAACAAGTTGCATGTCAGTCGTGGAACTGGTCTCTCGTGCGTGGACGAGTAAGGTTGGTCCGGGCCGCTTCAATCTCACAATACCGCAAAGATGCAAAGTGCATGCTAGAAGGTAGCAACATAAAATATCAACGCCCACAACTCCTTGTGTTCTAATCGCACCAACATTTACGAATAGATCTAGGCTCTGATACCACTGAAGGGGTCGCAGCATAGAAAACAAAAAAAAATCCTACGCAATAAGCGGAATAAACCCCAAGGATCTAGATCTACTAGATGAAGGTAGCGAGAAGGAGATCCAATCTCTTACCCTTGAAGATCAAACAAACGCGTTTTGTCGGTGCAGGGGTTGGTCTGTCGATCCCCGCAACTAGACTCGTCTAGTCGCGAGGAGATGTATTATCCTCGAGATCCAATCCGACGGAGTGCAGCAATAGGCAGCACCTCCGCGGTATCCACACGTACAACTCGATGAAGACGTCCACTCCTTGATCCCGCAAGCGAGGTAGACATGGCCTTGATGATCTCAGCAACATGACGGTGTGGTGGTGATGATGACGATCTCCACGAGCAGGGCTTCGCCAAGCCAAGCAAGAGGAGAGGGAGAGGAGGAGGTGGCGCAGCACCCTAGGGCTAGGGTGGTGCGGCAGCTCGAGGTGGAGGAGATGGTGGCGCAGCCCCTAGGGCAAGGGGGGTCCGGCGGCGGCGGCTTGGAGGTGGAGGCCGGCGGCTAGGGTTTAGGGAAAAGGGGGTGCGGCAAGCTTGGGGGGCCTCCTATGTTGTGCCGCACCCCCTCCCCTCACCCCTTTATATAGGTGGAGGGGGAGCCCTAGGGCTGGCCGGCTAAAGGGTGGCTTGGCCCCCCAAGTCGAGTCCCAAGTGGACTCGGGCTTGGGCCTTTCCCAAAGGAAAAGGGGCCTAACTCCTAGTCCAACTAGGAGTAGGACTCCTACCCTTTGCCTTAGCCGAATTGGCCCATGTGGGCCTAGGTGGTGCAGCACACCATGTGGTGGCTGTACCCCTTTGGTCCATGTGGGCCACATACAATATGTGGGTCCCACTTCTAGACCCCTCTAGAACATTCTAGAACCTTCCGGTACCCTATACAAATTTCCCGGAACCTTTCCGATACCTCCGGAAACCACTTTCCATATATGAATCTTATTCTCCGGACTCCTCCAGAATTCCTCATGACGTCCGAGATCCCATCCGAGACTCCGAATCACCATTCGTTCGTTTCATCATTTAATTCATCGCAAAACCTAATTTCATCGGAGCGTTAAGTGTGTGACCCTACGGGTTCGGGAATGCATAGACATGATCATATCAATAATTTATAGCGGGACCGGGATGCCCATATTAATTCCTATACACTCAACGAAACTCTTTTCTCGATTGAACCACGATGCCGGAGATTCAATTAATCTCATATACGATTCCCTTTGTCTCACGATATTCTACTTGCCCGAGATTCAATCGTTAACATCCCTATGTCTAGTTTAATCTCGTTACCGACAAGTTCTCTTTACTCGTCCATAATATAGGATCCCGTTGATTACATCCTAATCACATGTCTGCAGACTTTTGATGCTATATTACCGAGAAGGCCTGGAGATATCTTCTCCGTCACATGGAGGGACAAATCCCACTCTTGATTCATATCACCCAACAACCCACCGTCGGAGATACCTGAAAGCCACCTTTATAATCACCCAGTTATGAAGTGACGTTTGATGTCCACAAAGTATTCCTCCGATGAACGGGAGTGATATAATCTCATGGTCTAAGGAAACTATACTTGGCATATTAAAAGTGTTGACAACAAAACTTTTGTGGCACGATTAATTGTAACTCTTTATTATTTGGGTCATGTCCATTAAGTCATTCGCCCAATGACGTGACTCCGTTATCAAGTGACTATAACAAGTCCATAGTTAGGAAACTCTAACTATCTCTTGATCAACGAACTAGTCCTGTAGAGGCTCACTAGGGACTCCTGGTGTTTATATTCCACACATGTATTATGTTTCCATTTAATACAATTATAGCATGGATAATAAACTATTATCATAAACATGAATATGCTTAATAAACCATTTTATTATTGCCTCTAGGGCATATTCCCAACACTTTTACATACATCTGAACGAATTTGATCTCAGACCAGCTATGTGTTTATATTGAACGCTGGCGCGGTAAGATGAAGAGTTCAAGCAGAGAACTTTGATTCTAAAATGGAGGTGGAGTAATCACTACTTTGGAAACGACAAAGGAGGTCAACTGAATCAAGAAGTTCATCACCGAGTTTGGTGTGGTTCCGAGTGCAATGGGTCCTATGGAGGTCTATTGTGATAATAGTGGCGACATAACTCTGGCCAAGAAGCCAATGTCCCACTAGAAGACCAAATATATTCAATGCCATACCACCTCATTTATGAATAAGTGGATGGTGGAGACGTGAAGATATGCAAGAGGCACGTAAATCTGAATGTATCAGATCCGTTGACGAAGCATCTACCACAAGCAAAGCATGACCAACACCGCAATGTCATATGTGTGAGGTGCTTACACATTGACTATATTGTATGTGGGAGACTGTTGGAAATATGTGCAATAATAAATTTATTATTCTATTTTCATATTTATGATTGTTTATATGCTAGATTTGGATTAGCTCCTTGATTATGAGATTCGGAGGAAAAACTAATTGCATGTGTGGAATAATAAACACCAACCATATCCTTAGTCAGACTTTTAGACTAGCTCATTTATTGTTATGGTCTTGTTGAACATGAGCATAGTAAGTGTTATGAGGATGCTGACACTAGTGAGAGCACATTGTTAGTGTGATATTAGTGTTGGATATACCCTTATGATCTACCGCGAGATATGTTGTCAATATGTTGCCGGTACTTCTTTGTACGTGTTAACATTTACTTATGTTCTTAGACAATGAGATTGTCATGGACCTAGATACTTTATTACTACTTTAGATTCGCTAATTGTTTCTCCATGAATATGTAACTAAAAGGAGATTTTTTGATACGCCGGATAGTATGCCAAGGTGCTACATATGTCAAGACTGGGATTTTCCCCTCCGACGATGACAAGATACACTTTGGACCCTCTCGGTATTATGGTACCCAAATATTGTGACTAAGTGTTAATTACAAGGATACTAGAATACAAAACGAGTAAAGGAGTACAAACATGTAACAAGGATATCTAAGTACAGTGGTTAAGTGTTGATCTCAGGGATAACAACAAAGTCTCGCCTTGGGTTGTGTAACGTATTGTGAGGCAAAAGGAATTGTGTGTGGTAATGCACGGTTTCTTTTTGTTATGATCTTGGATGATATATGAGAATCATTGTGGGTATCCAGATCCCATCGACGGCTATTGTCAGGAAGGTGTTATGGTCATACTCGTGTATGCTCGAACCTATTGGATCACACACTTAACGTTAGCGACATGTAGGCATGCTATGTTAGAATGGATAATGAGAGAGGGAATAGTTCCTAGTCTTTTTGATGATCTCGAAAGTGTTTCGGATGGTCCCAGATGATTTCAGTGGTAACCGGAAGGTGTTGGAAGGTTCTAAAATATGTGAGAACGTTCGGAAATATTCTGGACCATCCCGGAGGGCACCCCATCCAGCCACACCCCCGCCTTGGGAGGCAAGGCGTCTAGAATGTGGACAACCGATTCCAACTCCTAAGAGGGTGGCTGGCCACCGTTGATCCTATATAAAGGGAAGACGACGCAACAAGAGGGCAAGCTAAGACATCCACCCCATCCATACCCCCACCCCAGGGTCACACTCCCTCAGCAGGACGCAACCCTTGATTGGATCTAGGGCGGACACCTCTCTCTCCCTCTTCCTCTAGATTGGATTTAGAGGTTGAATCTCCATCCTAGTTTCCCCACAGCGTTTGAGTGTTTGATCGCTCGTCTACGCGGTGTTGTTGATCCGATGTGTGTGGACACGTCGGAGGAGTCGTCTACTTAGACGCTAGATCAAGCGAGATTTTATTACAAGGAGACTGTCGTGGCTGGGATGTGTAACCTAGTTCCGGGACTTGGACGACTTCATCGACTAAATCAAAATAACCTCTGCGTTGACGTGATCTACATGGGTATGCCTTTGTTACCAGCACCTCGATAGTGATCTTGGTGTTGTTTGTGCGTGACAAATGTCTATTTTGCATAGCGCGTACCCCGACATGGTTACGGGTAGAGAGCATTTTCAATCTAGATGTAATGATTATCACCTGAAAACAGTCAGCAGCGTGTGCCTACGCCGTCATTTTTTATCGACGTGCTAACATCCTTTCCTATAGATGTTCACCTCAACCGTGCTTCCAACTACCGCGACGGTGGTTCCTTGTCTTATCGTGCTTATTTATCGACATACACTGTGACCATGTCATCATATAATTTGTCTAAGCACTATGCCGGGAAGAGGTGCGGAATGTGCCAAGGAGCCTAACCATTGTGGGCGGGGATGGCTCAAAAAAAGGTCTTGTCTTTAAGCAATGAAGCTCCTTAAGTCGCAAAAAAAAAAAGGGTCTAGTCTTCACTATATATCCTTATTGCGAAAAGAAATAAGAAAGCTAGAAAAGAAAAGAACAATCGCTAAACTAGCCATGGCTTCCACGGGCACATGATCCCCGAGCGAATATACCCAACTGAGAATAGAAAAATACTCGAGTCTAGAGTATTGACAGTGACTTTCCACACAAAAGGAGGAACATTTTCGCACTTGACTTGGTTTTTTTTAACACAGGACCTACAAAATTACAGACTCGTGAAAGTGACTCGAACTGTTGAACAGGATTACAGGATAGTATGTATGATTCCCCGATTCCTTTTGTACTACCAAAAGCCTTTTTTTTTTTTTTTGCTTTTGGATCACCCACTAATAAATGAAACTCATCCATCGAGCGAGCTCATCACTCACGCGTAAAGAAAGCGGCACCCCTGCTGCGCTGCGCAGCGCACGCCGCACAGCAGCACACTGGCAAGAAAAGCACGGAGCCTCCCTCCACAGACAGTCGCAGTCTTCACAGAACCCAAGAGAGAGAGAGAAGCTCCCTCCGGCTCCGATCGTTTCCCCACGTCTCGCCTCCACAGCTCTCCCCCCTTTCCACCCCTTCCCTTCCCATCCCCCGAAACCTCCGACTCCCCCCCCAAAAAATCAACCCCCCAGCGCGAACGCCAGTGAGGGGGAGCCCCGCGGCGCCGGCCGCCGGGTCGTCCGTCACCGGCTCGCGGGCGCATGGCATCGTCGCGCGTGATGGCGGCATCGTCGCAGCCGCCGCCGCCGCCGTCCGCCACCACCAACGCCACCGATCTCGCGCGCTTCCGGAGCGCCAGCGGCATCGGATCCATGAACATGGACGACATCCTGCGCAACATATACGGCGAGGCGCCGCCCGCGGGCGCCGGCGGGGAGCCCGCCCCCGCTCCCGCGCCGGACGCCGCCGCCACCGCCCGGCGCACGGCCGAGGAGGTCTGGAAGGAGATCTCCGCCACCGGGGGCCTCTCCGCGCCCGTCCCCGCCCAGGCGCCCGCGGGAGGCGGGGACGCGGGCTGCGCGGCCGTCATGACCCTCGAGGATTTCCTCGCCAGGGAGGAGGAGGCTAGGGTTACGGTCGTCGAGGGGAACATGGCGGTGGGGTTCCCCGATGCCGCGGCGGAGGCCGCCGCGGCGGGAGGGCGGCGACGAGGCGGCGGTGCCGCCGGCGGCAGGGGACGGAAGCGGGCGCTCATGGATCCCATGGACCGCGCCGCCACGCAGCGGCAGAAGCGGATGATTAAGAACCGCGAGTCTGCCGCCAGGTCCAGGGAGAGGAAACAGGTCGGGTGAAATGCCTCGATTTGGAGAATTTGATGCAATTTGTCACCTGTTTCGACAATTGAGTGCGGAATTTGACGCTTTCATTTGGTTTCGGATGTAGGCTTACATCGCTGAGCTGGAGGCACAGGTCACACAGCTCGAGGAGGAACATGCCGAACTGCTAAGAGAACAGGTATGTTCTTGGTTCTGCCCTAGTTTGGAACCAGGTTACTTATTATGGATTAAGTATGCATGCCAATATGCCATGACAGCCAATTGTTATTTTCTGGAGTTTGATGGTGAAAAGTCAGTTAAATAGTGGCTCAATAGTATGCTTAGAGAGAGGGTGAGCATAGTTTTGAACTAGCTCAACTAGGGTTTCCAAGACAAATGTGTTCATAATCATATACGAAATATGTTATTTTCACCCAAGTACGGTAAGCTAATTTGTTTTCCTAGAGTTTTGATAAATATTTTCATGATAGTAAGTGAGAGATAAGTTAAAAGGGCGGTTGGTATTTTTCACCATTGCATCATAGACCTTATGGAGTTTCTTTTCTTTTCGTAGCATTAAGAATTTTGTGAAGTTATAACATGTGTCCATCTGGGAACTGGGTCTGGCAGTGTACCGTATTTCTTGGTAGTGTCATGTGCTTGGTCTGGCACTTTGTAATGCACTTTTTTTGTAGTGCCACGAGTTATTTGCAACCCCATATATCTGCTCATCTGTCATGTGCCTAACTTTGTTATTGGACAAACAGACTAAAGACTAATTGCCTCTTGCATGCACCAGGCTGTCTTTATGTGCATACCTAACTTTTGGTTATATGACTATTCGCTCAACTGTTTTCATTACTATTCTGTTGCAGGAGGAGCAAAATGAGAAGAGGCTTAACGAGGTAGGTTGCGTTCTCAAAACATGATTGCTTAGGAATATGTTCAGACTTATTAAGTTGCTTGAATATATGGAGCATGGTGTCATAGCTATATTTTTTGTATATCTAATTCTACTTGAGATATTTAAATCATGTAAATGTTTCTATATGTGAACTCGTAGTATGGTCCCCCTTGATTATTATGAGAAGCAACAATTAGTTAACATGCACAGTAGTTCTTTCTTCCATCAGTGGAAAGTGTAAATCGCAGAGCAGTTTAAGCCGCTTGAAAAGAAAGTGGGTATTGATATTCTGTTCGAAGTTCCATGTTCCTAGGTTATTGAAAGAGGGCTTTTCTCTTAGGATTCCTAACATGTGCCCGTGTGTTCGCTTATTAATATTGGGATAATTTATTCCATATCTTTGATATTCTCCATATGGCATCAAGATATGTAAAGTGTATACCTTCTACACTTATTATTTGAAACAATTAGTTAAATAGTGGTTCCAATGTAGAAGAGTTTACCTTCTTATTTAAAACTGGTCTCTGGTCCAACAAAAAAAATCTACATCAAGGAAAAATGGTCAGGCAGATAACAATAACAACATTTGTATTAGATCCTCTACTCTTGAAATCCCTGTGCACTGAGGCCTTTGCATAACTGACTCCAACATGAATTAGCCAAGTTTTTACTCTCCATGTCTCCATTATCAAGTATTAGTATCTTCCTGTTGTTAGAGAAGCTTATTAATTTGAATTAGTCAAGTTTTTATTCTCCATTATCAAGTATTAGTAGATTCCTGTTGTTACAAAAGCTTATTAATTGCTTGTTATTCAAACATGAACAATAGTTGTGTTTTTTTTTACTTAATATCTTAGATGTATTTTGTGTTTATGCAGCTCAAGGAACAAGCATTCCAAGTTGTCGTAAGGAAAAAACCATCGCAAGATCTTAGAAGGACCAACTCAATGGAATGGTAGAAGCAACCCTCCAAGCCCTGTTGTTATTGTCTTACAGTTACAGAGTTTCTTCTTTCGCTTTCTGTTACCCCAGTCGTCGGTGGTGGCGGCGATGTAGAAGCAGCGAGACTTGTTAGGCCAAGGACTCTAGCCCAAAAACAGAAAGAAGGGATGTAGACAAGATTCTGCGCGTGATCCGAAAAGTCACGCCATCCAGAATTTGGTGTGTGATCTGCTATTTTAATTTTTTCCGTCATTGTGGCTCATATGTATGTACAAACCGAAATAAGCATTATTTGCATAAAACGTAGACTAGGGCTTCCTTGTTACAAAGACATTTGTAGAGATTTGAGCCAGAGCTGTTTGTTTGTGTTCTAGTTTTTCAGCATCTCGTACAGTTTCAGTTTGACGTGTTCCACCAGTCAATCATCAGCGCGGATTTTTGGCCCGTGAAATGAGTAATGTATCATATGTCGGCTACTTTCGTTGAGCATGTGGATGCCAATTGTCAAACAGCACAGGTCGCACCGCCGTGCCACTAGCAGATTAATGAAAGCGATTCAGAAGGGAGGACACCCCAACTGCTGACAGCAGAAAATTATTATTGTGAAAATGATATGAAGCGCTAGCTGCAGATATGGCAACTGGCAAGGTCTAGATCGGGGATCGGTGATCCTGGAGAAAGTACTTTGTTCGGCCAACCTGGATGGAGTGAATTGTGATGTGCAAAATATGATAGCTACAGTGATGGTTTACTAGCTAGTACTCCGTACATCCGGTGGTCGCAGAGGCAGATTAAAATCAAAGAGCCAGTGCCTTCACCCGAAAGAACTGTTATAAATATCAAAGCTATCCTTGCAAATTGCTTTTTCTTGTTGAGAGTCTGGAATGGATCGATCGGTGCTATTCTCCTAAGATTCTGGAGGCAATTTTGTTGCTGCGTGCTGTGATTCAAATGCACACGCGATAGATGTCGCGTCACTGGAATCTATGGCCGTGCTCAGACTGCAACTTGTAGAGCACGTTGTATGCCAAACCCTAATAGTGGAGTCTGATTCTATGGAGGTGGTAGAAGCTATAGTTAATCCTTCGGTGTACAGAGGCACAGGTGCAGTGATCATGAACGACTGCCGGTCACTGGGCATAGCGACCATTCAACACTGGACGACAAGCCAAGGGAGCCGCACACACGCTTGCTCGCCACGGTGCTAGTCAGGGCTGGAGAATTTTCGTTTGTTGATACTCCTGTTTTTCTAATTCCTGTACTAGTTGACGATTGTGGCATTATTCAATACCGTTCCTTGAAGCTAAAAGCAAAACGTCGTAGGCAACTAAGGATGCAAGCAGCGAAACAAAGCGCCAGAAGATAGGTGAAACAAGAAGAAATCAGAAATCCATAATCTCAGACTTTGCACTTTACATTGAACAACGGGCCATAATTTTTGGGCCACAAGCTTCTCCAACATATCTAGGTATGGAGTAGCATGTTTACCTAAATAGGAAGAACCTTGGCAAATAAAATGTATGAAGTATCAAGATACATAACGCATCATCACTATTTTTAGCACAGTAAATGGAAACTTCGATCTGAAATGGGTGATTTAAGCCTCTTGACTTTGCAATTCATTTCGAAGTTACTTAGCTGTCTTCTTCATTCTTCAGTAATCCGACTTCCCATTGGCACATGACAGAACAAAATCATACCTGCGGTGGTTGCTGGTGCAAATGTAAATGGGTGAAACTTTAATCAAAATTCAACGCCACGAGCACAGAAAAACATACAAGGATACTATTGTTGTACACCATCTCGTTGCTCCAAGATGTTCTACTATTCTGGCCAGAACCTACAACGCAAATTCAATGGTTTTGACCCCAAAAGTTGTAGATTTTTTCTTATATACAAAATTATGTGCTGCAAATGTTTTATCTCACTTAAAAGCACCTCTAGAACCATATTAATCAATAGATACATGGGTTCAATTTTCAACCAAAAAAAAAAGATAAACAAGGAGCAAATGTACAAACTGAAGAAAAAAGGGCCACATACATCTTTATAGAAAAGTTGCTCCACGAAAGATTCCACAGCAGTAAGAAAATTATCTTAAATTTATCATCCAAGCTTCATCACAGTAAAAAAAACAAAGTAAATACTCTTAAACCGGAAGAATGGTTCAAACAGAACGACAGAGATGTTTAACAACGATCACAAGGTGGAATAAATAACTATGACGAAAGATTCCAGTATTGCTTAACCACCTCAGAAATGCCAGCTTTATCTCCACAAAGATTCCCAGTATCATCATCAAAACAGAGACAACCATAACGGTATAATGCAGTGGGCAAGGTGAACAAAAGTGTGAGCTCACCATACCAAGAACTGGAAACTAACTATGTTGATCACACGAATTCTCATTGGCAGTGGCTTGTGGGAAGGGTTCTCGTCCCCCCTCCCTCATGACTAAAATGACATGTATTATGAAAGGAAGTGCCATTCTGCCATCCAATCAATAATAGTTCAGACCAATCACTGAAACAAGGTAATCTGGCCACTACAAGCCACGAATGGTTTAAAGGCAGTTTTGACCAATTTAACACAGCAATACAATTAAAGCAACAACTAAGAGGCAGAACACATAGAAAATACAATGAGCCAATTCAAAATTAAATGCAAAAATACTTCATTTTAAAATCAAACTCAGAACAAAAATGAAGCTTCATATACGATATGAATTTATTTGTTAATTTAAATAAGATCATAAGGATAATATGATAGAATTTATAAATGGACAGCATATCATGTTAACAGCAAATGGAGACTACGATATTCTGAAAACTATTATGACTAACAACAACAAGAACAACTAAGCCTTTTCTCCCAAGCAAGTTGGGGTAGAGTAGATATGAAACCCACAAGAAACTTGTGAAAATGAAATGCCCTAAAAACGTAAACAAAATTCCATGCCCTCAGATCTCATAGTTGCAGCAGTCAAGGATGGCACAAGATGAACTTGAATGATACTGCAGTACAAATGCTGCTGTAGCAGAGGCGCCTGCTCAGGCACCAAAGTGCGCATGAGAGAGATAGATAGATAGATAGAGAGAGAGAGAGAGACTACGGATGGATGCATGGATCGGGGTAATATGCCATCTGTGCATATTGAGTTTCATCATTGGGTGTTATATATTTTAAAAACCAAAAGTGTAATCGTAACAACCACCAACCAAGAAGAAATCATAAATAGTGATTCAGTGAAAAAACAAATTTTGGTGCATACATTGCTCCATGATAACATAAATATGATCATTCACAAAAAAAGATGTAAAATACGCAAACAAGGACCCGAACACGTCTGATCACAAAATACTCAACAATATGTAAAAGCAATAGGTTCCATTTGAAAAAGATATGACATAAACATCTGGATTGCTCAAAGATTCTTATTAAGAGGCTAACAACTCATCAAACCTGAACAAGCACAGAATAACATAGAAACGATATGTGGTCAAATAGACAAGATACTAGATCACCGATAGCACATGATTTGATCAGACCTCCACTATCTCTCAAACCAACTAACACCACCAACAGCGGGAGTACGGACGTAGTAGAAGTAGAAGATTTGCCATACAAGCACCGGTAGGATAGAAAGGACTGCAGAAGGACCATCTAACATTAACATTCAAGAGGAGATGAAATTAAGAGTAATATACCAAAAGATGGAACACAGATGGACAACTATGTCCGTCAAAAAGACAGGGAGTGATCTTATGCTCTCAGATCTAGTATGCTTGGCGTTCCTACATGGTTCAAGATATACTAAATAAAATGGGAGTTGCAGAAAAACTGAAAAAAAAATACTAGAAGTTTATAAACTACTAAACTAGCAACTTCAGTTTACTATCTTGCAAAAATAAATACTAGAAGTTGCAGAAAAACTGAAAAAAAATCATGACATAAACATAATATAAATCTACCATGCCACGAAATTTCAACTCCAAATCTAATTCACAACTTTGTAAACAAAAAAGATAAATTGGTTGTGATAGTGCCTATCATGCTGCTACTATCCACAACCGGATTTTTCTTTTTAGTATTTCGAGTTGTGGGACGAATTGGGATCTGAAAAGTTGTGACTTCATATTTGCATATTGCATGTATGCTACGGAGTACCATTTAAAAAATCTTAACTTTTGTAATGCTGATTAAAGTCTTAGTGCGCGCTATATACCCCAGTAAAGGGCTACCACTTGGAGATTGGAACCCAAATGCAAGCTGATTTACAACGGTGATCTCTCATAACAATCATCAGGCAAAATACTAAAGATTTTACTCCATTGAGGACAGTGCCCAGCAAGTGAAACAAGATACTCACATAACCAAAGCAAAGCAACAAACAGAAAATAGACTGGAAACATGATGAACATAGCAACAGAGCAAACCTAATCATACAAAGATGAAACCACTGCAAATGGACAAAACTGAAGATGCGAAGCAACAATGATGGAAAACCTAAATATAAAATACAGCAATGCGAACAAAGGGTCCACATCAAGGCAACATAGGCAGATTATGGAAGATTAAACTGAAAATAAATGTCAGTGAAAAATTCACTAGTAATTTGTGTAAGGTCTGAAAAAGAAGGATCATGCCCTCAGGTCTCATAGATGTAGCTTTCATTGATGGCACAAGAAATGATCTTAAATTTGTCTACGTAAGGGCGTGTACAATGGTAGATCTGCTGCTGCTGCTGTTGCTGCTGCATGCACATGTGTGCAGAGAGAGAGAGAGAGAGAGAGAGAGAGAGAGAGGAGGAGGAGGAGGAGGAGGAGGAGGAGGAGGGGATCATATCCAAGTGCCATCTCTGCATTTTCAGTTTTCATCATTGGGCAATACATTATAGAAGCCAGTACTGACTATCCACCATCCAACACAAAATGAACCATCACGATTTAGTCAAAATTGAAATTTAGTGCAAGCCACTAGTCCACAATTGGGATCATGACTGGGGCAAGATGTAATATAAGGCTTTGTAAAGAGTAGAAAAAAGATTGACAACAGACCAGAAGAAAAAAAACATATACAAGACATTAAATCACCAAACGCTTAGCATGCCACAATTACTACAAACGAACTATCCTGCATTCGAGAATGGCAAATCGTAAGTGCTTGATTCATGATATGAGAACAGTGAAAAAATAGGAAACAGAGAATAAAATGTCTGAAAGTTGATCCTCAAATGTGCTCGAATCATCTGTCAGAGCGTGATTTTATGCCATCATATCTTAAGACATATAGAGGGATGTGACCGATGTTTTTGCCATTGACTGATTACTGTATCGTTCAATGATCCTTCACGCACAAACCGTTTCTCAGAACACTAGCCTAGACCTTGACCAAGACACCAAGATAGTGAAACCAGAGAAGCAGAAATGCATGCGCCAAACAAAACCATGCAACGCCTGCGACACACACTGAGGTGACACTCCACCACAATCTGCAAACTGGTGGTTTTACAGTGAACCCACACAACAGATATCAATACCAATGGAAATATTGGAATATGGCCCTCAGATTTTAGTTTCATCACAGGCTAATGCAAGCAGGCTTCAAAGCTGGTACTGGGGCGTGTATTGGTGGATCAGCAGAGGAGATGATGGCGATGACGACGACGACCGCAGCAGTGGCGGTGACATGTCAGCCGCGAGGAAGAAGATGCAGAAGAAGAGGAGATAGATCTGCCTCATGGGTTTAGGGCTAGGGTTTAGGGTGACATGTGGCGGAGCTTGCTTCAACAAATGCAACAGCTGACCCAAAGCACACGTGCCTCAGCGCCCAGAACAGAGAAGGCAACGCTTCATTAGCCATTTCAGGAGCGCCAGCCTTGCAAATGCAACTGCTGACTTCCATGCATGCATGAGGGTTTCATCATAATCATCATAGGGCCGAGAAAATCCAAGCAAAGAATAAAGTACACTGCAGATGCACCAAACACACTTAGAAAGCAAATCTACTTTGAACATGAAACAAGAGAAACAGGGCGCAAATGAACTTATTTGATAAACAAGACAAATAATATTCTTAAACAGGACGAAAATGTCCAAATACAAAAAATGTTGAGGCAAAGAATATGCTCAAAGATGAGACAGCATGTTAGGATAATACTTCTATTCTGATTGATCCTGCAGTTAGAACTTCAGAATCAAGAACTATAGAGTTACATATGCACTTAGGTACACTAGATTCAAGAACCAAAATGCTTAAACAGAAACTGCAAATACAGGTGAAGCAAAATGCTTCCTTTGAATACAAGCAAAATGAAAATGCTAGACATATGCAAATACTACATAAGGAACTATTCATGTTCTGCAATAACTCAGATTGTAAACATGATGCATTGGATCAATATCCATAATCGGGTAAGACAGATGTGCCTGGCGGCCACATGCAGGCACCAGGTCAACAACATCTATTGTGAATAACAGAGTAACAAAGGTAGCAGTGGTGACAGGAGAAGAAATGATGCTTGATTCCAATTTCCACCCCTTAAATCAGAGCCAAGACATCATAGACCAACTGACCAAAAAACTGGAGGACACACCGGTGCCAAGTAGTACCTCTGTTCCTTAATATAAGACGTTTTGGCAGTTCAAATTGAACTACCAAAACTTCTTATTAACAGAGGTAGTACGTGACATTAGTCTTGCTAAATACAGGAAATCTCTAACACCGGTAAGTCACATATGCCCTTTGCTGGCACAGAGGACGGGCTGGTGTCAAGTATGTGACATTAGCCTTGCTAAATACAGGAAATCTCTAGCACCAGTAAGTGACATATGCCCTTTGTTGTCACCCTGTAAGTTATAAAAGAGGATACAGTCCTCCAATGAAAACACATGAGAAACCAAGCCTTGCTGGATACCCTAAATCAAGAAGAATGAAAAAGGAGAATTCTCAGATGAACCTGTTACACAGACGATGAATGAAAAAGAATACCCTCAAATCTAGTTCAGCTATATGTACAGCACCCATTGGAATAGTCTCTTATACTGGGCAAAGGCGGATAAGCAAAAGCTAGCCAGCAACAGCACACGTAGACTCACCCGCACAAACCCCCACAGGTCAGCAACCAGAAATACAGCATAGGCAAAAGTAAAAACTAATATTGCTGGACAAACTAACACCATTTCTGATGACAAATCACGGTTCTAAAGGATTCGTGCGACCCATGATACCCATGTTTCACCATTTCATTCTGGGTCGATAATTTGATGGTACAACTAATGGTCTGAAACACTATGTAACTGGAAAGCAAAGCATATAAAGACAACGTGTCCCGTTAACAGCAATACAGCATCTGTGGACTGGAATATTCTGGAAAACCAGCATATCTATGACTAAATGACCTTCAAAGTGTAAACAAAATTTCATGCCCTCGGATCTCATAGTTGCAGCATTCAAGGATGGCATGAGAGGATGGTCTTGAATGATACTGCAGTACAGCTATTGCTGCTGCTGCAGAGCAGCCTGCACAGGTGCTGGAAGTGTGCAGGTGTGACACACAGGCACACAGCGCATGGATTCTGCATATTGAGATGTCATCATTGGGTATTACATTTAGAAAGCAAAACTGCGGTACTAATAGACACCAAACAAATATCAATTCAGTGAAATTAGAAATTTAGTGCAGCCATCACCCCATAATTCTACAACTATGATTTATTCACACAAAAAACAACAAATATGTGAAATAAGCAAACAAGGACCCTAACATGTCTTATCACATAATACCCATCATGTTGCACTTGCATCTTACCACAAAAGCTATCAATTCCCTTTGAGAAAGATATGATATAGACACCTCGTTTTCTCGAAGAGCTTACGAATAATCAAACGGACATGAACAAGAATGAAAGAAAATAGAAATGCTACGAACTGAGATACAAAAGATACTGCATCACTGATAGCACAAGATTTGACCTCCTCCATGTCAACTTTGGTCTCCCTTTGTTTTCCCTACCTTCAGAATCCCACTATTAATTCAGAGGGCCTCTGCTGGATATGCCCGAAGCACCTTAGTCGGTGTTGGACTAGCACATTAATCCAAGCAACATAAGAAAGTATATAGTACAAAAGCAGCAAAAGGACAAACAGAGCCATCTGCACCTAGATCAGGTAACAGAAAGGGAAATAACAACACCACAATCTGGGGTATAGAACCGGTATTAGGACACAATGGATAAATTTGACACACAAAACATATACATCATCTAACTATAAACAACTAACACACATCAAAGAGAGAAACCAGCAGTGCTTTGGCCACTTCAAAAGCTTCACTCTAGTAGAGGGTTACCACTTGGAGACTGGAACTCAAATACAAGCTGATCTACAACGGCGATCTCATGATAATCATCAGGCCAAACACCAAAGATTTTACGCCGCT
Source organism: Puccinellia tenuiflora (assembly GCA_012064385.1). Taxonomy (NCBI): domain Eukaryota; kingdom Viridiplantae; phylum Streptophyta; class Magnoliopsida; order Poales; family Poaceae; genus Puccinellia; species Puccinellia tenuiflora. Next base: position 1,708,710 of record QRDG01000434.1, on the reverse strand, counting down.
GAGGCCAGTGCCCAGCAAGTGAAACAAGGTACTCAAACAACCAAATCAAAGCAAAGCAGCAAACAAGGTAATGGAAAGTGAAAACAAAATCAACGGAGCAAACCTAATCATAGCAAGATGAAACAGCAGCAAATGGACAAAAATGAAGAAGCAATGCGACAACGATGCAAAATCTAAACATAAGAGGCGCCAAGGCAAATGAAGGGTTTACATCAGGCCAACAGAGGCAGATCAGGGAATATGAAACTGAAAATAAACATACTAACGAAAAATTTACAGGTATTGTGCAAGGTATGAAAAAGAACCATCATGCCCTCAGGTTCCATAGATGTAGCATTCACTGTTGGCACGAGAAATGATCTTGTATTTGTACATAAGAGCACGTACAATGGTGAAATGCTGGTGCTGGTGCTGGTGCGTGCACATATGTGCAGAGACAGGAGGAGGAGGGGGGGAGGGAGAGGAGGAGTACGACGACGAGGAGGAGAGGATCATGTCCATGTGCCATCTCTACATTTTTCAATTTTCATCATTGGGCAATACATAACAGAAACCAATAGTTTCATTGGCTATCCGCCATCCAAAACAAAATGAACCATCACAATTTACTCAAAAATAGAAATTTAGTGCAAGCCACAGGTCCACAATTGGAGTCTTAATTGGGGGAAACTGTCATATGAAGTTCCGCAAAGAGGCGTAGAAAAAAAAACTGACAACGGAAGAGAAAAAACATATACAGGCAATGTGATAACTAAATACTTAGCCTGCCACATTTACTACAAGAACTAACCTGCATTCAAGAATGGCAAATGGAAAGTTCTTGATTCATGACATGGCAAGACAATAAGGAAACAGAGAATAAAAATGTATAACAAATGATCCTCAGTTGTACTCGGACCATCAGTCAGGCGTGATAATAGCCTTCATATCCGAAGACATGAGTGAGGGTTGTGACTGAACTTGTGACATCGATTAATTGCTCTATCAATCAATGATCCATCAAGCGCAAACGGTTTCTTCGAGCACTAGCCTAGGCCTTGGTGAAGACACCAGGATATTGAAACAAAAGAAGCCAAAATGCATGCCCCAAACAAAACCTGCCCCATCTCCGACGCAAACTGTGAGCGTGAGGTACCACCCCACCACTGGGCATTTACATGACAACCAAACCATAACAACAGAATATGCATACTTGCGTTTTTTCACAGTGAACGCCACGCAAAAGAGATCGATTCCAATGGACAAAAAGTTTGTATTAGTATATAGGATATGGCCCTCAGATTTCAATTTCATCGTAGGCTAATGCAGCGGGTTTCAAAGCTGGCAACGGGGCGTGTATTGGTGGGTCAGAAGAGGGTGCAATGGTTGCGGCGACGAGGACGACGACGACGGCGACGGCGACGGCGACTGCAGCTGTGGCAGTGACATGTGAGCCAGGAAGAAGAAGAAGAAGAAGAAGAGAAGATCGACCTCCCGCATGGGCAGGCCCATCTGTCAGTGGCGGAGTTTAGGGATCTGCAAGAGATGCTCTCACATCCGAGCCCCCAATACACATGCCTCGTCGCCCAGAACAGAGAAGCCAGCGCTGCATTAGCCATTTCAGGAGCTTCAGCCTCGGAGATGCAAGGGCCGACCCCATTTCGAGCTCAAATCTGAGCCGATCTATCTATCTATCCATCCATCCATGCATGCATGGGGGTCTCATCATAATCATCACTGGGCCAAGGGAAAATCCATCCAACGAACGAAAATACAGTACACCAGAAATGAACCAAACAAAATGAGAAACCAAATCTATACCGAGATCGAAGCATCAAAGCACCGGAAAATCGAACAAAACGATGAGGAAAATAGCCGTACGAGACAGGAGAACTTCCCGTTGAAGCGGAGGAGCCGATGCAGGCGGGGTCGAGCAGATCGGAGCCCTCCCGGCGGCCGGCGGAGGGCACGAGGGTCTGGGTTTTCTCCGCCGCAGCGACAATGGAAAAACCCTCGATCCACCCGTGATTTCTCCCCGTCTCTCTCTCTCTCTCTCTCTGCGCCATTACTCCAGTTCCTGCTTTTGATGCCTCAAGGGAACGCGACTCCCAATTGGGCCGAAGCGACACGGCGCATCCGCTTGCTGCCGGGCTGACCGGCCGGTTGTGAGCGGTGGTGTGGGCCAGAAGTACAAACGGGCCTTCATTTTCTGTGCGCCGCTAGTCTATTTTCTCCCGCGTTTCCTATTCTATGCCCGCTGCGCGGGTTAGCGCGAAATCGCGTACCCTGGCTCGCTTAAATGGGCCGGCCCGGGTACGTTGCGCTCCACCAGTTTTGCCTTTCGACAGGTTTCTTTTCCTTTTCTTCACTATTTTTCTTTTGGCCTTTTTCATGTGCGTTTGTACTAGTTTGTTTTTTCTGTTTTCTTTTCTTTTGTATTTTTCTTCTTCTTGTAAATCAATGTCCATCCTCGATTGTTGTGAAGATTTTTATAAGGCATAAACATAAATTTAAATCCGTGAACTTCTTTTTCGAATTCAAATGAGTGAACAATTTTTTGATTGGCAAACATTTTTTTTCAAATTCCCATACATTTTTTAATTCGTGATTTATTACAAACTATAAAAAATTGCTCATGAATTTAGAAAAAAAATCGTGAATTCAAAATATCATATTCTTTTATGGTTCATCGCCCTATTATTTTTTGTTCACTTATTTCGATTCATCGCCACAGTTCCATTTTTTCTTCACTTATTTTTTCGGTTCATCGCCTTAGATATATTTGGATCTTTCTTTTACGGTTCATCGCCTTAGTTCCATTTTTTGTTCATTTTTCCGGTTCATCGATTTAGTTCCATTTTGTGTTCACTTCTTTTTGGTTCATCGCCTTACATATATTTGGTTCTTTCTTTCCATTTTTTTGTTCATTTTTCGGTTCATCGCCTTAGTTCCATTTTTCACTTCTTCGGTTCATCGCCTTAGATATATTTGGTTCATTATTATTTTGTTCATCGCCCTATTCTTTTTTGTTCATTATTATTTTCTTCATCGACCTATTCTTTTTTGTTCACTTATTCTGGTTCATCGCCTTAGTTCCATTTTTGTTCACTTTTTTGGTTCATCGCCTTAGATATATTTTGTTCATACTTTTTGTTTCACTCTTTTTGGTTCATCACTTTTAAATTTGTTAGTTCACTCTTTTCGGTTAATCACCTAGATTTTCGATTCATCACCTTAGATTTACATCGCTCTTTTTGGTTCACCGCCTTTTAGATATATTTCGGTTCTCTCTTTTTTGGTTTATCATCGTAGATATTTTTTGTTCACTCCTTTTTGCCTTAGTCTTTTTCGGTTCATCGCCCTATTTTTTTGGTTCACTCTTGTCGGTTCATCGCCTTTTAGATATATTTGGTTCATGCTTTTTCAATTAATCGCCTTAGATATATTTTGTTCACTCCCTTTTTTGCTTCGCACTTTTTGGTTCATCACCTAGATTTTTGGTTCATCGCCTTAGATATATCCCGTTCATGCTTTTTTGGTTCATCGCCTTAGAGATATATGTTCACTCCTTTTTCGTTCACTCTTTCGGTTCATCACCTAGATTTTTGGTTCATCGTCTTAGATATATTCCGTTCCCTACTTTTTTGGTTCACTCTTTTCGGTTCATTACCTAAATTTTTTGTTCATCGCCTAGATTTTCAGTTCATCGCCTTAGATATATTTGGTTCATCGCCCTATCGAACTTTTGGTTCATTTTCTTTTTGGTTCATCGCCCTATTTATCTTCCAGTTCATTTTCTTTTCGGTTCATCCGCTTTTTTTATTCGGTTCATCGCCCTATCTATCTTTCAATTCAATTTTCTTTTTCGGTTCATCGCCTTATTATTTTTTTCATTCCCTTAAATATGTTTCGTTCATTCTTTTTCTGGTTCATCGCCTTAGATATTTATTAGGCTATCTTTTTTGGTTCATCACCTTAGTTTCTTTTTGGCTCCTTTATTTTTAGGTTCATCGCCTTCAATATATTTGGTTCATTCTTTTTTTGGTTCACTAATATTTTTGATTTATCGTCTTGTTTTGTTAATGAAATTATTTTTAATAAAATTGCGGTTCAGTATTCTCTTTGGTTAGTTGTCTTTTTCGGTTCACTAATATTTTTTGTTCATGTCATTACTTTATTTCAATTTATTTAAGGTTTAAATTTAGTAGTCTCTTTTGTTTTATTTTTTTCGGTTCACTAATATATTTAGTTTACCGCCCTTCTTCTAGTCCACTAATATATTTGGTTCATCATCTTTCTCGGTTTGACTTTTAGGTTCATTAATATATTCCTATGTTTCGGCATTGCTCTAATGCTCGAAACATACATTCCTGTGTCAAGCAGCGAACGATACATTTTTTATTAAAATGCCTAGATAATGCGATCGATGGAGTGAAAAGGAATAGGCAGTACAGAAGCGAAATGTTACACGTGAAAGGGAAAAAATACGAGGGAACGATCCATCCGCGACGAATTTGGTTTCATGAATTTGAAAATGGTTCGGAAACGAGGGGAAGGGTACACGAACGCCGGAAACTCGACGCGTCGAGCGCTAAATAGGAGCTCCCGGGAGATAGGCGTTCCCGCGACAATCTTGGGAAATCCTATTCTACGCCCGTAGCGTCCGGCCCAGGTATGTTTCCTTATCCTGGTTTTTCCAGTGTTGGGAAGTTTCTAGAAGATTCTGAATGGTTTTTCTTTTCTGGTTTTATTGGTTTTCCGGTTTCAGTCACTTATATATTTTCGGTTGTTTTTTTACTCTTTTCTAAATTAATGTACATTTTCATATATTTTTTGAAAATAGTTCACTTTTGAAAATGGTTCATTTTCTTTGTGTTTTTCGTTTTTTCAAATTTTCGTTTTCCTTTTTCTGTTTTCCTTTTTTCATTTTTGTTTCTTTTCATTTTTTCGTACATTTGCAAAAATGAATATTTTGCAAATAAGAAACGTTTTTCGAAAAACGAATAATTTTCAAAATCTGAAACGTTCTTGGAAAATGAATATTTTCAAATATGAATATTTTTTAAATTTGAAACATTTTTTAAATGAACAATTTTAAAATATGAACCATTTTTAGAAAATGTATTTTTGGTTCATTCGAATTTTAAATTTTCTTGGTTCATTATTATTTTTGGGTCGCCGGTATTTTTTGTTCTCAATTATTTTCGGTTGGTCCAAATTTTGGTTCTTCTGTTCAATATTATTTTCGGTTCACACGCATTTTTTGTTCAGTATTACATTTGGTTCATCCGAAATTTCGTTTACTATTTTTTCAGTTCACCCGAATTTTGGTTCCTTTTCGGTTCACTATTATTTTCGGTTCATTGGTATTTTTGGTTTACTATTATTTCGGTCCACCGAGTTTTAGTTTTTTTTAGTTCATTATTATTTTCGGGTCGCCGGTATTTTTGGTTCACTATTATTTTCGGTTTATCCAAATTTTGGTTCACTATATTTTGTTGTTCACCCGAATTTTGGTTCCTTTTCGGTTCATAATTAATTTTGGTTCAACCGAATTTAAGTTTTTGAAAATAGTTCTTATTTGAGAATATTCAATTTTTAAATGGTTTCATTTTGTAAAATGGTTCATATTTTTAAAATCATTTTTCAAAAAATATTCAAGTTTTAAAATGTTTCAGTTTTTTAAAAATTCAAATTTGAAAAATATCCCGATTTCTAAAAATCTCTAGATTTTTTTTCCTGGTTTCTTTTGGTTCTTTTCCCGTGCGTTTGTACTAGTTCGTTTTTCCTGTTTTTTTCTTTTTCATTTTTTTGATCGTTATGTCACCCGCGGTGCTTTAGAAGTAGGGGTGTAAACGGATAGGATAATTTCCGCACCGAATCCTATTCCGAAACCATTTTAAGCAATCCATATCCGGTTTAAAGAAATCCGACGGATAAGGATATCCGATTCCGAATTTGACACCGGATACGGTATAGGATATGGTATGAAAAATAGCACCCGGATATGCATTATCCGAAAATTAAATAGGATTATCCGATTATTTTAATCCGAATAATCCGATTTTCTACCGAAACATCTAACCTAATAGAACATAATTAGTGGTTAGTGAGTTGTAAATTTTGTTTATTAAATAAAAACTCACTTACATAGTGATTGTTATGACTATGGAGTACAACTTTGTTAGGTTATTAGCATATTGAACTATTATTTTTGGTTGTATGGTTTGCCGATATACTTATACGCGTACATATCCGATTAAATTTTTTCCTTACCGAATCCGCTCCGTTTCCGCCCCCGAATCCGTGATATGATATATCCGACCCCGAATCCGCAACCGGTCATTATCCGTTCCGGTCCGAATCCGATGAAAAAATATGGTATAGGATATGGTAACGACAAAATCCGATCTGATCCGATCCGTTTACATCCCTATTTACAAGTAGACTCGATGTCCTTGTACGCGTACGCTCGCTCGCTCATCAGCAGATGCACGAAGCAGTAAAACAGTACTTGGGCTTGGCCCATTTACAATCTCTTCAGCCCCGTAGGGTACGCGTTTGCTCGCGAACTATCGCTAAGAGTGCAGAATAGGAGCTCCCATTTTCTCCACGGTTTTTTTTCTACGATATGCTTCCAATAGTCCTCTCAGTAACACCATTGAACTAAATAAAAAGGAAAAATCACATTGAACGTGAACAAGTAGAAAAAATCTATTTAGGGTTTAACCATAGCCGCCGCCATCTGCACCGTCTTCGCCCGTGAATCGACGAGTCCCCGACTCCTCTAGTTGTCGCACTGGCGGTAGGAGGGGGTGGGGACCTCGGACCTGCGCTAGACGATGTTGCAAGGTTCCTAATGTTAGAGTTTTCTTTGGTCTCCATAATGGCATCAAATAGGTTGTGGCGATGATGGTGATGTTTCAAGGACCCTACCTCGTCAACGTTGTCGGTGTCGGCAAAGGGCCTATGAGGGTAAGTGCTGCCAGATCTGTTGGTTTCCTTTGCATCCTGATAGTTGGTGTGACGTTCAGGGGAAGTTGTTCGCTGGTATGTGGTGCGATATTTTGATATATTTGTTCGTTTTGGTCTACGACATGGTTAGCTTTCTTCAACACTCGGAATTGCAGGATTGGAATCATATGCTGCTTAGGATGCGCCCCCAGCAAATTCTCCATCAGCGATTAATTGATCTTGTTGTTCGCGGTGAGTGGCAATTGCAGTCTTCAATGGATTGGTTGGCAAGGTTGTTTGTAGGTGTTTCTGTATTATTCTACTTGTTCAATACATGTTTCAAACTCAAGCAGTCATCAAACAATCAGAAAGAAGACAGCCAAAATAATTTCCAGTGTATTTTTGTTGTACTTGTCGTGTTGCGTAGAGTTGTATCTGCTTTGTACCAGTTGTTATTGTGCTTGCTAAATATCATATATAAGATGTGTTCGGGTGTATTTTCTAAACAAAACACTATTGGGGCGTCGGATGCAACAAAAAAAACGGAGCCCAGTCACGACCCATTATCGGTAATTTTGCCATACAAGTCCAATAAAACACCTAACAATGACACATGTCCCCATAGGAAGCGGTGCAGGATTGTCAATGCGATAGTCCGGATGTAGGATACCGACAGGTGGGACAGCCCTGGCAGCGAACACGAGGCAGCTTAAGGCCTTGTTTGGCACTAGAGATTTGGTGGGGATAATCCCCAGAAAACCCCAATTCCAATCCACTAGGTAGGGGTAGAGTATTGGGGATTGAGAAAAAATACACTAAGCTTTGGGGAAAAGTTGGGATTAAAATCGCTCGATACTCTAGTACCAAACATGCTTTTAGGTATTAATGGGGATAAAACTATAGTGCCAAACAAGGCCTAATCGAATTCAATGCCGAGCGACAAGGCCGGTCACCTTAATGAAAAACATGTGACCATGGGCACAGGTGCGTCTTATTTCGCACAAAAAATACAGATCGATGTCGAGAAGCTGTTAAGCGCAACATAGCGGGAGAGAGAAAAACTCGTGGCTATGAGTACCAAAAATGTGATGACCCGATTCCAATCGAGATATAGATCGCACCTTAGGGTTTGAGGAATTGGATGTAGGCGAGGAAGACAAGCAAGAGATGAGGAAGAGACAGAAGGTAAGATATGCTTTAAGTGTTTTGACTTCATCGATGGTCTGAACATTACAGCTATCATACCAAAATGTGACAACTCGATTCCAATCGAGGCGATCGTATCAAAATGTGACGACCCGATTCCAATCGAGATATAGATCGCACCTTAGGGTTTGAGGAATTGGATGTAGGTGAGGAAGGCAAGCAAGAGATGAGAATCGATGGTTTGAACATTACAGCTATCGGGTATTTGACCCCGTGGTTCACACACACCTAGGGTCACATTGGGCTTACATCACATACGGTCCAAGGCCCACTCATCTCTTGCTGTCGCATGTCGCAGTGCAACTGTGAACTTCGGCGAATCCTATACCCCGCGTACCGCGAAGGGAGTTCGCGGAGGGAGTTACGCTCCGCGTACCCCCCGGTCGCTTATGGGCCTGGCCCAATTATCCCGTTACTGCTTCTTTCTGCTTCGTTTTTTTTCTTTCGTTTTTTTCCTATTTCCTTTTTTTCGGCTTTCTTCTTTCCGTTTTTCTTTTCATTCTTTATTTTCTTTTTTGTTTTTAGAAATAATTTTCAAATCTGATTTTTTTTAATGTGAACATTTTTAAAATCTGAACATTTTTTAGTTTGAACAATTTCCGTATTTGAACATTTTCAAAAATAAACATTTTGAAATTTGAACATTTTTATTAAAATCAGGAAAATGTTTTATTAAAATTGTTCAAATAACATAATTGTTCATGTTTTCACAATCGTTCAAATAAGATAAATGTTTTTATTAAAAATTCGTTCAAATAACATAATTGTTCATTTTTGGATAATCGTTCGAATAACATAATTGTTCATGTTTTCACAATCGTTCAAATAAGATAAATGTTTTGTTGAAAATTCGTTCAAATAACATAATTGTTCATTTTTGTAAAATCGTTCAAATAAAATAATTGTTCATGTTTTCACAATCATTCAAATAAGATAATTGTTGAAAACTCGTTCAAATAACATAATTGTTCATTTTTGGAAAATCATTCAAGTAACATAATTATTCATGTTTTCACAATCGTTCTAATAAGATAAATGTTTTGTTGAAAATTCGTTCAAATAACATAATTGTTCATTTTTGGAAAATCGTTCAAATGAGATAAATGTTCTATTAAATAATCGTTCAAGTAACATAAAATTTCATATTTGAAATATTCGTTCAAATAACATAATTTTTCATGTGTGAAAATAGTTCAACTAAAGAAAACATTTTACATATATAAATATTTTTTATTACAATGATTTTTTGTTTTTTCATAAATATAGACACATTGTCTTGTTATTAGTATAAATACAAAAAAGAAAAATGAAAACAGAAAAAATCGAAACAAAAAAGGAGAAATAAGGAACTGCGCATGTGGGCCGGCCCTATCGCGGGGTATAGGAGCTCCCGTGAACTTCAGTATCGATCTGAATCGCTGGGAGGTGCCCTGCAGGTGCGACAAGGACGGCTAACAGCCCCCCTAACACTAACAGCACGCATAAAATGGAGAATCAGATCTCCCCATCCCGGCACCAAGAATCTACGAACGCACTACGGTTACACCACCATCATTATCATCACGACTACTGTACTCCATTTTCTGCGTTGCGTCGTTCCATCCATCACGCTGCATTGCTTCTCACGATTCCATCGATCGGAAAATTCCCCACCTGAATTATAGGGAAAGTAATGCTTGCGTGCGTATAGACATTCCACCCACTCGTAGCGAGAGATTTCATCCCGTCTCCCAGATCTGATCGAGAACAATGCCAGTCAGCATCTCGCCGCACGATGGCAATTATGCAGCTCCATGTTCTAACACGCCCAACAGGCTTAAACCCCTCGACCGCCTGATAATTCAAAATGTCAGTCATCTGTCAGTGCTGGTCACACGTCCAGGGAGCCATGACATTTTCCTATTGCCCCGAGAGAAAATGATCACCGTGCACCGGATATTCAATTATTTCCCCCACCTTCGTATGATTTCCGTGTAAGAGAGAGCGACGGTGGATTCATTTTATTTCACTGTCAGCTATGTATATGCGTTCCAGCTCGGTCTCACACATACGTGAACACGACAGGTCTGCAGAAAAGAATTATTCCTCCCATCATCCAGTCACGCTCGTCATGGGCCATGCCAAGATGCACGCACTCTGTCTCTTTTCCTGCTAATAACTTTATTCCTTCTCCTACCTAGCTGTACTACTACTCACCTTTCTCTCTACAGAAAATGTGTCCTCTTAATTCCTCCATGCCGAAAAGCGAGCTAAATCTTAAAGGAGATCATGAAAAACACTCGAAAGCTTGTTTATTCAGGAGATGGCAGGTACATGTGCCATGATTCTCCTATTAGGCAAAACCACCGCGCATCCGACGCTCCAAGCAAGCAAGCAATGGAGGTGACACTTTCGATGCAATGATGATTTTGCATAATGCTCCTGACCAAACCACACTACCGAGCATAAATCATGTGAGACAAGTCTAGCGCTACTGGATCCTCATCTTGTAGAATAAGCAAACGCACACGTGCAGCAGCCTGTAAATTACAAACACATGCACCGGCCTTTTTCTGTTCTTTACCAGACAGCCGGCATCCACAGAAAAGCTTTACTAAAACAATCATAGGCGTGGCGTTAAGTTAAATCATCCATGAAACTTAGCTTCAAAGGAAGCTCATCATGTGAAATATCACATGCTAACAAGTCCAGTTCCAAGCTACAGACAGACAAGCGGAATTACAACCAACAAGAAGGTAAGGTGGAAATAAAAAGGCACCCAACATGATCTAGAATCCTAGGGGGAAAACGCATCTACTTTTTCCCTCCACTGCGGCTGGCTATGCTTTGCATCGGCTTCCTTCGGTCGTGTCGTCGAGTTATTCACAGGCCAATTTCGTGTCGAAGCTACTAAGGCACATCGCGAATGCCTGGAACGCCGAGAGCGGGTAGCGGTAGTCCATGGTGAACATGTCCTTCGACACCTTGCCAAACTGTAGGATAATCTTGTCCTGCTCCACCGGTGGAGCGGGTTGCGACGGGGTCGGAGCCCCCGCCGGGGGCTGGCTCGACGCCGCAATCAGCTGGAAGTTCTTCACGGAGGCGATTGTCACACGCCCACGGAAGTTGAGACACCAGCATTGTAGCTGCTCATGCCACCTCGGAACCTTGTTGCGAAGCACTAGTGGCCTCTCCTTATTATGTCCGTCTTCGCCACCGGTTATCGCAGCTCCGCCAATGTCGGAGAAGCGGGAACTGCTGAAATAACGGGAGCTGCTGAAATCCATGGACCGGTCCATAATGGATGACTTGGACAAGGAGGTCATGCTGCGAAACGACTCCTCCAAAGCTCGGGGCAGAATCTGGTCAGGCTGCCCAGGGACGATGCCACCGGGCTCGACTGAGGAGGCGGGTATGGAGTGCATGACGCAATTCATCCGCCTAGGGCCCCTCGTGCCGAGAACATTTAGCTCATAGGTCACCTGAGCTATGTTGTAACTACCGGAGGGCACCTTGGGAGAGACTTTCGTGGAGTTGAATCTCCGGCTACTCCGGCCAACAGAAGGAACCACAGCCCCGTTATAAGGGGGCTGAGTGTCATAGACTATAAATTTTGTGCCAAGGAAGTTAGACCTGAAAATGACAAAAGAAAAAGAAGGTTGGTTTTCTTTTTACCCTTGAATATATGAGACCAAAAGAAAATGTTGACACCATACAAGTGTAAGTACTACCTCAGTTTTCCAATATAGGTGCTGCTTGATCTTGAGATGTTGTCAGAATCCATTGAGATAACATATTCCGTGCAAGTTGTCTTGCGGTTCCTTTTAGCAGACAAGAGGAATTTGCCATTTTCCACAAGGACCGCTGATTGAAAATAATATGAAATAAAAATCAGCAACAAAAAAAATTTACTTGATCAGGATGGCTGAAATCAAATGTGTATCGTTTAACCATTTCACAACAAAGGAGTTATATCTGCAGCTTAATTATGTGATTTCACAAAGGAGAGAACTAGTTATGACTTATGAGCACAAGCGACAAAATCGAGGCCAATTGAAGTGCTCACGCTAGGCTGTTAGCTGCTGATGTTAACACATTCCAGGAAAGCTATACGTGCCCAGGTGGAAGAAGCTATAACATACCATTGCTCAGGCACAAGTAGAGATGATAAGTAGACTTTGATTTATCTCGCTTTATAAAACATTGAATCATTCCATCTCGGGGGCCAGGCTGTGGAAAAAGAAAACAAGTGTCATGCCAAATGCCATCGACAAAAGAGGTAACGCGAATAAGCAAGGTAACTACCACTCTGAAGATGTTGCCATCACTAGCCACAAAAATACAATTCTTGATAGCATTCAAATTGAATGTTTGCTTTATTAGGGTTCGCAAAAAACATACCTGCTTTAGAGAGACCGGGAAGGTGAGCTTTCCACAAAACTCTGGCTCGTCACAAGCTCCCTGCACATCTCCCTCCACGCCTTGCAAACCGCAGCACAGGACACCACATGCTTGCGCGACGGCCAGGTGCTCTCGCTGGCCTCCAGCCTCCTGATCACATCGCGGAGGAGTTCAGGAGGGAGGTTGGCCCAACGGCTCTCCTGGACTATGAGATCGGCGTCCCGAAGCTCATGCACCGTGCTCTGGCATTTCCCCCTGTGGTTCCCGGTGAGACCAGAGAGGCCGGAGATGGTCACCTCGAAGCTCCGCCTCGACAGGCTGCCGAAACCATCCCTGACATCACGGACTATGCTGCGGAACGACATCGGCGCTGGCTAGCTGTGGTCTGGTGGGAAGCTTGGCCTGCCGAATTGCCTGCTAAGGTCACCAACAACTTTTTCTAACTGTTTCCGCTTACGGAACAGTGATTACAGATCACGGCACCACAGTGGGGATTACTGCTTGGAGTATTATGTGTACAAAAGAAGCAATCATCAATCTGTACCTGCCACACAGAGAGAGAAAAGGAATCTTGGTGAGAAAGGGTGCGAGTTAGCATGGATCAGACACGGCAAAATATGCTAATTCCGGTATATAGCTGGTCACGAAGAAATCACTCCTATCTGAGAAAAGCTAGAGAAAACATAGTAGTGTTTGAGACCAGCAAACAGAACCACCACACCAAGTATCCAAAACGATCTCCAGCCAGTGCAGCTGCGACGGGCAGGCCGCCCAGAGCCGTTGGGCGCCGCAAAACAAAAATAACTCACACATCAGAGAAACACTCCGGTGAAACATGTTGCGACATTTGGAGCGAGAAATCCCCACACTCTTACGCCTAGAGCCCATGACAAACTTGGAATAAGGCGTTTCACGGTGAAAAGACGAAGGAAGGCACCATTTCAGCATGGAGAGAACAAAAAAAAAAGAAAGGGATCTCTGGAAGCTCACAGGAGCTAGGTAGATCTGCAGGGTATGCACGGGCAGACAGCACAACAAGTTCTTCCCATGGAGGCACGGACCAATTTTGACCACCGACGAGCGCACAAAAATGCCAAAGATTCCCCCAAATGGCCAAATAGGAGTCACTGCTAACGCATCCGGACAGACAGCCCTCCTGATCCTGACCGGATGCCGGAAAAAAACTCACCCCGTCCGTCCGAGCTTACTCGTAAGACCACCGAACGCGTCAACCAATCAATCAAAGAAACCAAAGAAAGACGAACGCCAACTCGAACCGGAGAAAACTCACATCAGCGGCGGCCTGATCCGGAGCCCTGTTCTCCCGCCTGTACCGTCAATCGGGGTGGGGACGCAAGCCGAAGCGCGGCGGCGTCGATCCAGCTCTCGAGGCGCTCACGCGTTCCCTGCCCGGTTCCTTCCCCGGCCACGCGAAGAGGGAGGAGGGGAGGAGGCGAGGTGGGTGTGAAGAGGGAGGCGAGCCGAAAAGATGGGGAAAGGCGAGAGTAGGAGGGAGGGGACACACACGGGGTGCCGCCTCCTGTTTATCGTCCGTCCGTCCGTCCGCGCTCACTCCGGTCCACGGCGCGGTTGGGTTGACCTCTCCGTTACCCGCGTCCCGTTCCGTTTCCGGTGGTGTTGTGTGCCGACGCGCGCGCAGGCGTGACGGCGTCAGGTCGCTGTTGCTCTCGCTGCCCGTGCGCCTTTTGTTTTTCCGCTGCTGCCGCGGCAGGGAAAGCGTGTCGCTTTTGAGTGCAGATTTTTGGTGCCCGGGCTCACCTGCTCCTGGTTTTTAAAAAAAATTCAAAAATAGTAAATCAAGTCCAAAAATTCTAAATAAATTGGAGTCGTACGATATTAGTTCTGCCCATTTCTGCAAAATCTCGGGCTCAAATGACATTTTATTTGAACTGTGCAAAAAAGACAAACTCAGCATTTGCAAAAATGTGTATTCACATATTTTCTGACACCTTATTTTGTCTTTTTTGCACAGTTCAAATAAAATGTCGTTTGAGCCCAAGATTTTGCAGAAATGGGCAGAACTAATATAAGTACGACCCCAATTTATTTTAGAATTTTTTGACTTGATTTACTATTTTTCGAATTTTTTGAAAGAAGAGGGTGTAGGTGAGCTCGGGCTCACTCACGAGTTTCCCGTCGCTTTTTCGTGTCTTTCGTCGATCTTTCCTCTTTCACCGCCTGGCCGTGGGCGCGCCGGGGTTTCTGGCGCTAGCGGCAGCTGCTCTGACTTGTGCGCATCAGCACGTAACAACATGCTGGGAAAACGGATTAACATTTGTTTTTCAGCGAGGGAAATGGGTTAACACTTTGGCACTACTTTAAATAACAAATCGGGGCGAGTGAATGAATGGACCAGTCTAGAGCTGGAAATTATAGCCAAGAACAAGATTAATGATAGAGCTAGCCGCTGGCTATATGTCAGTGCCATATCAGCTATAGTCAGCTTATAGTTGCCTATAAACATGTACTACTACTTTATTAATGAATGATCCACTTTACACTTTCACAATGTACCTAGGAGCACATGCCTAAGAGCCCGATTATCTTCTCTCTCATCCAACTAAGCACAAATAGATTATTTAAATTCTTATAGTTCGCCTACGTGGCCTTATTGTACTTGCTCTTAGGCCGAGTGTCCCTAATGTCTTTGCTAAAATTAGTGTGGCCATACACGGTTGCTGCAACTTGTAAAATATGATAGAATCTGATGAAATTTAAAGATTTGAAAATATGCATCCTCAAATCTACACTTTCATTATTTTTATATAGCTCAGAATATAAACATTTGAAGTTTATTTTCTAGTAATGTCTGTGGAATACACCATTGACAGCATCCAGGATTTTACAAATATTTTTTGAAGCACGTAAATATATATTTTTCAACTTTTTAAATATAGGAGGATCAGTGGAGCTCAGGAGCACCAAATCTCCACTCGGTCGGGTGTCTCTACTGTCTTTGAAGAGTGGTGATACACGAATGCTGCAACTTATACAAGGCTAAAAAAAGAGGTATGAGTGCTTGAATGTCTTCTCAAGTGTATTTTAGGGTTAACGCAAAAAAATCGATAAACATGTGTTTAGTTATGCTTTATGGCAAGATTATTTGTCTTAGCGAGTTAAAATTCATGCATCTTCCGCATGCATATGCTTACAAAATAGTTTCATTTTCCAATCCTCTAAATTGGACGCACATTCCAATCATATATTTCCATGTTTTCACGGTAGAGAGATGTAATTCACTATAAAAATGCATGTCTCTTGTTGTGGAAATCTCACTAGCAAGAACAACAAAATCCGCACAACAGGGAACCAAGAATCTTCTGGAAAACTCACTCACGATCTCTTCCTCCCCCATCTTACATATACACTCCTAGTTTTACATTTTAGCCCTTATTTCTTTTCTATCCTGTGGCTAAGCCCCTACAAAATCTCCTGTTTCTCTCGAGGCTTTCACTGCCTCTGTTTGATATCTGCTTGGCATCAACCAATCAAACACACAATTATGGAGATACTCATGGTTTTGACAGATTTGCAACTTTTATTTTCTCTAGACGTCAATGGTCATTGCCTAATGAGATGCTAAACCGAGTCTTATCTAAAACGCTATGATTCTTTATAAACAATTAAAGTTTATGTAATAGTCAACTCCCTTAATGTTTACAAATATAGTCACCTAAAATGGTCTGCTATCTTTTTTATAGGAATTAACTACAATGTAAACAATTACACTTACAAGCCACATTATATTTTTTTTTGACAATTACACATTATATTATTGTGGAGTTTTAAAGATTTACAAGTCACGGTGTGTCTCGGTATGGATAAGAACGACTGCTAAATATCATTGTGAATTTTAGTCGACGATATATTGATAGTCAAATGGGATTATGGATGGTTGGATTTTTTTTCATAGAACCTGACAAAAAGCTCATAGGATAATAATAAACAATCTAAAGTCATAGACGTATCATTATCCACTCGTAGTTTAGCTTCACGGCATGACTTCATGCAATAGAGCAATTTACAATGCAAGCTAGCCCTACGCATAAAAACAACTTTTACCGTGGATGGATGGATAGAAGCACACAAAGCAACAATACTTGACTTTCACTTTCAGCTTTGTCCTCCCCGTGCACGCTTTCCGTTATTCCAGAGACCTGACATCCAGTGTTACTACAGTGTTACTGTTAATAATACTCCCTCTGATCCATAAAAGATGACGTCCATTTAGTATAAAATTTATACTAACTTAGTACAAAACGAGCGACATTTTTTTATGTATCGGAAAGTGTAACTAAAATAATCCTCTCGTCGTAGAAGACGAGTCGGTGAGACGCCGGCCGGTGCAGAATGTACGCCGGCCTGCCTAGAAAAGGAATTCAAGATGGTTTAAAGCTCATTCAAACTGATGCTCATATCTTGGAGATGACAGAAGCTGCCAAGGAGCACAAAACACTGTCTTCGCTAGTGGATCACACCGATTTTATCAGCATTTTCAGGGATGATGTTACTGTAAAAGATGGTGCAGAACTTCCCCCTATAATCCACAAGTCAATAGCTACCACATCTATACATGTAGAAGTGGAGGATGAAGTTTGTGAAGGTGGTGAAGAAGAGGACACATACACTGAATTTTATGACAGTGATTGGGATGCTGAGGATGGTGATGATGACCTATTTGCAGCTCATGTTGACCAGGAAGTGAATGACAATAATGAACCAATTGACCAAGTGGAACAAGAGGATGATGCAGGGCTTGATCATGAAGATATTCAACTAACAAAAGAGCAAGAGCAGGAGTTGAAGTACAAGTTCAGCATGTTTAACCCAGAGGTAGATATGGAAAATCCAGATTTCAAGGTTGGGATGGTCTTTTCATCTATCAAGGAGCTAAGAGGGGCACTGAAAGCATATAGTATCAAGGAGAGGGTTATGGTATTCAAAACTAGGAATGAAGCATATAGAAGCCAGAGAAATGCCTATGTTGAGCATGCTTGAGAAAAATTTCTACAAGCTCTTACATAGGATTGTTACCAAAAATGAAGAAGCTGAAAAATGGCATGGAAAGATTTGTCCAAAAATCAAGCAAAAGCTGGACAAAGCAATTGAATGGGCTGCAAATTTTGATGTATTGAATGCTGGTCAAGGGATATTCAAAGTAGCTTGATACGTCTCAAACGTATCTATAATTTTTGAGTGATCCATGCTAATTTTGTGATGTTGTCACATGTTTTTATTATCTTATCACATCATTTTTATGCATTCTGTTGGACTAACCTATTGACAAGATGCCCAGTGCCAGTTCCCTGTTTTTGCTGTTTTTGTATTTCAGAAAATTACTTCTGGAAATATTCTCGGAATTGGACGAAAATTTACGGAGATTTTTTATGCGAAATAAGACACCCGAAGACCAAAGGGGAGCCTGAGGGGCCATCCACATGGCACAGGCGGGTCCCTGCCGCGGCCCCCTGGACCCGTGGGTGGGGCCCGCCCCTGCCCTCTGGGCGCCGCCTCGGCCCCCTCCGACGCCTATAAAATCCCAATTAACCTAAAAACGACGGGGCGACCATTATTTTCCAGAGAAGTCATCCCGGGGCGCCGTCACCTCAAACCCTAATTCGGGGGTGATTCTGAAGCAAATCCCGGCACCCTGCCGGAGGGGAGATCGATCCCGGAGGGCTCTTCATCGCCATGCCTTCCTCCGGGATGATTTGTTAGTAGTCCCACCTTGGACCTTGGGTCCATGGCAGTAGCTAGATGGTTGTAATACCCCGCAGTTATAGGTTCCGAAAGGGTAGAAATAGGAAGTTTGCATCTTTGCATTCATGCATGCTTGAAAAGTCCGAATAATTTTCGCGCTTTTATGCAAAAAGGACTACGAAGTCGAACTCTGACAAACATCGATGATCTGGAAACATATCACTGACTAGTAGTCGAGACAATTCGATCTAACATTAGTCGCTTATTTTGAAACCCTAGTTTTAAAAGAAAGGTTGGGTTATCAACTCTATTGAAAGTTTACTAAAGTAACTTCAAATTTGAATACAAATGTATCAACACTTGTAAACCTTATCTCTATTCTCACTCTCAATTTTTTGAATTCATTTTATATTCAACAAATACATTTTGTCTTAATATTCTAAGAATTCATATTCTTGTAATTCCACATTCAATTCTCCACAAAATTTCAATAATCATCATTACATTTCCCAAACAACTCTTCTTACAAATTGCAATAATATCCAACATCCAATACACTTTACAATTAAATTTTAATACACAATTTTGATATCAATAAATTACAATATGCAATTCTGATATAAAATAAATTACATTATACAAGAAACTTTACAAGTGGAATTGTTCCACAAATCTGTTACAAATAAATAATATCAGGTCCTTTTACAAATTTTCTACTGAAAGGTAAAAATAAAAGAAAAACCTATAAACTAAATCCTTTAGTTGATCTTCAGAAGCTCCAGACCTACAAAAGAATCAAACAATTCACAAAGAAAAGATTTGTTAAGATTAGAAATTTTAGCCTAGTACATTGGTACTGGCTATTGATATAATACTTGGCAGAGTGTCAAATTCCATGAATTGGAAGTGACATTGGAGTTCACAGAAAAAAATCAAATCAAATATCCAACAAGAGGCAACTTGATCAGGCTCAGCATGCATTAAGCATATAAAAGGGGCAAAGGCAGAACCAGCTTTACAACTTAGGCAACCTGAGGGACTAGCTGGTTATCACATGAATACATGATCATCTCCAAAAGTTGTCCAAAGGCAACAAGGAAACAGAACAAATTATCTCTGCCAAATATACAATTTAAATCCACCTTCTTAATTGTGGTGTCACATTTACCATTAATTTGATAAATGGACCCTATATTCCTTAAAGCCCACAGGTAAAGACAGTCACAACCCAGTTACAATTCTAGCCCACCAGAGAAGCTACCCAAATCCATCAAGTATATATCAATTCTATGGCAGCAGAGGGATGCCAAACAGTTCATAACCATAGTACATAGCAGTAGTCGACAGGAGCTTGATAAGATCAAGTGAGGTGGAGGGATAACTCCCTGCGCAAGGATCCTAGCTGAGAGTAATCCACAAGTGGATTTGAAACCATTCCACAACTCAAATGGATGGACTTGAACCATTTCATAACCAGATTGAACAACAACAGCCGGCAGAGCAAGGATAGGATCAAGGAGGAGGAAGGAGTTAGACAAAAAGGGAGTAAACAATACCTTGGCACAGAAATTCAACCACCAGAGGATAAGAACCTCCATAGTTTAACAGAAGAGTAGCAACTCGAGGTGGAGGAGGGCCACTGCAAGCAGCTTACACATCACATGCAATTATCCTGGTGTCACCACCAGAATCATCTAAAAACCCTATAAATAGGGCAACCGGCCGAGGCATATCTGTCACTAGAAGAAGCACAGGAAAGCATAAGAAAAGAATTTTCCAAAAGCTAATTATTTTAGCCAGTTTCTGTGTAACTCCAGTGGAGGCGTCACAGTATGCATAGCTAATTTTCTTTAGCCACAGAAGTAATTCCACACCATTTCACAGCACAGAGCACAAGCCACAGCATCAAATTAAGCCAAAGCCCAATTCTTTCTTCTTCAATCATTTTTGCCAGAGCAAATCATCGAAATTAATTCCAATCTTCACCCCTCACACCTCAGATAAATATACAAGCATCATGGCATCACATATTCTTAACCCGCAGAGCAAAGTAGGGCACCAGTACAATTTTACTAAGTACCAGTGAGGAAATCTTGAGCAGCATAGAAGCTAAGCTAGACCAGAAGGAGTCTAGAAGGAGGAGATAGCAGAGAGGAGGAAGAGGAACCTTACCGTGCGCCCATGGCCGTAACGGCATGACGACGGGGCAGTTCCCGTGTGGTCATGACGGAGGACCAAGGGAGGAAGCCGCACCACAGCAACACCACCCCAGCACCACCGTAGCACGGAGGCGAGCTCCACACCGGCGGCGGAGCAGAGCAGGAATCGGGAGCACGATTAATCGCGCTGCAACCGAGACCTCAACCGGGGAACGATCCAGCACGCACGCGTCGGTGGAGAAGAAGGAGAGCAGCTCGGCAGAACAAGAGAGCGGAGCCGAACACCTATTCATGGCGAGATAGCTCAGAGGAGGAGAAACACGGCGGAGCGGCGCCATCACCGAAACCCTAACCCTAGGGATGGGTTGCGCACGAACACACCAGAAGAGGAAAAGCAGATCGACGGGGAGGAGAAGAGAGAGCGTCGAAAGGGCTTTCTTTTGCGCCCTAGCACGACGGCGGAGATGGCCGGAGCACGCCGGAATCGGTCGGCGACGGCGGAGGCGAAAAGGGGATCGCGTCGACCACGGGAGCGAGAGAGAGAGAGAGAAGAGGGGGAGGAGAGAGTGGGCCGGACTGGTTTGGTCCCACCGAACAGGTACGGGTTGACCTGGTTCAACCCAGTAAACCAGGGACTTAATTGTAATTTCTAAAAATTGCTGAATTCAAATCAAATCTAAATTTTAACACAAATTTTAAAGCCAAAATAAGAGTCCTAAAAATCAAATAAAAATATGCTTTTAACTCAAAATTTTGCAAGGAATTCAAAAATGATTTTTATTTGATTTATTGAAAAATATTGCTTGAGTGAAAAATTCAAAGATCCTTAAGTGGAAATGATTTGAATTCTTTTCCAAAATATTCAAAGATCCTTAAGTGGACATGATTTGAATTGTTTTTAATATTCAAGGATCCTTCAGTGGAAATGAATTGAATTATCTTCCTAAAAGTAAAATAAATTACCATTCTGTAAATGACTGTCCCGTAACTCATCCTAGGTAAAACACACAAAAAAGGAAAAAATCATCTTTATCTTCCTAAAAGTAAAATAAATTACCATTCTGTAAATGACTGTCCCGTAACTCATCCTAGGTAAAACACACAAAAAAGGAAAAAATCATCTTAAAATATGAAGGGGGAAAATTTTCCAAAACCTCCAAAAAATCATTTCATCTATGCATAATAGCATAAATTGGATTTTCAAACATTGTCTTATAAAGACAATGATGTTGATTTTCAGAACACGAGGTTCACGAATCGCCGGAAGCTTTAGACTGCACTACTTGTCAGTCTCAAGGCAAGTTCATTCTTGCATACCGTTTGATGTATTTTTATCAAAGTACTTGCAAAGTTACCTATACGTTTCTTTCAATTGCATCAAAAAGAAAAAGTATTTTTCGAATGATGTGGTATATACTATTGGTTGGCGGTGGAACAATGGTAAGATGAATAGGTACGGTGTTCCATCGTATGGGAAGGTATATATCCTTAGGATCTAATAACCCCTGTTCCAGTGATCCTTTCGCCGTAGTAAAAGCATCAACCAACGGACTTTGTATGGGCGGGGTCAGTCAGAGGCTTCTTTTCTCATCCGCATATCCTCGGCAGGCCTACACCGGGTTGGGTCGTTGCGGCGGCCAACAGCGTGGAAGCGCGTGCTCTTCCTGCCCGACGGGGTAATTGGTGGGGAAGCTTGGGAGGGGTGTTGGGTATGCGTGGAACATGATTCCCCTACCGCATCACAAATGGGCGGATGTGTGTTGATTTGGGAGAAGCTCCACATGACTGGATGTCCTGAGCCTTGGCTATAACACTCATGGAGTGTAAAGAGAGCAGATTTAGGGCCAGGCAACTGTTGGGTAAAGTGATGCAACTCTGCAGAGTCAAATAACAAATTTGTGATTTCACAACTGTGTTCCCGGTATGGAACTACGAGATCGAGGCCGGAATGGAGTCCCATTTGGATTCACAAGACCGGTGGAGACTGTGGACATAGTTTTCAGAATAAAATCAATCTTTTGAAGAAATGTTTACAAAAACTTGCATCTTTGCCAAAGACCCGAGGTTTTGGCAGTAGCTAGTGCATGATACACCTTATCTATATATATTCAGAACTTGCTGAGTAACGCTGTTGCTCACCCTTTCCTGTTTGACCCCATGCTTAGACTTTGAGGAGGCAATCAAGGAGAGTTATGGAGCTTATCATGAGGATGAGGTGTACTACGAGGAACCTGATCTATCCGGAGGGGTGGAAGGCGTCGACTACCTGATTGCTTATGGAGGCGATGATGATGAGCCCGAGACTTAGTCTCCTATCTTAGGGGCAGGGCCGAGCAATTCTAGACTAGTACTACTTAGGTTGTTGAGCCTGATGGTTCTTAGTTTACTTCTTTCTATCGTTAATAAGTTGACCTCAGTCAACCGTACTGTAGTTGAAATTCCTCCCATGTCGGAGGAAGACGTTGAAGCTTTTGTACATTTCTGGCTTGTAATCTTTAGCAGTGTGTAATAAAGTGGACCCGCAATGTTTCTGCTGTACTACTCTGAGGGATGTAATATTTACGGATGAGTCCTTCCGTGGATGTTATGTCAACGACTTGTACACTACAATATGCAGTGGTGTGCGGGGTCACCGCAATAACAGTAGCTAGATGGTAGTCTCTCTCCCTTGTGCTTCATGTATTATGATCTTGTGAGCTGCCTAACATGATCAAGATCGATTATTGTAATTCTATGTGATGTGTTTGCTGGGATCCGATGGATTATAAAGTTATGATCAGATTGTGCATGATTCTTATATGTTGATTTATGTTCTTACATGCTCTCCGATGTGCGTAGTTACTTTGGCCAAGTGATTGTGTGTATCTCCAAGAGAGAGTATTTATGCTAGATAGTGGGTTCATGCCCCCTTTTGTTCCTGGGCACGAGTGACAGAAACGTCTAAGGGCGAGGGTGTGCTGTTGCTACTAAGGGTAAAATAGCGGTGTTAAAGTCTATTTTGATATTTAATATTGCTTAATACATACGCTTTACTTAATGCAAATGTCTGTTGCTTGCAACTTAATACCGATGGGTGATAGGTTGGATAGTGATCCCACGGTGGACTTTTTAGACAAAGATGCAGTTGGACTCAATGGTCTTTATTCATTGTCGTGATGCTGATGCCCACAAGTATAGGGGATCGCTGAAGTCTTCGTAGGGAAGTATTACCCAAATTTATAGTTCGACACGATGGGAGCACAAGAATATCAATAAGACCTTAACAATTGAGGCGTCACTCTCAACCACACCTGTATATCAATAACTTGCAGCAGTAGTAGTTATGGCAGTAAAGGATTCAAGCGAGCAGAAATAAAACAGCAATAGTAACAAGGATTTCCCAGTTTTCACCGGAAAAGTGAAAGTGTAACTCAGAGATTTAAAACGTAGGCATGAGGTGATAGCGGGGTGTTGCATGAATGAGATTGATCATATAATAAAGTAAAGCTAGCAATGGGGTTTTTCTCTAACTCCGATGTATGTAGGTATGTGTTCCTTAAATAGTTGTGCGTACTAACCAGGAGAATTTGCACAACATCTATTGCCCTACCTGCCCATTTTACTGGGGCCAACTTGGAACTACAGATAATTAAGGTCTACCCTTTCGTGTAGACCGGGACAATGCATTAACACTCCATAAACACATAGGATCCTCAAACTAAAACATCCCCCCCTTGTTTTCCCTATATGTCACTTTTAGGGTTCGTAGGTTCAACACAATAGCAGGTGACACACTTTGTAGGGTAAATACCAAACTCAATTATATGATGAAGCAAATAAGTTCAGTACTGAAATCATGCCACTCGGGCCCTAGTAGCAAGCATTAAACATAGCATAAGTGCACCAACACAATATAAAAGTATCCTCAAGATAAACCCTAGGATTATCGAAAAACGGGTAGCATTACATGGTCAATCTCATCCAATCCCCATCCACCTCACATGCCTACAGCAAACTACTCACACATGGTGATGGAGAAAGAGCTCATGGTCGATGGAGATGAAGGCGGTGAAGATGACGGTGAAGACGGCCTCCGGATCCCTCCACCGGAGGAGAAATCCTGGATCAATTTGTCCCCAAACGAAGAACATGGTGGTAGCGGCGGTGTGTTTCGCGAAGTCATCCCGAGGCGCCGTCACCTCAAACCCTAATTCGGGGGTGATTCTGAAGCAAATCCCGGCACCCTGCCGGATGGGAGATCGATCCCGGAGGGCTCTTCATCGCCATGCCTTCCTCCGGGATGATTTGTTAGTAGTCCCACCTTGGACCTTGGGTCCATGGCAGTAGCTAGATGGTAGTCTCTCTCTCTCTCTTGTGCTTCATGTCTTATGATCTTGTGAGCTGCCTAACATGATCAAGATCGATTATTGTAATGCTATGGGATGTGTTTGCTGGGATCTGATGGATTATAAAGTTATGAACAGATTGTGCATGATTCTTATATGTTGATTTATGTTCTTACATGCTCTCCGATGTGCGTAGTTACTTTGGCCAAGTGATTGTGTGTATCTTCAAGAGAGAGTATTTATGCTAGATAGTGGGTTCATGCCCCCTTTTGTTCCTGGGCACGAGTGACAGAAACGTCTAAGGGCGAGGGTGTGCTGTTGCTACTAAGGGTAAAACAGCGGTGTTAAAGTCTATTTTGATATTTAATATTGCTTACTACATATGCTTTACTTAATGCAAATGTCTGTCGCTTGCAACTTAATACCGATGGGTGCCAGGTTGGATAGCGATCCCACGGTGGACTTTTTAGACAAAGATGCAGTTGGACTCAACGGTCTTTGTTCATTGTCGTGATGCCTACTTAAATATTATCATGTTCTCTTTGTCATAGCTAGATTAAGTTTGTGTTATGACCTTGTCAATTGCCCAGCTGTAATTTGTTTACCCATCATATGAATGTTCTATTTACTTAAGAGACTCCACTAGTGAACCCATGGCACCCGTTCCATCTTTTTACATTGATCACAATCTTTATTCATCACTTTTCACCATCATTACTCCTCTGGTCACTTTTCATATTTCATCTATTTCACCATACAATTAACCGCTTTGTTTTCTGCGAGACCGGAAAGATTGACAACCTTTCCGCCGTTAGGGGCAAAGTATTTTGATTGAGTGTGTGCAGATCCACGTCTGTTGAAGATTAAGCGCCAGAGATCTTCAACATTCACTTTGTTATTGATTTCAAGGTCCTACTGGTTCGATAAACCTCGGTTCGATATCGAGGGAAAACTGCTGCTTGCTACATCTCCGCCTTCGTTTGGGACACCACCCAACTCTTCATCAGTAGCAATCATAGCTTCATCTGAATTTGAAGGAGGATATTGTGTGGATCTAAAAGCAAGGACTTGTGACTGCAAGAGATGGCAACTAACAGGGATACCTTGCTGGCACGCACTAGCTTGCTGCAGAGCAGAGAAGATTAATCCAGAGAACCTTGTGCATAGCTGCTACTTCATTGAAACTTACAAGAAGGCATATGCATACAACATGGCCCCCCTCAGAGCTAGATGCCATTGGGAGAAGCAACATGGAGTACTTGTGCATCCTCCACTCTTTACCAAGGTAATGGGCAGGCCTAAAAAAATAGGAGAAAAACTCCAGAAGAAGTGGAGAAAAATGGGGGAAAGGCCATAACAAGGGCAGGTCTAGCAATGCACTGCTCAATTTGCAAGATGGCAGGCCACAATAGAAAAGGGCATGACAAATACTTGCAAGAGCTAAACAATGGTACTGTCATTGTTGAAGATGATGATGGGATTTTTGACAACCCAGCAATTCTACAGGTAATTAATTAAGCAATGCATCTTTGTATATGCTTACCTTGCTAGCATTTAGCTGCTTATGTGAACTTTTTGTTCTTCACATCACATTATTCCCCAGCCTACTCACCCTGCACTGGATCCTTGCCATTAAGTCCACATGATGGTGTACATGATGGGTCAAGAGGTTCCTTACATGCTTTACTGAATTTCTCAAAATCTTTACTAACCTAGCATAATTTTACTAGCTTTCTAACTTAATTACTGGAATTTTATTTCCAGGATAGAGCATATGCACCACTACCCAGGGAACATGGCCCTCTGCCTGAGGAGAGTGCTTTTGTAACTGCAACAAGAAATTCTCTTCCTCAAGGCAGGGTTACAACTGCAATGGCCAGAGGAAGGGCCACATCAAGTGCAAGTGCTAGGGGAAGGACAAACACAAGTGGCAGGGGCAGGGGAAGGAACAACACCTCTGAATTGGAAGGAGAAGCACCACAACAACAAGCATACTCCACTGTCAGAGGCAGAGGAAGAGTGAAAAAAGACATCTGCCTAGCAGCTCACAGCCTGCAAAAACAACTAGAGCAGTCAAACCATACAAAACAGGGCCAGGTTCTGCTTACCATTTGCTATTTGGTGAAGAACCACAGCAAAGAGATGTACCTGACCTCAATGAAGCAGCTCCTTAAGAAATAGAGACAACACAAAATGCACCTGATGTCGTTTAGATTATGTACCTTAGTTCAAACTGAACTTGTTTTGTGCTCTCCTGGCAAATTTGAGTTCATATGTGAACTATATCCACTGAATCATGTAATTTAGCAAGCACTGCCGAACAAGAGTATTACATGAAATATTTGTCAACAATGTTTGCATCCTTGTGCTTTAAATTACTGTAATGATTATGCAAAAATTGCTGCCAGATGGACACAAATTCATGCAAAAATTGCTGCCAGATGGACACAAATTCATGCAAATATTGCTGCCAGATGGACACAAATTCATGCAAATATTCTGCCTTAAACCACATTTCATTCAAACTAGGTAGCTTAACAGTACACTGACATAAGAAGATAGGTCTACTTCATTACAAAGTGCATACAACTCCACTACACTGACATTTTCCCACTACATTGCATACATTCCCAACATAGGCACTACACTGCCATTTTCCCTAGCACCACACCAACCACAAGCACCATGAAAACAAACACCACAGTCATGTACTTGAACTTCATTGCATCTATCTGAGCATTCTTCTCCTTCAGCTGATCTTCCAGAAACATGAGCATCCTTTCCTTGTCTCCTTCTTCTTCTACTTCCTGAACATCTTCAATCCCAACACCATTTCCATATTTCATCCTCCAAACTTCATCACGAAGATCCCCAAGCAACTCAGTAAGGAACCTGGACGGTGCTGGGTCATGCCATTGCACAAACCCACATCCACCATGCTCAGGCTGGGCATAAAACCCGATACCCGAAATCCGAACCCGAAAAACCCGACCCCGAACCCGTATAGCCCGAACCCGACAAACCCGAACACCTAATCGGGTAGCAGTTTCAAAAACCCGAAATTTATTTAGAAAGTTCGGGTTCCAGGTTACGGTACCCGAATAGCCCGATTAGCCCGAAATAAGTAAAAGCCCAGTAAAAAATACCCCAAATAGCACAGCCCAGCCCAGCCCACCAACTTCCCCAATCTCATTTTCTCACGTAACCCTTGTGCTCTCACGTCTCCCCTCCCAGCCGGCAGCCGCCACACGCGCACACAGCGAGTACCCAAGCCGATGCGCCGCTCGCCGCCACTGCACACTGCGGCGCCACTGCACACTGCGGCGCCACTTGCTCTCCTAGTGCACCACCGCCCTGCCTAACTCGCAGCCGCCGCGCCGCCCGCAAAAGATCGGCGCTCTCCTCCTTTTTCCCCAAAAAAGCAGCGACGCCGGCGAACTGTGCAGCGACGACGCCAAGCTATGCGAGGACGACGCGACGCCTCCCAGACTTGCAGCGCAGCGACGCAATATACGGCTATGCCTCTGAGGCTCCCTGCAGGCTGCAAATCGACGCCGACAACCATATCTTCCGCCCGATGCGGGTGCTGGTTTTTGGATTTGAGAGCTGTATTTCGGGGAATTCGGGATTACCCGAACCCGAACCCGAATTCTCGGGTACCCGAATTGTCGGGTTTCATAATTTTTGGACAAATTTCGGGTGGCATTTTTGGATACCCGAATTTTCCATAACCCGAATTACCCGACCCGAATTTTCGGGTAAACCCGAACGCCCAGCCTGACACCATGCTAACAAAATTGCATACAACAAACTACATTCAGGTCGAAAGCAAAAGGAAGCAGAGCAGGGCAAGAGCCGGGTTTCGATTTGGGAATTGAGTCTGGGACCTGTCCGTCTGATTGAAAAAACCCAGGGGGTTTTCTGCAAAAGGGCATGGCCGCGTCGCGCGCACCCTGGCATCCACGTGTCGTCTCCACAACACATTTGTACCAATTTGAATCCGCATGACAATTATTTGTATGAATTTTTCCACCTTTACAAGTTTTTGTATGAAATTGCTCCCGCTGGACAACTTGTTGTACCTCCGGTGCTAATACCTCCCAGAGTTGCCGTTTGATGTGATAGCTAAAAGGCGTACACACACCGTGCTCGATCATTCAGCGGCCACTCATTTTATAGCCGTAACCAAAAGCTCCTTTCACTTACAAAGCCGGTAGCACGTCGTGCGTTTCTCAGAAACAACTACAGTACTACTAGTATTAATGGCAGCGCCGAATGACCGAGGTTTCGTCGTCCAACCAGCCAGTGTAACAGAAAAAAAGTTGTGCTGACACGAGTAGTTGCCGCGGCAAGTTGTTCCCGTACGGCGCCGTCGGATGTGAAATCGTGCGGCTGCGGAGCCACCGGCCGGCCGAGCACGTGGACCACGTACGGAGCCGGAGCCGTGGCCGTACCGGAGTAGTAGCGCCCCGTGCTGAGTCCTAGGTGTCCAACCGAAGCTCGTCCCTTCCGCGCGCCGCCCGGGGGACCGGTCGGAGCTGCCGGCGCCGGATACCGCCACCTGCACCGTCCGTCACGGTGCCGGCCGGCCGGCAGTCTCGCTGCACGTATGCTGCCATACATACGTTGTGACCTTAACAGAAAACTTTTCAAGATCTCCCTGCAGGAGACTCCGCTAGCTGCGATGATGTGTGACGTACCGGAAGTTGGGAGCCGACGGAGCGCCGCCGTCGACGGCACGGGCGGTTCGGTTTCCGGCCGTTCGGGAAGGTGATGTGCAGGTGCAGGTGCAGCTGACGCTCCGCTTCGGCCGGCGTACGTAGTTCTCGTGACAGCTCAGGCGCAGCGAGCTAGCTAAGCGGT
The DNA here is from genome assembly GCA_012064385.1 of Puccinellia tenuiflora. Taxonomy (NCBI): domain Eukaryota; kingdom Viridiplantae; phylum Streptophyta; class Magnoliopsida; order Poales; family Poaceae; genus Puccinellia; species Puccinellia tenuiflora. Next base: position 1,679,123 of record QRDG01000434.1, on the reverse strand, counting down.
GCGCGTGCGCTACGGCGCCGTCAGCGTCAGCGTCTGCACGGGTTGTGTGATGGATGATGATTACACATGACAGCCGACGAGCATCGAGCAGTACCGACATGTGCGTCATCTGGTGGGTGTATCGGAACCATCTTTGGTTGCAACTGTAGTCGATATGATCTCGGCATGCAGCGATCGCCGTCGTGAATGGCATCTCTTGTTGGACAGTACGCGTGACCTGCCGACCAGATTAATTAACGTGTGCGCAGTCGAGGGATCATATATCACTACTAGTAAGGCCAATCGCACCGTCCAAAGGAGCCGTGGACTGCACATGAATCTACGTGTCGGAGATGTGGTTGCAGTCCGACGAACCAGCCCACGGAGTCACGCTGTCACGGACGGTGTAACGATCGGCGCGGTAATAACTGCCTTCCAGCGCGGGTGCCAGACATCGTCAAAATGAGTAAGTCTAAGTCGTCGAAGAGAGTATTTTCTTTAATTCATTTCAGGCGTCGGATATAAAGAATAGCTCCTACGTAAGGTTACTAAGGTGGCTAACAATGGTAATTGTAAGGTTACTAAGGTGGCTAACAATGGTTGGTAGGGCGAGACCCCACCCAATAAGCTCATTGTTTCCTAGGCGTGAGGCAATCTTCACTGGAGGAGCATTTTCTTGGACCTGGTCAATTCACTGGACGGACCACGACCATGCATTAAAGCATACCACGTCGATTCATTCAGCCGAGTTCCATCATTCTGTGGTCAATTCTACCGGCGACGACCGAGCAATTAATCGCTCAGTTATTGGGTACTGCGCCGTCGCACATGCTGAGAGCTCACTCGTCACTCCGCCCGTCAACGGTATGGAGCTCGGGCACATCTTCTCTCTCTCTCTCAAGTCTGAACCGCGACTTAATTTCAGGCGTGGGTTCATTCCTGGTACTGTTCACGGGAGAACTTCACAAGGAATACCATACCAGGACAGTACACATGCATGCCCAATTTTATTCGGCGCATATGGATCAATCTGCTAATTCCCATTCCATATGTTTAGGCAGCATAAGACAATACTGTGCATCAACGACGAATAATTCCATTCCATCCTCCCAGCCAACAGTCTACTACTGTATTTAAGAAAACCATATGATTTGCATCTACATCCACCCAAAACAAGGGGAGGCGCGAAAACAAGAACAAAAAACCACGGAGGCGGAGCCATAGTGCACTGCACAGGAGAAGTCGTGTCTCATGTCCCAAACAGTTCTGACGACGCTGTTTTGAAGGAAATCAAAGCTGAGCACTGAATAATAACAACATAATCATCGTAGCGGCCGGGCGCTGTAACTGTAGCACATGACAGTATCAGGCGACGGTCGCCGGCGCGGACACTGGAAGTTCGCCGGCGGCCTTCTCCGCAGGCGCCGTTTCCTTCTTCTCCTTAGGTTCGTCGGGTTCTTTCGTTTCAGCTGCTGTGCTCGTGACCTCCTGTTACACAATGGAAGTACGAGTTAAGCATGCATGGTTTAAGGGGCCTATGATTAGCTGCCAGAAATTGGGTAAACGCTCTCTCTCTCTGCCACCACTCGATGTAATCTCTCTACCTTTTCTCCTATTTGTGCACTACAAACAATTTTCGAGGAAACAACAAAAAATGATTGTATGAACTCTAATAACAAAACAAAAAAAACAATTTTCGAGGAAAACGGGAATCTTCATCATGGTATAAGATGTGTACTCGTAAAAATTTGTGGAAAAAATGATTGTATCTAATAACAAAAAGAAAAGTCTGATGCACGTTTCAAACTTAACCAATTTGCCCTTTTCCATATAGAACACAAACAGTTGTATGTTATCACGAGATTTTGCATGCAAATTGCGACTTAGTATTGTAAATTAATTTTTTTTATAGAAAATTGAAAAATTTAAACATTTACTTTGTGACATAAAATATATGCATGTAAATTTTAATGAACAATTACTAGACGTGAAAAAAAAAACACATCTACTTTTTTTGCACATATATCAAATTGTCGTATTGTATATGCTTTACTCTACGACCCACAAGTATGATTTTCATATTTCCATTTTAGAACTTTCTAGCCCAGAACAAGCTATAGAGTGTGCTATAAGATTTGACAAATAGTTCAGAGGTTAAGTCAGTCCATAATGAAGAGGAAAGGTAGACAAGCCAATAGTTAGGAGAAACAACCGCATCTTCTTCAAAATAAAAAAGGACACCACAAGCAATCTTTTCGAGGGAAAAATAGTACTACACATTTTTGGATTACAAAAGAGATCATTGTTTTTCTTATGACAACAAGGATGAGAACACACAAATCCACATCATACATGTACAAACCTATACTAGCGTGCCTCTAAATCATAGATTATAATCAATGAGCATTAAAGATAAATCCACACATCTCACTATATTTGCATTATATCCCCTTGAATGTGTTTTAACCTGCGCGCCAAATTTAGACTCACATGGGGTATTCGTGCTTCCCTAATCAACTAATCTATCCCGGCGTTTTGGAGCTCGGGCTCCATGGAGCCCGGTTTGCAATTTTTTTTAAATCCGCATTGTTTTGTTTCCAAAAATTCTGAAAAAAATTATGGTCGTAGATAATGTTGTGATCCACCACTGTGAAAATTTTCAACCACAAACTCGTTATATTTTGATCTGTGCAAAAAAGAGAAATCTGCATATCTGAATAAGTGAACAGTGCGCAATCTGAAAAATTTGAAATCTAGCTAGATTTCTGTTTTTTGCACAGATCAAAATATAATGAGTTTGTGGTTGAAAATTTTCACATTGATGGATCATAGTATTCTCCACCACTATGATTTTTTTCAGAATTTTTTGAAACAAAAATTTGCGGATTCAAATTTTTTTGGAGAACCGAGCTCCATGGAGCTCGGGCTCCAAAAGCACTTTCCGTATTTAAAAGGAGAACATATCTCATGCTCATACGACCTGTGGTGCAACAAGGGAGACCCATTTTATAATTTTAAAAATAATAATATGTGGATTGACACGGTAGACATATCCGCTGATACAAATATTCTACTTATTCAATATACGAGGATTGTTGGTAAAGACTGTGCAAATCCACTCGATAATTTCAATTCGGGAAGCTTATTGGTTTTGCACCTTATATAGGCTTAGGACCACGGTAGCACTACAAGCCCCTTGAGCACTTGTGTTTTTCATATTGATAGGTGTTCTTGATTTTTTTGTTGTTGAGGGAAACAGGCCGCCACTTTATTAATTGTTAATGATAAAAGGGATACAAAATTCGTCTGGACTATCAATAAGCCAGACGTGACGACCTAACACGCGGTAAGTATATGATCTAGCTTGGTGTTCTTGTGAGCACTAACATAACATTTGGATCACCATGGGCTAACTGGACCGGCTGAATAAGCCTAAAGTTCTTCTGGTTATCCTTTTCTATTATTATTATTATTGTTTGCTTATACTTTATATTTCATCGTTCATTTTAGGTTATTTTGAGCTTTTTTTAGTCTTAATATGTTTATTAACATATACTATACGGAGACTTCGTACAAATGTTCATGTGCTGGTAAATATAGTTTGTTACAATTGTAGATTTTTATTGTTTTAACAACAAAAGGTAATACTAGTAAGTTTATCATGTTTGTGTGTGGTAAATGATTTTTGAAATACATGTTATTATTTTAAAATACTTAGGATGTGAACACTTATATAGAGCCGAGAGATTCTAGATGCCGTGAAAATACTTAGATGTGAACACTTATATAGAGCCGACAGATTCTAGAAACTACATAAACTGAAACGTTTCTTATGTAATATATGTATGAAGCATTTTATTATCCCGTAACCATAAGATGTGAAGATATTATTTTGATACACCTTTCAAAGTAAAATGATCCTTAATTTGAAATTATTAAACATTAGAATAAAAACCCACTGTTCATGACAATAAAGAAATTTGCTAAGAAAACCGAAGAATTATGCTAAGTAGGCCTTAAGCAAGAGCTGATCCACCTGCTCTGATGCGCATGCAAGCACGGACGGAGAAATTCAAAAAAAATCTAGTATTAGAGAAAGGGCCAATCCTTGGGAGCACATAGGTGTATCAAAAAAATATTTTTTTTTCTAAAATTATAATGACACCAGTTTTCTCAATCTAACGTACTTATTACTGGATCGTTTGCTACATAAGATTAAGTCTCCCTGCGAATTTATTATTTTGTTTTGAGCATTTTATTTTCTTTTTCACTATACTCTCTCTTTGGACAACATTACATATATCTCATCCAAAACACTAACGAAAGTAGACCGAAATACATATGCACGCGCTGGAAAACACTCTTATGCATATATAGCAAAAGAAAGAAAGGGAAATCCATCGAAAAGGAAGAAAGGGAAACACTATAATCAATTCGTTGGAACTAATAAGAAAGGAAGAAAGGGAGTAACACGTAAAGTTGAGAGAGACAATTAAGTACCTTCACCTCACTTGGTGTCACGGCCTCGACGGCACGGCTAGTTTCCTCGGCCGGCGCCTGCACCTCTTCCACCGCCGGCGCCTCCTCGCCTTTGGTCTCGGCAGGCGCAGGTGGGGGAACAGCGTCGTCGTCGCCTAGCGCCTTCGGCTTCAACCCGCAGTTCCCCATTCTTTCTTTCTGTCTTTCTTTCTTGCTGCCCCCTCCAACGCAGCGCAGCCGGCGACAAGGAAATGGTGCGAACGGGCCAGCCGGCGGAGGAAATTAAGAAGCGTGTGCGTGGGGATGGAAGGCGACGTTTTATAAGTAGCAACCATCGAGCTATATAAATCAACTGACCAATGCAGCCTGACCAGCTGGTAAGAGCTTCGGTATTGACGAATACCTTCTGTTGCGTGATACGCACCGTCCAAATGGCGTGTCCATGGCGTCGTCGAAGTGTCGACGTGATACGCACCGCGTGTTGGGGATTCAGGACATGGTTTCGTGGATGCCACTACGGTTTCTTGCCTGAGTTCCGTTGGAAATTTGGAAAACTTAATCCCTTTTTGCTGTGGAAGTCAAAGACAAGCCATTTATCATTTGTTTTTTCGTCCTTTTCTGTCGGCAAGAACCATGAAATGTTTAGGCCACGTGTTAACTTCCAAGTTGCAGTTAGGGTTTGGCCGGTGCAGTTTCTCAAGGAACAAGGAGCCTCTGAGTGATTGGGCAGGCAGGAAGAAAACAAGCTAACGCATCGAGGAGGGATGGAGCTAGTTAGAAATCTGCAGAAGCTCGCCGTATATTTTTTTTTTTGTCAGGCTAGCAGGCAATTAGCAAACTTCCTGAACTAATTTCACAATGGTTGCCTGAATTTTTGTAAATCCAAGTAGCCTTACAATGTGAATAGTTTAGACTGAAACTACTGTATTAAGACAGTGTAATTTCAGCTATATATAACTCCAACGCTTTGTCTTTAGATTATATAGTGACTGTAGATGAAGGAGGTTGGATGTTGATCTAGAAATGTGGCCAGGATTTTATGAAAATTCACGCACTTGCTCATTGAGAAACACTTTCTTCACCGATGAATCATTCTGTTGCGCCATATAGTCGCGCTAGAGAAATACTTTCTTCGCCGGCGAATCGTTGACTAACGGGGCTTTGTGTAACAGCCCCAATTTTGATACCCTAAAATACGGGCCAAATTTTCACTTTTTGTGTTGCATTGCATCATGGCATAATTATTTACATTGCTAATCTAAAATAAAGCAACACTTGGAAATTTTAAAACAAAGGAAGCCAAAACCCTTCCCCAAATTTTCAACCCAAATGAATTGCTCAAATTGTTGAAACCAAATAAAGTTGAACTTCCAATTTGTTCCGGAAGTTTCAATCATCCATTTATAACTATTTGGTAAAGGCAAATTATTAACAAGCAACTAAATAAAATTTGAGAAATCATTTTTGGTTCAATTCAATCTATATTTTGGAACCAAGTTAAACTTCCCCAAATTTCCAAATAAATATATGGGGTGCTTCATTGTTATAATATGAGCCTCCATAAATATTTGCACTATTTTTGGAAATGGTTAATTGCTTCAACTAGAGACTTTTTGCTTTTATCAAAAATAACTAAATCTAAACCCCTTTGAACAAAGGTTGGTCAAAACAATTTATTTGGCCTCACCAATTTTTGCGGAAGTGTAAAAGCTTGAATGGAGCCTATGTGATTTTTCCCAGATTTTATAAACATGTTTTAGTTCCTGTTTTAAATCCCTGAAGTTGCTGAACTAAAAAGAATTTTGCAAAAACAATAAAAACCTGCAAATGGGACCCTCCTGTCGGTCTCTCCTCTTCCCCTTCCTCCTCACTGTGGCGATCCCTGGCGCCATGCCGCCGTGCCGCGCACGCGGCCGTCGCCCACCTGCTCCCCTTGAAGTCGAGTGGCCCTCCACGATGCCCTCCACCTGCTCCCTCACCCGTGCCCCTCCCCTCGCTTGCTCTCCTCGCGAAACCCTAAACCTAGAGCCGACGGAGACACCGCGCGCACGCCACCCGCCTCGCCGTTGCATCGCCGCCGACCGGAGCCTCCCCGGAGCCGCTGAGCACGCCACCCGCTTCGCCTCGTCGTCCTCACCGTCCTAGGACAAGGAATTGCCGCGGGTCAATCGCATCGACGCCGACGCCCGCATCCTCTCCGACTCCGGCCGCCGTGTTGCGGGCCAAATTGACGCCGCCTCCGACCTGCCCTACCTCCGCCGTGCAGCTCTACGCGACCGTGGTGAGCCCGCCGTCCTCTAGGACAGCCTCCTTCCCCTCCTCCCCCTCTGCATCCTCGTGCGCGTGCCAAGCGGCCGTCGTTCGTCCGCCGGCCGTGCAGCTCGAGCACGCCCGCGTCGCTGTGCACCCTTCCCTCCACCTCCGAGCACGCGCACGGCTACGCCCTCCACCGGTCCCGCTTACACCCATGGAACGCCGCCAAAACTAGGTCGCCGCCGGCCGCCGTCAACTGTCGAACACCGTCGGTCGTGCGTGGTCACCGCGCCGGTCGTGGCCCTGACCGGTCGCGTGCGTGTGTGTGCGCTGCCCGGCCTAATGCCCGGTCTGGGCCGGCCTTGAGGCCGGTTCCCTCGGGCTGGGCCCCGGCCTGCGCCCCGGCTTGGGCCGGTTCTGAGGCCGGCGGCTTCGGCCACTGGCCCAGCCTGTGCCCCGGTCTGGGCCGGTTTGGAGGCCGGCCCGTACAGTAATTTCTGCATTTTGGAAAATGATTTTTGTGATTTAAATAATTCATAACAAATTGTAAAATGCTCCATTCTTGGCAAATCAAATACCAAAGTGCTTAGAAAAACATCTCCTATCTTTTGGTAACATGATTTTGCCCTTTTGTCTAAATAAAATTGCTGTGTTTTAAGAATTCCTAAAATGGGTTATTTAATACCCAAATTGGGAAATTCATAACTTTTTAAATAATTGTCCAAAAATTATGAATTAAATATCAAAGTGATCAACATGTCAAATGCTATCAAACCATACACTTATCATGTCATGATCACAAACTTTTATTTGATGTATCTCATAATTTGATTAAATGAATTAAATTCAATTATTTAATTAATTTGTCAATTATTCATCGGTACTCCGAAAATTACAAATAAAATAACAAAATGATCGGAATGACGAATCCTATCCATTCATGTCATGTTCATGCATAATTGAACCACTTCTCTAATAATTTGATAATTTATAAAAAATTGTGGTCACTAAGGTAAATATGGGGTTGCCTCCAAATAATTGCACTAATTATTTGGAACTCCATTTAAATTGTTATATCCATTCAAATGTTGATATCCTTGCATCAATTTGACATGTCATCATGTGATTGCGCATTGCACCTTGTGATCGTGTGATTTATGTGTTCTTTGTATTTCTCTTTTGGGGTATCGATAGATTCCGGAGCCGAGGGTCTCTCTAATTACCCCGACGAGCAGTACTTCACGACCGGGCAGCAAGGCAAGAGATAACCTAACCTTCTTGGCATCTAGCATCCTATGTTTGATCAAATTATTTTATCCACCATAATATTGCATGCGATTCAAATGTCTTTTGGTATAATATTAGAATATCCTATGAATGCATGTTCCTTCCCGAGCCAATCACATGTATCCCTACCTATGAAACCTAGGGTTGAAGTGTTGGCCCGAGATAAAGTTATAATTGTTAATGTTATATTGCTTAGCCATGCTTAGAAATGCTTAGTGGTTTTACTAGTTATGTCCGTATTAAATTCCATAATTATTGATGTTGATGGAATGATTCGGGCATGGTGGATATGGTGATGCTTAATTAAAATGCTAAGTAGGCTTGGGTGAGTTGCCATCGGGGATGGTGTTTTGCCTCACTCTAGCCCCTAGGTGCGAGTTCCTGTCTTCGGAACCAAGGTTTGAGCGTGCTGCCATTGGTGGGTGTATGGGCGCCTTACTGACCGAATAACTTGTGCGGGCGTATCCAAGGGTCCTCTAGTTCGGTTTTCCATTTGCGTGTGAGTGGAAAAGATGATGTTGATGAGGATTTGTGTTTAGGACGTGGCGATGGGGCAGGGGCTGGGGCTGGGTAAACTTGCCCTGTGGCCACTGATGACTCTTGGATAGTCTCACGCGAGGTAAAGGTCTAACCGCGCCTGCTTGCCGGCCTTCCCCGGAAGAGGGCCAACCAGGTGAGCCGGACGGTACCAATGGAGAAGGAGCTGGGAGGTCCCTCGGGAACCTGGCGACTTCCACTTAGTACACCCCTGCAGGGTTAATCTTTTCGAAAAGCCGTGTCCGCGGTTATGGACGCCTTGGGAATGGATTTACGGGATCATAGAGGATGTTAACCTTAATTAATTAATTTGGCAGCTAAAGGTTGCAACTCAACGTGTGTGAAAAAGGTTCATTTCCTCGAGGGTGATTCGAGGGAGTGCCTTTGGTGAAGATGAGTGGTTGGTTACAAAAGGGTTCAATGAGAACCAAAGTTGGCAGATGATGATACTCTCTTACCCCCTTTATAAAAATACTCTGATTAGACGAATACCATGTGTCTTTTATGTTTCGGTTTATGAAAGTTAGCTTTATGCAAAAGAAATACATATAAAGCTTTAGAGCCTCCGTCAGTCATTGGGCCTATATCGCCCTACTAAACTTGCGAGTACATCGTACTCAGTTTCTCTTTGCTGCCTCTATGTATTTGTATTTCAGAGGAGGACGACACCGAGCAGCTAGGTGGGTTCTTCGTTGACGTCGACTACTAGTCTGGGGTTCCCAGGTGGCAGCTTGGGACCGTGGAACAAGCTGGCTTGGGTGATGTTTATTGTAGGCCTCTTAGGCCATATATTTGCTTCTTGTTGTTAGACAACACTACCCGCTTCCGCTTGTTGAATTGTTGGATCTGAGATCCTTTTGTTGTGTAATTTGTATTCTTCTCATTATATGAGTTGCTATATGTTTTGTGTCGTAGAGTCATGCTTTGTGCCAGTTCTGTTCCACAAGTCTCGATCTTTGTTTTATACATTGATGGTTGTGTCGAATACATAGCCTCTCTGTATAATTCCGGGGTCGGGGCGTTACAAGTTGGTATCAGAGCAGGACTGCCTGTAGGAAACCCTTTCTATTGGTCGATGTCGAGTCTAGTTCGTGAAAAATTATTTTTAACCTAAAAATGAGTTGTGAAAACCTTCCTAGGATTCTTTTACTCCTTATCCAATTCACTCTGATCTCGGTGCCATCTTACCTCTATTTGATTTTATCGGTGTTTCTGATGGTCGGCAAAGTTCTAAATCTTTAGGATCTCGGGGTTTGGGTTCCTACCTTTAGTTACTAGTTATCCTTGCTTGTCTGCAACTTCTAAATTCCGAAGAGAAGAAGTGTTGCGGATCATCAAGATATTCTTTTGCTTTAGCCCAAGATCTTGAACCGAAGGTCCCGGATTGTGCTAGGGCTCCGGTATAATGATTCATGAGGGTTGTCACCCTTGTGGGCATTATGCTATTGTGGGTCCCATTACATGAAGCTGATCTTTAATCCAAGATCTTTTCTGTTGAACCCTGATGTTAATTGAATATCTATATCTGGGAGCAACCAATGATCTATCCTATCTGTCAGAATTGGTTACTAACTTGTCGTTGTTCCAATTCTTCAGGATGGCTCCTACCCGTCGTGGGGAACAGAGCAACCCTGATCCACCACCGCCACCCTCAATGGCGGAGGTTATGATGGCAATTGAACAAAACCGTCTGCGCAATGAGCGGTTGCTCGAGCAGCTGGTCCAGCAAGGGGCCAGGAGGAACACGGACTGCACCACCCTCAACCAGTTCTTGCGGTCCCAACCTCCCTCTTTCTCCGAGGCTAAGGAGCCGCTTGATGCGGATGATTGGCTTCGGGCTATCGAGCGCAAGTTTACCGCTCTCCACGTTCCTGCGGCGGAGTACGTCAACTTCGCCACCTACCTACTGGAAGGAGCCGCCGGCTCCTGGTGGGAGAGCCACGTGGCAATGGTCGCCGCGGGCCATGTTGTCACATGGGAGGAGTTCCGCACCGCCTTCCGTGCGGCGTACATCCCCAAGCCCATCCTCGAGCTCAAGAGGCGGGAGTTCCTGGACCTAACCCAGGGACGCCTGGACGTCCAGTCCTATGGACGGGAGTTCAACCACCTCTCCCGTTACGCCCCTCGGGACGTGACGAATGATGAGGACAAGCAATACCTTTTCCGCAAGGGGCTCGCACCTCGTCTCCGATACGAGCTCCTACCCTTCAAGTTCACCTCCTACCAAGAGCTCTACAACCAGGCTCTCACCATGGAGCAGGGTAGGAAGGAGCTGGAGGCTTCTAAGAGGCCAGCTCCAGCTGATCACCAGAGCTCCTCTTCTACTGAAGGCAAGAAGCGCAAGGTATTTGTGCCTTTCAGCACCGTGCCTAAGGCGCCCTTCGCGCCGAAACCCACCGGGTACCTGCCACCTCCGCCTCGCCCAGCTACTTCGACCTTGGGTGCGGGTGGAAGTGTGTACCACCCTCAGCTGCCTCCACCACCGCAGAGGCCCACTTGTTTCAGCTGTGGCCAGACGGGGCACTTCTCCAGGGAGTGTCCCCAGAAGGCACCGGCTACCTCAGCACCTGTACCTGCTCCCTCTACACCAGCCGCCAAGGCCGTGCCCATCAGCCGTGGTCGCCTAAACCACGTCTCGGCTGAAGGAGTTGAAAGGGACCCCCGTGTCCTTATGGGTATGCTTCGAATCAATGATTATCTAGCTTTAGTCTTATTTGATTCTGGAGCATCGAATTCATTCATATCCATATCATATGCACTCAACCGTCAAATACCATTTGAGGATATGGACTCCCCGTTAGTGGTCAAGTCGTCCCTTGTTTTCTCAATAACCTATGGTTTTGGGCAAGAGTCATTTTGTCTATCACCTTAAGTTATCTCCTGTTCTTCCCGCCTTTTTGGCATGTCTTGTTAGTTAGCCAAATCTCTCCAACGAGGAAGTTGTGTGTTGCCAAGTTTCTCTCATCCCTCTTCCTACTCTAGAATCTCGGGACAAGATTCCTGTAAGGGGGGTAGATTTGCAACAGCCCCAATTTTGTACCCTAAAATACGGGCCAAATTTTCACTTTTTGTGTTGCATTGCATCATGGCATAATTATTTAAATTGCTAATCTAAAATAAAGCAACACTTGGAAATTTTAAAACAAAGGAAGCCAAAACCCTTCCCCAAATTTTCAACCCAAATGAATTGCTCAAATTGTTGAAACCAAATAAAGTTGAACTTCCAATTTGTTCCGGAAGTTTCAATCATCCATTTATAACTATTTGGTAAAGGCAAATTATTAACAAGCAACTAAATAAAATTTGAGAAATCATTTTTGGTTCAATTCAATCTATATTTTGGAACCAAGTTAAACTTCCCCAAATTTCCAAATAAATATATGGGGTGCTTCATTGTTATAATATGAGCCTCCATAAATATTTGCACTATTTTTGGAAATGGTTAATTGCTTCAACTAGAGACTTTTTGCTTTTATCAAAAATAACTAAATCTAAACCCCTTTGAACAAAGGTTGGTCAAAACAATTTATTTGGCCTCACCAATTTTTGCGGAAGTGTAAAAGCTTGAATGGAGCCTATGTGATTTTTCCCAGATTTTATAAACATGTTTTAGTTCCTGTTTTAAATCCCTGAAGTTGCTGAACTAAAAAGAATTTTGCAAAAACAATAAAAACCTGCAAATGGGACCCTCCTGTCGGTCTCTCCTCTTCCCCTTCCTCCTCACTGTGGCGATCCCTGGCGCCATGCCGCCGTGCCGCGCACGCGGCCGTCGCCCACCTGCTCCCCTTGAAGTCGAGTGGCCCTCCACGATGCCCTCCACCTGCTCCCTCACCCGTGCCCCTCCCCTCGCTTGCTCTCCTCGCGAAACCCTAAACCTAGAGCCGACGGAGACACCGCGCGCACGCCACCGCCTCGCCGTTGCATCGCCGCCGACCGGAGCCTCCCCGGAGCCGCTGAGCACGCCACCGCTTCGCCTCGTCGTCCTCACCGTCCTAGGACAAGGAATTGCCGCGGGGTCAACCGCATCGACGCCGACGTCCGCATCCTCTCCGACTCCGGCCGCCGTGTTGCGGGCCAAATTGACGCCGCCTCCGACCTGCCCTACCTCCGCCGTGCAGCTCTACGCGACCGTGGTGAGCCCGCCGTCCTCTAGGACAGCCTCCTTCCCCTCCTCCCCCTCTGCATCCTCGTGCGCGTGCCAAGCGGCCGTCGTTCGTCCGCCGGCCGTGCAGCTCGAGCACGCCCGCGTCGCTGTGCACCCTTCCCTCCACCTCCGAGCACGCGCACGGCTACGCCCTCCACCGGTCCCGCTTACACCCATGGAACGCCGCCAAAACTAGGTCGCCGCCGGCCGCCGTCAACTGTCGAACACTGTCGGTCGTGCGTGGTCACCGCGCCGGTCGTGGCCCTGACCGGTCGCGTGCGTGTGTGTGCGCTGCCCGGCCTAACGCCCGGTCTGGGTCGGCCTTGAGGCCGGTTCCCTCGGGCTGGGCCCCGGCCTGCGCCCCGGCTTGGGCCGGTTCTGAGGCCGGCGGCTTCGGCCACTGGCCCAGCCTGTGCCCCGGTCTGGGCCGGTTTGGAGGCCGGCCCGTACAGTAATTTCTGCATTTTGGAAAATGATTTTTGTGATTTAAATAATTCATAACAAATTGTAAAATGCTCCATTCTTGGCAAATCAAATACCAAAGTGCTTAGAAAAACATCTCCTATCTTTTGGTAACATGATTTTGCCCTTTTGTCTAAATAAAATTGCTGTGTTTTAAGAATTCCTAAAATGGGTTATTTAATACCCAAATTGGGAAATTCATAACTTTTTAAATAATTGTCCAAAAATTATGAATTAAATATCAAAGTGATCAACATGTCAAATGCTATCAAACCATACACTTATCATGTCATGATCACAAACTTTTATTTGATGTATCTCATAATTTGATTAAATGAATTAAATTCAATTATTTAATTAATTTGTCAATTATTCATCGGTACTCCGAAAATTACAAATAAAATAACAAAATGATCGGAATGACGAATCCTATCCATTCATGTCATGTTCATGCATAATTGAACCACTTCTCTAATAATTTGATAATTTATAAAAAATTGTGGTCACTAAGGTAAATATGGGGTTGCCTCCAAATAATTGCACTAATTATTTGGAACTCCATTTAAATTGTTATATCCATTCAAATGTTGATATCCTTGCATCAATTTGACATGTCATCATGTGATTGCGCATTGCACCTTGTGATCGTGTGATTTATGTGTTCTTTGTATTTCTCTTTTGGGGTATCGATAGATTCCGGAGCCGAGGGTCTCTCTAATTACCCCGACGAGCAGTACTTCACGACCGGGCAGCAAGGCAAGAGATAACCTAACCTTCTTGGCATCTAGCATCCTATGTTTGATCAAATTATTTTATCCACCATAATATTGCATGCGATTCAAATGTCTTTTGGTATAATATTAGAATATCCTATGAATGCATGTTCCTTCCCGAGCCAATCACATGTATCCCTACCTATGAAACCTAGGGTTGAAGTGTTGGCCCGAGATAAAGTTATAATTGTTAATGTTATATTGCTTAGCCATGCTTAGAAATGCTTAGTGGTTTTACTAGTTATGTCCGTATTAAATTCCATAATTATTGATGTTGATGGAATGATTCGGGCATGGTGGATATGGTGATGCTTAATTAAAATGCTAAGTAGGCTTGGGTGAGTTGCCATCGGGGATGGTGTTTTGCCTCACTCTAGCCCCTAGGTGCGAGTTCCTGTCTTCGGAACCAAGGTTTGAGCGTGCTGCCATTGGTGGGTGTATGGGCGCCTTACTGACCGAATAACTTGTGCGGGCGTATCCAAGGGTCCTCTAGTTCGGTTTTCCATTTGCGTGTGAGTGGAAAAGATGATGTTGATGAGGATTTGTGTTTAGGACGTGGCGATGGGGCAGGGGCTGGGGCTGGGTAAACTTGCCCTGTGGCCACTGATGACTCTTGGATAGTCTCACGCGAGGTAAAGGTCTAACCGCGCCTGCTTGCCGGCCTTCCCCGGAAGAGGGCCAACCAGGTGAGCCGGACGGTACCAATGGAGAAGGAGCTGGGAGGTCCCTCGGGAACCTGGCGACTTCCACTTAGTACACCCCTGCAGGGTTAATCTTTTCGAAAAGCCGTGTCCGCGGTTATGGACGCCTTGGGAATGAATTTACGGGATCATAGAGGATGTTAACCTTAATTAATTAATTTGGCAGCTAAAGGTTGCAACTCAACGTGTGTGAAAAAGGTTCATTTCCTCGAGGGTGATTCGAGGGAGTGCCTTTGGTGAAGATGAGTGGTTGGTTACAAAAGGGTTCAATGAGAACCAAAGTTGACAGATGATGATACTCTCTTACCCCCTTTATAAAAATACTCTGATTAGACGAATGCCATGTGTCTTTTATGTTTCGGTTTATGAAAGTTAGCTTTATGCAAAAGAAATACATATAAAGCTTTAGAGCCTCCGTCAGTCATTGGGCCTATATCGCCCTACTAAACTTGCGAGTACATCGTACTCAGTCTCTCTTTGCTGCCTCTATGTATTTGTATTTCAGAGGAGGACGACACCGAGCAGCTAGGTGGGTTCTTCGTTGACATCGACTACTAGTCTGGGGTTCCCAGGTGGCAGCTTGGGACCGTGGAACAAGCTGGCTTGGGTGATGTTTATTGTAGGCCTCTTAGGCCATATATTTGCTTCTTGTTGTTAGACAACACTACCCGCTTCCGCTTGTTGAATTGTTGGATCTGAGATCCTTTTGTTGTGTAATTTGTATTCTTCTCATTATATGAGTTGCTATATGTTTTGTGTCGTAGAGTCATGCTTTGTGCCAGTTCTGTTCCACAAGTCTCGATCTTTGTTTTATACATTGATGGTTGTGTCGAATACATAGCCTCTCTGTATAATTCCGGGGTCGGGGCGTTACACTTTGCGTGTCCCTGTTAATAGTGGTGACGTTAAAAGCATGTTGGGTGCTTAGCAGAGGTTCGTAGACCTGAAAATAAAACTCGAAACTCGTGACTTATAAGCTAAAATTTAAAATTCAAGAATAAACCTAACCAAACACACGATCGTCGTGACGCTTTGCGTTGGCCAATGGTGTTTGTGGGCCGGCGGTGTTGTTGGCTTAGGTGCTACTCCCTCCGTTCATTTTTATAAGACGTTTTAGTGTTTAGCAGGTGCATCTACTTTAGTATGTATTTTTTTAGATAAAAGGCCGAAAGGCCCGGTGTTAAATTAATAACACCACTATGGCGACAGATTACATGGTGCTGAACCCAGCTTACAACAAAGCACTACACACACACAAAAAAACAGAGCTACCGACGAGATTACAGGTGAAACACCAAAGGCGAGCAACGCCAAAGAGGGAAAGCACAGGCAAGGCGGGCCGAGGTGTCGGGCCGGAGCTCATCGAGAGCACGGGCACACCAACACACGCAGCATGTTAGAATTGGGCCCATTTGTGGCAGCCCAATAGCAATTTCAGAAAAATCTCAAAGCCCAAAATGATGGCAGCTCACAAGTGAGTGGAGTGGGAGCTAAAATTTAGTCCCACATTGCTAGTTTGAGAGGAGTTGCACCACCTTATAAGGTGGAGTGTTCCACTAGTTGGTAAGTGAGTGAGAACAAGAGGCTCTCTCACGCGCTCCTCCTCCGCCGCTCGCACGCACCGCCCGCCCGTCTCGTCACGACGCGCCGCGCCGCGCCGCGCCGCGCCGCGCCGCGGGTTGCGGGTTGCGGGTTGCGGGAATCTCGCCGAGCTGAGCTTTATTTTTGCAGTCCGGGAAAAACGGTCTAGACGGACGCGTCACAGTTAGTCGTTTCGGGTCGCTCCCGGATCGTGGCTCGTGCCTTGCGCCGCCACCGTAGTCTACTCCATCCCGATCGCCGGTGTGCACCGGCGAGCGGGAGAGCAGGTCTCCGGAACCGTTAGCTCTTGCAATCCTGTACGGGAGAGGGCTAATTAGGTTTTTGGGAAGCGCTCCGCACGACTGCTCAAGTTCGTCATCACGGCTCGTCTTCCCGGTCGCTCGGTGGGAGCTAAAGCTCGTCGTCTTCAACGCCGTCTTCTTCGACCGGTCATCACCAACGTTGTCGTCAACAACATCGGTACGGCAACGGCTGCGACTACTTCCTCCACCACGGATCGGTACGTGTTGCGTGATCCAATCTGCTGGCTTAACATGTTTTCTGCTAGTATGCTGCTGTTCATGTTAATTAATACTTCTAGTATGTTTGAGATTAACATGTTAGTAGCGATTGTTGTCATGCTTAATATTCTGGAATTAATCATGGAATTATTGCCTAATTATTCAACAATCCAAAAACCTAATTATAGGCAATTTCCTGAGTTATCAATGGCTGGTTTTGCTGATGCTATGAGGCCGGAAAAGTTTACCGGTGTGAGCTTTAAGAGGTGGCAAGTGAAGTGCCAACTCTGGCTTATGGCTTTGAAAATATTCCATGTCAGTAAAGGCATGCCTGAGGGAACTATTTCTGAGCAAGATCAGGAAAAGTTCCGGTATGACAATACTGCCTTCAGGGGATGTATTCTTATCGTTCTTGATGGCCGTCTGTGCGATGTGTACATGCACATAGAGGACGGCAAGGAGCTCTGGGAAGCACTGAATGCGAAATTCGGTGCATCCGATGCTGGCAGTGAACTCTATGTCATGGAGAGTTTCCATGATTACAGGATGGTCAATAACCGTTCTGTAGTGGAACAGGCTCATGAAATAGAGTGTATTGCAAAGGAGCTCGAACTTCTCAAGTGTGCCATACCCGACAAGTTTGTGGCTGGATGCATTATTGCAAAGTTGCCTCCGTCTTGGAGGAACTTCGCCACAACTCTCAAACATAAAAGATAGGAGATATCAGTTGAAAATCTGATTGCGTCTCTTGATGTTGAGGAGAAATCTCGGGCTAAGGACACTAATGAGAGAGGCGGTGAGGGTCAGTCTAGCGCCAACATGGTGCAGAAGAACTCACATGTCAAGAACAAAGGGAATTTCAAGCCCTCGTTCAATAAGCCTGCAAAGACTACTGACTTCAAGAAGAAGAAGAAGAAGAAGAAGGTGAACAAAGCTGAGCAGGGAGGATGTTATACCTGCGGACAGCTTGGCCACTATTCCAAGAACTGCCCTGAACGTGCAGATCGCAAAGGAAAAGATGGCACCAATACTGTCAACGTCGTGACCGCTAGCAATACTGATGGGTATGGTAATTTACCTGTTGTGCTTTCAGTATTTCAATCTTCATGTTGGTGGATTGATACGGGTGCTAATGTTCATGTGTGTTCTGACATCTCTATGTTCACTTCTTACCAGGTCGCACGGGATTCCTCCGTCCTAATGGGGAATGGATCACATGCTTCTGTTCGTGGTGTTGGCACGGTAGATCTGAAGTTTACTTCGGGGAAGATCGTGCAGCTGAGGAACGTGCAGCATGTCCCTACTATGAACAAGAATCTCGTTAGCGGCTCCCTTCTATGCAGAGATGGGTTTAAAGTAGTCTTAGAGTCCAATAAAGTGGTTATGTCAAAGTTTGGACAATTTATTGGTAAAGGTTATGAGTGCGGAGGCTTGTTCCGCTTTTCCCTTTCAGATTTTTGTAATAAGTCAGTAAACCATATTTGTGGCAATGTGGATTCGGATGCTAGTGTTTGGCACTCTCGTTTATGTCACGTTAATTTTGGTTTAATGTCTCGGCTATCCAGCATGTGTTTAATTCCGAAATTCACCATTGCCAAAGGTTCTAAGTGCCATAGTTGTGTGCAATCTAAGCAACCTCGGAAGCCTCACACGGCGGCCGAGGAGAGAAACTTGGCACCTCTAGAACTCATACATTCTGATCTATGCGAGATGAATGGTGTGTTGACAAAAGGTGGAAAGAGATATTTCATGACATTAATTGATGATGCTACTAGGTTCTGCTATGTTTATTTGTTGCAAACTAAAGATGAAGCGTTAGACTACTTTAAAATCTATAAGGCTGAAGTTGAAAATCAATTAGAGAGAAAAATCAAGCGTCTTAGGTCAGATCGTGGTGGAGAATATTTTGCGAAAATATTTGACGAATTCTGTGAGGAACACGGCATTATTCATGAGAGGACGCCTCCCTACTCGCCCCAATCAAACGGGATTGCCGAGAGGAAAAACTGCACGCTGACCGACTTGGTGAATTCCATGTTGGACACTGCGGGTTTATCTAAGGCATGGTGGGGGGAGGCCTTGTTGACTTCATGTCATGTCCTGAATAGAGTTCCTAACAAGAATAAAAACAAAACCCCTTATGAGGAGTGGGTTGGAAGAAAGCCATCACTTTCTTATTTGCGTACTTGGGGATGCTTGGCGAAAGTCAACATTCCTATTCCGAAGAAACGCAAACTCGGACCAAAGACAGTGGATTGTATTTTTCTTGGCTATGCGCCGCGTAGCGTTGGTTATAGATTTTTAGTGGTTAAATCTGAGGTTCCGGATATGCATGTTGATACTATAATGGAATCTCGTGATGCAACATTTTTTGAGAATATGTTTCCTATGAAAGATATGCATGGTACTACTAGAATTTCTTCTGAGATAATTCCTGAATCTAGTACATCGAATGATCATTCTGAACAACCACTTGAGACTGTCCTGGAGAAGGATGACAATGAAGCTCCTAAGAGGAGCAAGAGACAAAGGATTGAAAAATCTTTTGGTGATGATTTCATTGTGTACCTTGTGGACAATACTCCTACGTCCATTGCAGAGGCGTTCGCATCTCCTGATGCGGATGACTGGAAAGAAGCTGTCCATAATGAGATGGACTCGATTCTTTCTAATGGGACATGGGAACTGTCTGAACGACCGTATGGGTGCAAACCAGTGGGTTGTAAGTGGGTGTTTAAGAAGAAGCTGCGGCCTGATGGTACTATTGAGAAGTACAAGGCGCGGCTTGTGGCCAAGGGCTACACGCAGAGAGAAGGCGAAGATTACTTCGATACCTATTCACCCGTCGCTAGACTGACCACCATTCGTGTACTACTTTCCCTGGCTGCCTCTTATGGTCTTATCGTACATCAAATGGACGTAAAGACAGCTTTCCTCAATGGAGAGTTGGAAGAGGAGATCTATATAGATCAGCCTGATGGGTTCGTGGTAGGTGAATAGAGAAAGGTATGCAAGTTGTTGAAGTCCTTGTATGGATTGAAACAAGCACCTAAGCAATGGCACGAGAAGTTTGATAGAACTTTGACTTCTGCGAGCTTTGCCATTAATGAGGCTGATAGGTGTGTGTATTATCGCCATGGTGGGGGCGATAGTGTCATATTATGCTTGTATGTCGATGACATATTGATATTTGGTACAAGCATGAATGTGATAAATGAGGTCAAGTCGTTTCTGTCAAAATGCTTTGACATGAAAGATCTGGGAGAAGCTGATGTAATTCTGAACATCAAGCTGATTAAGGATGAGAGTGGGATTGTTTTAACACAATCACACTATGTTGAGAAGGTCTTGAGCCGGTTCGGTTTTATAGATAGCAAGCCTTCTCCAACACCTTATGATCCTAGTGTGGCACTTCGAAAGAACAAGAAGGAATCGGTAGATCAATTGAGATACTCTCAGATAATCGGTTCACTCATGTACCTCGCGAGCGCGACGAGACCTGATATCTCATATGCTGTAAGCAAGTTGAGCAGGTTCATGTCAAACCCGGGTAATGATCATTGGCATGCACTTGAAAGGGTCATGCGCTATCTGAACGGTACAATGAGCTATGGGATTCACTATTCTGGGCACCCTGCCGTGCTAGAGGGATATAGTGACTCTAACTGGATTTCAGATGCTGATGAGCTCTACGCCACAAGTGGGTATGCATTTACCCTTGGAGGTGGCGCAGTGTCATGGAGGTCTTGTAAACAGACCATATTGACGAGGTCAACTATGGAAGCAGAACTTACTGCTTTGGATACAGCCACTGTAGAGGCAGAATGGCTGCGTGAGCTCTTGATGGACTTGCCGGTGGTTGACAAACCATTGCCGGCCATCCTTATGAACTGTGACAACCAAACGGTGATTGTCAAAGTGAACAGTGCTAAGGATAATGCGAAGTCATCAAGACACGTTAAAAGACGTTTGAAATCTGTCAGGAAACTGAAAAACTCCAGAGTAATTACTGTTACGTATATTCAAACAGACAAAAACCTGGCAGATCCCTTCACAAAGGGACTATCACAAAATGTGATAGAGAGTGCATCGAGGGAGATGGGTATGAGACCCATGAGTGTTACACCATAGTGGTAACCCAACCTATGTGATCGGAGATCCCGTGAAGTAGGACCTGGGAAAAACAAACTAGTGGTTTAACAGAGTAGAGCTTTTTGTTACCCTCTCTAAGTGAAGATGCACGAGCTCTCAGAAAGCTGTAAGGCAGGTTGGCAACATGCCTTAATGTGCTTCTATTGGCTATTTATAGCAAAGATGCTGTCCTACAGAGCATTCTTGAAAGAACACACCTATATGAGTTCCGACTGTTAAACGTCGCAGTCTGTGAGATTTGGGTGATCTCTAGTAAACTCATGAAGAGACCAGGGAGTACGACGCATATGCTCCACCCGCGGGGTAGGCTACTGGCAGCCAGGTACTGGTTATGACTTTGAGTGAAGTCTATTGGCACCAAACTTGCAATTTAAGGTTCGTCCATTGTTCAAGTTGCTGGTAGATGTAGCTTGAAGCTCTAGGCGGAAGCTCAACTTAACAGTCTCTGCCGAAACACTGGTATATAAACAAGAAACGAGGTTTGGCAAATATCTCTAAATAGCGATTTGAGATCTGGTGGGGGATTGTTAGAATTGGACCCGTTTGTGGCAGCCCAATAGCAATTTCAGAAAAATCTCAAAGCCCAAAATGATGGCAGCTCACAAGTGAGTGGAGTGGGAGCTAAAGTTTAGTCCCACATTGCTAGTTTGAGAGGAGTTGCACCACCTTATAAGGTGGAGTGTTCCACTAGTTGGTAAGTGAGTGAGAACAAGAGGCTCTCTCACGCGCTCCTCCTCCTCCGCCGCTCGCACGCACCGCCCGCCCGTCTCGTCACGACGCGCCGCGGGTTGCGGGAATCTCGCCGAGCTGAGCTTTATTTTTGCAGTCCGGGAAAAACGGTCTGGACGGACGCGTCACAGTTAGTCGTTTCGGGTCGCTCCCGGATCGTGGGCTACTGTAACCGACCTGCGACGTGGACTTGGCCCACGTTGTACCCGTTAGGGTTTTCCCGAGCCGCACTATATATTGTCGTGCACGCGTGCGCCGCATAACACCCCCGAACCAATCTAGGTTTTGCCAATCTCGTGCCTTGCGCCGCCACCGTAGTCTACTCCATCCCGATCGCCGGCGTGCACCGGCGAGCGGGAGAGCAGGTCTCCGGAACCGTTAGCTCTTGCGATCCTGTACGGGAGAGGGCTAATTAGGTTTTTGGGAAGCGCTCCGCGCGACTGCTCAAGTTCGTCATCACGGCTCGTCTTCCCGGTCGCTCGGTGGGAGCTAAAGCTCGTCGTCTTCAACGCCGTCTTCTTCGACCGGTCATCGCCAACGTTGTCGTCAACAACATCGGTACGGCAACGGCTACGACTACTTCCTCCACCACGGATCGGTACGTGTTGCGTGATCCAATCTGCTGGCTTAACATGTTTTCTGCTAGTATGCTGCTTTTCATGTTAGTTAATACTTCTAGTATGTTTGAGATTAACATGTTAGTAGCGATTGTTGTCATGCTTAATATTCTGGAATTAATCATGGAATTATTGCCTAATTATTCAACACAGCACACCGCCGAGACCAACTACACCACCCCAGGGAGCACCACCAGAAGGGATCATCACCGCCACTATCTGCAAGACTGCCGACAGGCTCAATCGGCAGGGCCCTGCGCAAGAAACGCCGTGATGCAGCGCCAGGAACAAGCATAGCTCGAGGGCGCTCGCCACAACACCACCCGAAAGCAACCTGCCGTGAACTCCAAGATGGCGGCTTCAAGAAGCACGCGACGCCAGAGCGCCGCCACCACCCGATCCGAGGATCTTGGATTTTCATCCGGAGCTTAGAAGGACAAAGAGAAGCCGCTACAACGCCTTCAGGAAGGGAACGACGTCCGTGGACGTCGCCGCTGCATCCCGAGATCTCGGGCAAGGGTTTCCCCCCGACAAACTCTCTCCGCCTTCTACACAGGACACCAAGTGTCGACCCGCGACACCCAAGTCACCGTCACCGCAAGCCGCACGCCAGCCACCGCGCCACCCCTGTGGCCGAGGTCACCGACCAGCACCTGAGTCCGTGGCACGCCCGCCAACCAACGGACTCCCACCTTCCAGGGCCGCCGCCCCGGCGTCCTAGCTCAATGCACCTTAGACGGAACGAGACGAGGCTGGAGAGTTTCACACCAAATCAACCACCCGCAGCCCCCCTGGCGGCCGGCGGCACAAGATCTAGCGCGAGCAGTAGGACACGAGAAGGAGGGCCAGGGCCCCTGCCCCTTCCCATGGCGACGAGCAGCCGCAACCTCCCTACACAGCACGCGGGGGACTCACCAAGGCGACGAGCAGGCTTCACCGGCCGCCGCGCCGGCCTCTTCAGACCGTACCCAGCAGCAGCAGGGGAGAAGAGCCGAGATGGCCCGTAGGGCCCAGATCGGTCCCGTGGGAGCCCAGATCGGGCCCGAGCCGCCGTAGCCCCCCCCCCCCGCCCACATCGGCGGCCGACGGGCGACGCCCGAGCCACCGCCGCGCTGCAGGATCACCGCCGACCTCACCTCCACACCGCCCACTGCACACGTCGCCGACACCGCACCACCGACGCCGCCCGCTTGCCGCCTCACCTCCGCGCGAAGGGAGCCCGACGGGGCGCGTCCACCTCACCCGCCGCCTTTGACGGCCGGGCGGGGCCGCCACCGCCGGCGCCGGCGGCGGCAGCGGCCGGGGAGATCCGCCGCGGGAGCTGCTTTCTAGGGTTTGGGGGGCGCCTCCGGAGCTGCTCGCGCGAGCAGCCCGGGAGGGGGTTTTCCACTCTTCTACTTTAGTATGTATCTAGTCTACTTTTAGTGTGTAGATTCATTCATTAGAGTATGTATATCTAGTTCACTTTGAAAAGTCTAAAACGTCTTATATTTGTGCACAGAGGGAGTATTATATATGTAGTGAGCCCGATGTTCTTGCAACTTTTGCCGAAGTTTCTATCCGTTAATTAACTGACTCAAAACATGCATATTGCCCCGAGAAAAGAAACTGGACAAACATTTGCCCAAAGAAAGCAGGGCAACTATTCTCTCTCACTTTTGCTGTTTTTCATTAGATCACGTGGAGGAAACCATAATACACAAGAACATGGGTGTCCGCTCCTCGCAGGTATACCTATTTTTGCCTCCATTTGACCCTCTCCGTTCTCCAACCACCCTTAAACCATCCTAAGGCAGTGAGGAGCGCGACCATCCTAATGCTGCTCCTAACCACTCGTGCCCAACCACCCAGGCCTATAAAACCCTTCTCCCAGTATCGATGGATCATCAAGCTAATAAGACTCCAAAGTCCCAACTAATAAATTCTCATCCCGCAGCACCTCGTCGGCATCCACCGCACCACCGTCCGTACGAAATGGAAATGAAGAAGATCGCCTTCGCCGCCATCGTCGCCACCGCCTCGGCCACCGCCGTCGTGGCCACCGAGGCACACGCCACCAGCGAGGCCTCCGGCGTGGCAGTCGCCCCCGTCGCCCTCGTTGCCTCCTTCCTTGCTTATTTCCTCTACTAGATGCACATACAGTGTGCATGGGAGGTGTTACTTAGCACCACATTGGTCGCACGTGTGTATACGTGCGAATGATATGGTGTAATATTTACTATTTTCATGTGAATAAGTACGGTTAAACTCTGATGCATACTGTATGCAATCAGGTGGATGTTTAACCGTGCCGAACATGCATGTTTATTTGTTTTTCTGTCGTACATATGTATGAATCGGTGTATTTTTGCAGTTTGC
Organism: Puccinellia tenuiflora; assembly: GCA_012064385.1. Classification (NCBI taxonomy): domain Eukaryota; kingdom Viridiplantae; phylum Streptophyta; class Magnoliopsida; order Poales; family Poaceae; genus Puccinellia; species Puccinellia tenuiflora. The sequence goes on along the minus strand of QRDG01000434.1, from coordinate 1,654,550 downwards.
TTTATTTTTTAATTGAAATACATCCAAGTTCAGTTTACACTTCGTGTTATTTCCTCCTGTCGTTTGCAAATTTGATGACGCCTTCTGGTCAAAACGTACCTCTGCGGCATAACGAATTTCAGTGCCATTCTATATTTCTTTACTTCCTATTTTAAGACCTCTATTAAGTGTGTAGAAGACCATTCCATGAGTGATGAGTACAGAAATATTGTCTCCATACAATTTAGTAGTTGGCACCAAAATTGTTTTTTAGAAAGGTATGTATTTTTTTTTAATAAAGAGAGTTTTCCTCTCTAATTTCTCTACTACCTAAAAAGAAAGTTTTGTTCTGTCGTACGTCAATCAATGCGTTTCGCTCCTAGCTTCATCAAGCCTTCGTCGCTCCTGTCCCGCAACGAAAAAAACGGGTCAAGACGTCCTTCGTTTCCGCCCCTCCTTTCCTCCCGTCAAACACGCGTGCCTATCCATCTCCTCCTTTCCCTGCACGAGATCAACGACAGCGCCTCCCCACTCCTGCCTCGATCTCCACCGGAGGCCCCTCTCCTCTATTCCTCACACTTTCTCTCCATCCCCTAGCGCGGCCGCTCGACATGGGACGCCGCAACCGCGGCCGGCTTCTTGGTCGAGGAGGGAGCGTGGCCTCCGCCGCTGCGTCGCGTGCGTGGGCTCCTCCGCCATCTCCTCCATGGCTACCTCCACACCGGCGCTCTTGGTACGCCGGCGTTGAAGACTCTACCCTCCCCTCCTCAATGATTTCCCGTGTGACGCCGGCTAGGGGCCGAAGTGATCCAATCGCCGTGCGACGCATCCTCCTCCGGTGAGCCCTCCTCAATGATTACAGCTTTTTCCCTCTTATCTCCGAATTTGTTTTCGCGGTGTGGTTCGTAATATTTGACTCCAATCCCGCTTCTGGACGGAAATGGGATCTGGTAGTGGGATGTGCATTGGCTAACCGAAATTATTGTGCTTGGGCCAAATTGAAAGTGTTGTTTATCCTGTGTGAGAATCCTAAATATGGTGTTGCTGGATCGATCCAGTGTTTGGAAATAGGTAGGTTGTGATATTGTGCAAAAACGATATTACTGCACATCTGCAACCGAGTACTCCTTTGCAATATTAAAAGTCAGAGTCTACTCATTATCGAGTGTTTAATTGTTTCTGATTCATATCATATATGCGTTCTAGGAAAATATGTGTAACATAAGACTGATTTCTCAGATTGTGGGACATACACTAAGGCCGTAGCTGATTGAGAAGAGGGGAATACCAACAATGTTAAACTTAATATATTTCTGTACTTGGTTCTTATTAGGGCATACTTTCAAACTAATTTTAGGATTAACTAATACAAGTGATGTCCTGTCTAATACAAGTGATGTCCTCTGAAACATGAACATCAAAAATTGTTTAAGGTTGTTGCTATTTCTTGTTGTGATGGTCGATTAAGAAAAATGTATTTTCTTCTGCATATTCTTTCAAAGCTTGACTACTCTGTATTTTCCATCAGCGTGTTATATTTAGCATGGCAATATATTTATTATGCATTCGTGTCCTATTATGGAAATAGGAGCTGGAGTCAATACTTGAAGCCAAGCAAGCATCATTACCAAAGGACACACTGTCAAGTGCTGAAGGAGCCGTCACAGTTGTAGTTCGCAATACCATCAGGGAAGGTGTTTTTTGAAATCCGACCAGCTTCAGGTAAGCTGCTTTCTTTCCATTCGGTAATTCCATAATGAAAGCATACATTATAAATCATACCTGCTTCCAAATTTCTGGTATTTTTGCACGCTCTTTTTTATTTCAATGACATGAACAGGACATTCAAGCCAGGAACTTATAGTACAGAAATGCTTATTGAGGGTGAGAAGATTTTGTGATTATCGCTCAAGGAATTTCGTGGACAACAGATGAGCCCAAGGTTTGTCACTTCGTGTGACCTAATATTCTAAAACATGGCAAACATTAGCATTTTGTTCATACCTTGAAAGAAAGATTAGTTTGTTTTACCACCAGATTGAATATAATTTTTTGGTTGTTCTTATTGTAACACGGTATGTATTATGGTCTAATTTTCTTGAACACAACCCCTCATTAGTGTTTTGTTCAATACCTTGAAAGGAAAATAAATTTTTTGATACATAATTTAAGATTGTTGTTTTTGCATGCTCTGACTGTTCTTATGGCAACAGGGTAGTTGTTGAAGTTGAATAAAAAAATTGGCATAATGTCAGAATTTACAAAACATAATTGAAGAACTTGTGCTTGCTGATTTCTTTAGCATATAGCTATGAAGGAAAATTGATTACCAAGGGATCCTTTTTGATAATAGATATATTTGCATAATGACTATACCTGGCTTTCTTTGGAATCTCGATGATGGTTGATTGGTTTTCATCAGTTAAAAAGTGATATTGTTTTAGCATTCTAATTGTAGTGCCGTTTAAGGATTGCTTCGATGATGCTGGCACCGACAAGGGTGATAATGAAAATAAAGGTTTCGACAGTGCGCGGTGGGGCACCAAATGCAGCCATAACATGGAAATGCGCGAGAACTTATGCGAGTTCCTGCATGAGAGGATGCCGATGGACGACATCATGCACAAGAGCAATGATATCTAGATATTATCAGCGACTTAACGTCTGTATGGACCCCCAAGAACCAAGAGGAGTAGGAAGAGCAAGGTAAAAATCTTACTTCATGCCTTTCTTCCTGTAGATTCCATTCTTTAAGATCATTTTTATTTGGAAGTCCCTGAACATGACGAACAATCCATCATGAATTACATGCTCTTAATGGGACGTCCACTGGTGATATAATCTGTAGCCTTGTCTGCTTGCCCGCCTAGGAGGCATGTAATGATGTAACCTGTGAATCTTCTATCTTTTCAATGAAATGAAACCCAAAGGCTTTTTGTGTTCTCTCAGGATTTTTTCCCCAAAGTTCTGTTGCCCATGCTTGTTTCGTGCTTGTTGGATTATAGATCATGCAATTCTCTTTGGTTGAATTGTAAGTCAGTCGGTTGGGTTGTCAAGACATTGGATTGGATGTTGCAAATTCTTTGGAGATATTTTTAAATTAGGAAGGACATGTTGTAGAGATGGTACAAATAGTCTTGGAGAGGTTTAGCCCTTTAGGGGCCATGTGGGAGGAGTTATCAACCTGATTTGTAGGAGAATCGTTACAATTTCTGATTGGTGTTTGGGGATCTCTTCTGCAGCACTACTACTTGACTGACTAATAATAATTTATTGACATTAGTCTTAGTGTTTCCATATATCCTTGTATAGCTTGGAGATTTGAATAAATTGGTCATGATTTTCATCCTTTCTCTTGCAGTTATGGACGTAAGAATGCTGCTGCTGCGGTACACAAACCAGCTTGGGGTAGTCCAAAATGGTCTACTATATATGCATGAAGTTTTAGAACAGAAAATAAGAAGGGCCATAGAACATCAGTTTATTCAAATAATACAGGGTCCGAGTCTTGCCATACTTTGAAACCGAAGTTGTGCTCCAAGAGTCATTTTTTAGAAATGATGCCCCAGTCTGTAGCCACTCTAAGCCCCTCTACGAATGGACGCTTTAGCTTCAGCGTGTAATGCATCCACCATGTGGAAGACAACAAGCTTCAGCTTGTATATATATCAGCTTGTCGTCTGCCAATTTGTATTCTATGATGTTGTAGTTTCCAACAATTTTACGAATTATTGCGATACGTTTTTTTGCGCATGTCCTTTCTCCTTTGAAATGAAAGCACTAAGAAAAAAGTAATCGCAGGGACATGTTTATTCTTCTGAAACATGCGATGAAGCTCCATATTGAAGTGAGACACTGGTAAATTTTCTAGCCGGGTTGAGATCTACTACAAGGTTAAATTTCTTTCGAAGAAATGAGATCCGACAAGGTTTTCATTTACATGTGTTTGCCCGTCCGCCACATATTTGCATCATTAACATTGATTGTGATTAGGGTGGTGGAGGGAAGAAGAAAAGTAACAACGGTTAAAAAATTGTTGAGAATATGTGCATGATGATTCTAAAGATGTACTCGATTTATGTTAAAACATCAGAATATGTATGCCCCGTTGCAACGCACGGGCATTTGGCTAGTCTATTAATAGAAACCAAGGTTCAGTAGCTACAAAAAAGTAAAGCGATCAAAAAGGGAAAAGCATCAATGCTCATGCCATCTCCACATAGGAGAAATGGAGAGTCAGGGGGGAGTGTCTACGGACTCCCAGCCTACAGGCAAGGGAAAGAGACCAGGACCTACAGGAAAATTCCAACATCTAACACAAATCGAAGCATTTTGGAGCAGCAAACACATGTAAAAACAGCTAACTAAACTAGACATCTACAGATTCTTTTCTCTTCCGCTGCCTGGAGGTCTTCCTTTTTGTCCCAGATTTTTCACCCTGCGATTCGTAGCACTCCAGTTCGCCAGCCCTTCGATGAATTGAAGACTTCATTTACCACTTGTTCGAGTAGTTTTTCTCCCCAGGTCATTGCCTCTCTGTGTCCCTGTTTTATCTGCAATATCGACCATGAATTAATCCAGTGAATCACCATATGAATCAGGATCATAGGGTCTTCTTTTTATTATCAAAGCATATCGCATTTTTGGCATTCCATAATGTCCAGAGAACTGCTGCAGCCCCAGCCAAAACCATTTTTCTTTTTTCTTTGCTAAAACTGTTGAGCCATGTGCCAAACATCTCTTGTATAGAGTCTGGTGTCTTGCTGAAATTAAAAGCACAACGACGCAGAAGACTTCATATCAGTCGAGCCGTCGAGCAAGAGATGAAAAGATGATCCACAGTTTCCAAATTCCCACAGAAATGGCAAAGGGAATTTCCTTTCCATCCTCTTCTCAGTAAGTTGTCTTTTGTCAAAATACTATTTCTCAAGGTAAGCCACAAGAAAATTTTGATTTTTAAGGGAATCTTAGCTTTCCACATAAATTTATGTGGGTAACTGAAAGAGCATGGTTGCCCCCATATGTTGTTTTGGTAATTAATGACAATCTCTATGGACTAATGTGTGCTTTGAGTTATATTTGCAGTGTTGGTCCGTATGGAATGCTTGAACTCCATATGTTGGAGTCGAGGCTAAAAGAAGAAGATTATATGTTGATCAAGGCTAAGTGCAAGTTGATCAACATACAAGATAAGGTGTTGGTCTGTATGGAATGCTTGAACTCCATATGTTGGAGTCGAAGCTAAAAGAAGAAGATTATATGTTGATCAAGGCTAAGTGCAAGTTGATCGACATACAAGATAAGGGCAAGTGAAGATATGCGAAAGATTGTCTCTCCCATATTGGTATATGGGGGAGAAATTTGCGAGGCTTCACCGAGCGGAGCGTAATCAAGAAAGGTGATCCACTTGAGAGGAGATCAAGATCGTCATCATCTAGCTCAAGTGGAATGCGCAAGGCAAAGAAAGGTGATCCACTTGAGAGGAGATCAAGATCGCCATCATCTAGCTCAAGTGGAATGCGCAAGGCAAAGGTATGATCTTGATAGGGTTTCTACTTTACCGGTCTCGCGGTGTAGTTGGGAGACCGGGTTTTAGGATAGGTAACCGTACTATCAAGAGGGGCTCTCAAGTGAGCTTTAGCGTATCGGTCGTAGAGAGATCAAACCTTTGCATCCTTGCATTCTTGCAATCATCTTTATTGGTTCTTATTTGAATCTTATCATAGTGAGATCTTGGTTCTTGTCGTGATAGTCATGACAAGATTAAGTCCTTCGAAAACGATATTTGGTTGCATCTTCTATTGCGTTTTCGGTGGTGGAGATTTTGCCGATTCACTAGTGAGGAAAGGTTCACACCTTCCTACCCATACCAAAATCTTCATTGCATGTTATTTGGCTTTCATCCATATGAGGATTTAGATCTTGTGTTCATCTCCATACCAAGCTCTAGTTCATCAAAAACGGATCTCATATGCATACCTTGTTGCGTTTTTGATGTTGGAGGTTTTACCGGCTTGTCTTTTCTAGAGAGGTCAAACTCTTTCCTTGTGACCTCCTCCTCACATGATGGAATATGATGTTTCTCTGCATGATCTTGTAGAGCTCTTCGTTGCGATTCCAACGAGCCCAAGATCATCGAAAACGGAGTCTGGATGCAAAAGATATCGCGTTTCTCGTGCGTGCTGTTTTACACTCTGTATCTCATCCGGAATTTTCCGGGTCATTCCGGACAGCTCGGAATTTTCCGGATATATTCTAGACGGATTACGAGGTGAACCAGTTTTGCTCTCTGTTAGTGTTTCGGAATATTCCGGACCATTCCGGACCAATTCCGGACGACCACGAAAACTGCATAACGGTCAGATCTTGTTGACCTATAAAAAGGGGGCTTCTTCCCCAAAGGTTCCCTAACCATTAGAGCTCTTTTTCTCTCTCTCCTCCATTGTTGCAAGAGCTCAAATCACATAGATCTCCCAATCCCTCCACCCAAACTTGTTGATCTTTGGACGATTGAAGGAGAAGATCTAGATCTACATTTCCACCAATCCATTCCTCCTCTAAGTGAGGGGAACCTAGTAGATCATGATCTTTGGAGTTTCTTGGTGTTTCTCCTTTGTTCTTTCTCTTAAATCCCTTCCAAGCATTAGTTGCTTTGGTTGGATTCGGGTTGGAAGAACTTGACCACTTAGTGTGTTCTTGCCATTGCATTAGCTGCATAGGTTTGAGTTCTCCACGGTGATACGTGGAAGTTGAAGTTGGGAAGCTTATTACTCTTGGGGTGCTTTGGTGCCCTAGAGCTTGTTCCTCTAGGGCACGTTGGTACCCTAGACGGTTGTTGATTTCTCGGGGTCTTGGTGGCTCACGGGATTTGTTGGGAGCCTCCAATTAGGTTGTGGAGGGAAGCCCAACCTTGTTGGTCTCGGAGCTTTGGTAGCTACGAAGACATTGCCGGGAGCCACCAATTGAGTTGTGGTGTGTTCCCCGGCCTTGGGCATCGAGTCTTGGTGGCTCGGTGCATTTGGTGAAGACCCTCCAACTTGTGGAGTGAGCTTCATCCTTGTAAAGGTTCTAGTTGTCAACCTCAACGACAACATAGTGACAAGTGCCTCGCCACATTGGTGGTAAGACACAACGGAGATACGGTGTGCCATATCAAGGCTACTCGGTGTTTCACTTTGGTGAACACCGCGCCGCTCCAACGGAGACTAGCTTCCATTAGGAAGTGAACTTCGGGATAAATCATCGTCTCCAAGTGCCTCGGTATTTCTGTACCCGAGCTTTTTACTTATGCTATTTACTTTGTGATAGAAATCGAGCTTAAAGTCATATATCTTGCTATCATCTAGTTGATTATATTGCTTAGCATAAGTTGTTGGTGCACATAGGTGAACCTAGCTAGTTTAGGTTTTGGCTTGATAAATTAAACGTTAGTTTTATTCCGCATTTATTCAAGCCTTAACCGTAATAATTTTAAATCGCCTATTCACCCCCCCTCTAGGCGACATCCGTGTCCTTTCAGTAACCAATGGAATTTAAAGTCAGCTCTCTGTACATGGATTTAACTGGAAATATCCCATTTTTAGTAAGAGACCATTTGACCTGATCATCCCCCAGAATCAGGTTCACATCATTGCAATTTTGTTTAATATCATTCCAGGTCTGTAGGGTACCTCCCCACAGAGTTCTTCTAAAGGTGATGAATTCCCAACCATTAGCCAAAATCGAGGCCACAGTAATGTTCTTTTTCCTGCATATGTTGTAAAGTCTGGGATAACTTAGTTTGAGAGGTTTGTCACCTACCCACCAATCTTCCCAAAATCTAGTGTTTTTACCATTTCTAACAGTTTTCTTACAATATTTATAGAAAGTGTTCTTAACCCCAATAATATCAGACCAAAACTGGGAATCTCCAGGTTTGCGCCTAATCCCAGAAATGCAATCAGATTTAACATATTTATTTCTGATCATAGTTTGCCAAAGACCAGATTCGTGCTCTATTTTCCATAACCATTTAGCTAGGAGGGCATGGTTCATAATATCAATATTTATAATCCCCAGCCCTCCTTGTTCTTTAGGTTGGCAGACCACATCCCATCTCACTAAGTGATATTTTTTTCTTGTTTTTATCCTCCTGCCAAACAAGTCTGGCTCTGTAATAATCTATTCTTTTCCGGACTCCTACAGGTATCCTATAGAAGGACATCATGTACATGGGCATGTTTGTTAGACAGGTTTTGTAACAGCCCCACTTTTGGTACCTGAAAATATGAGTAAAATTTTCACTTTTGCATCTCATATTGCATCATGGCATATATATTCAAATTGCTCCACATGAAATAATACTTTGACTTTAACAAAGAAGTCAAGGTTGGCTAATGATGTTGAACAAACAAATTCAAATTTGAACATCCATATTTGTCCAGGAAGTTCTAATAAATTAAAATGTGCTTGTTGCAAGATTTGAATGCAATTGCAAATTCAAATATTTAATTAAAGCCCAAAATGCAAGAGAGCAACTTCAAAATATTTAACACATGAAATGTTTTTCAAATGGGCTGAAAATTTTACCACAGGTTCCAAATAATATATAATGGCTCTGTGAAATTTTCCAGAATTTTTAAAAATGTTTAAGGGCCTCAATTAATTGCCAAACCTTTTTGGAAAAAAAGGAAAAAGGAAAAGGATAAATCCCTGACAATGGGTCCCCACTGTCAGCACCATCTTCAACTGTGTCGACAGGGGGAACACTGCCGCCACGAGCGCCGTTGCCGTGGCCTCCCCTGCCTCCTACTCGCGCCCTGGCCCCCCTTGGAGGATAAGAGGCCTCCCCGCGGCTCCCTGCTCTCTCTCCCCCTCCTTTTTCCCCTCTTGCAGCAAACCCTAAATCGAGCGGCGCCATGGCCGTGAGCTAATCCGAGCCGCCGCCGCATCGCCATCGACAGGAGCTGCCCCAGAGCCAGCTGAGCACGCCACCGTCTTCGCCTCGTCGTCCTCGTCCTTCGGCTAGGAGGAATCGAACCCGGGGGCTGGGGATCGACGCCGTCATCTTCGTCTTCACCGGCACTGCCGCCGCCGTCCTCCGCGAACCGCCGCCGTTCCAGCCCTCCTCCGCCACCGCCGAGTGCACCCACGCAACGAGGGTGAGCACGCGGTCCTCGGAGACCTACTCCCTCCTCTCCCCACTCTCTAGTTCGCCGTGGCCACTTTTGCCGTCGCCGGCCGCCGCATGTCGAGGACGTAGCCGTCGTTCCGGCGACCGATAAATGGCGGCGCCGCCCGTCCTAGGCTCCCCGTAGTGCTATGCGTCGAGTGCAACCCCTAGCTAAACCCCGCGCTCACCATGCCGACGAGGGCATGCTCGACGCCACCGTCGGTCACCGCGGCGTCGCGCCGGTCCTGGCACGCGCCACGGTCAAACCTGACCGTGGGCCGCCCCGCCCACGTGGATGCCAGCGTGGCCTGGGCCCGGTGGTCAGCGACACGGGCTAGCCCAGCCCACGGTGAAAAACGGTTCGGCAACATTTCCTTGAATTTAATTAAAAGACAGAAAGTTGAATTGAACTTTGAAATTGCATAACTTTTGAACCACAACTCAGAAAAATACAAATGATATACCAAAATGCTCAGGAAGAAAATGTCTATCTGTTAGACCCCTTGTTTAAATTATTTGGCCAAAATAAATTGCTTGTATTTAATAAAAGCAGATAAATCAATTATTGAAAATATCATAACTTGATGAATTTTGATCCAAAAATTGCAAATAAGGTCTCAAAATGTTCAGGAAAACAACATCTAATTGTTAGTTCTATTTCCATGAAATAATGAACCTTCTAAGTTGTTGTTTATTTAAAATTATTAAATTGTCAAATTTTAATTCCAATTTTGGGAAATTCATAACTTGAGAAATAATCACTCAAAAATTGTGAATAAAATGTCAAAATGATCAGCAAGGCAATTGCTATCTATCTTTGTTAAGTTCACAACAAGTAACCAATTTTCCCTTTGATGTTAATTTCGAATTTGTTAAAATGATTTAAATTGCAGAACCGTTTAAATCACCATTTCTTCATCGTTAATGGGAAAATCGCAAACGAAGTACCAAAATGATCAGTAGGACAATACCTATCTAATAATGTCATTTTCATGCATTTAGGACCCATATTTCAGTACTGGACATTTTGGATAAAAACGTAATTCACTAAGTTAAATATGGAGTTTTGACCCGTTAATTGCAATATTTATTTTAGGGGTTCCATTTAACTTGTGGGACATGCCCAATATGATTTCAGTGCATAATTTGACCATCTCATCATGATTGTGCATTGCACCTTTGTATTTGTGTTATTTATTTCTTTTCCTGTATTGTTTGTGTATCGGTAGATTCAGGAGTCGAGGTTCCACCACAATACCTCGACGATCAACGCGCCCAGTACTATCAGCAAGGCAAGAACTAACCTAACCTTCTTGGCATTCTAGAATCCTATTGTTTTATAAACTTATTTTCTCCACCAGAATATTGCATGCGATTCAAATGTCACTTTTGATCAAGTTAGGTAATCCTATGATATGCATTGTCCCCTGAACCATCACATGCTTCCCCTCCTATGAAACCTAGGGTTGATGTGTTGGCCTGAGACAAAGATATAATTGTTGAATTATATGCTTAGCAATGCTTAGCCATGCTTAGTTAAATGCTTAGTTGTCCGGTGATTTAATTCCATGATCTTGATGTTGATGGAATGATTCGGACATGGTGGTTACGTTTGGTACTTAATTAATTTGTTAAAAGGCTTGGATGAGTTGCCATCGGGATGGTGTTTTGCCTCATTCTTGTCGCCTAGGCTGAGAGTGCTTTTAGCTAGAACCAAGAACCGAGCGTGCTACCATCGGTGGGGGTATGGGCCCCTTACTAACTAAATAACTTGTGCGGGCGTATCCAAGGGTCCTCTAGTTTGCGCTTTCCATTTGCGAGTGTGTGGCCAGTGATGATGATGATGTGATGAGGATGGTGGTGATAGGAGTGGAGATGGGGCAGGGTGTTGAAATAGGCACTGAACTTGTCCCGTCGTCACGATGATCCTTGGATAGTCTCATGTGAGGTAAAGGTTTAACCGCGCCCGCCCTGCCGGCTTTCCCCGGAAGAGAGCTAAATGATCAGGCAAGGGGTCGGACGGTACCAAGGGTTTAATCTTTTCGAAAAGCCGTGTCCGCGGTTATGGACAAACTCTTGGGAAAGGCGGATTAGCTCATAGAGAACCTGAGCCTAATTAATAAATTGGCAACTAGAGGTTGCAATCCAACGAGTGATAAAAGGTTCATTTTCTCGAGGGTGATTCGAGGGAGTGCCTTGGTGGAGATGAGATGCTTCTGGTTACAAATGCTTCGTTGAGAACCGCAGATGAAAGTTTACTCTCTTATCCCTTTTCGGAAAACATTCTGAGTAGACGATACAATGGGTCCTGATGTCTTTTAAAAGGAAAACTAGCTTTATGCAAAACCAGCTACATTATACAGCATTAGAGCCTCCGTCAGCATCGGACCTATATCGCCCTACTAATTATTGCGAGTACGTCGTACTCAGCCTTGCTTTGTTGATTATTATTTGTTTCAGAGGAGGACGTCACCGAACTGGAAGGTGGGTTCTTTATTGACATCGACGAGTAGTCTGGGGTTCCCAGGTGGCAGCTTGGGACGTCTCGGAACAGGCTGGCTGGGATATGTTATTGTAGGCCTCTTAGGCCATAATTTGGATCTTGTTGTTAGACAACTATATTTGCTTCCGCTTGATGTAATGATGGGTCTGTGACCTCTGATTGTGATATTTGCTATCTTTCTCATATATGAGTTGAACTATGATCTCTTGTGTCGTAGAGTCTGTGATGTGCCAGTTGTTCCGCAGTCTTGGTCTCTTTGCTATACGTGAAATCGATATCTGAGCTTATCGCATGATCGAGGTGTTGTGTGCCGATGATCCATTCCGAGCACACCTGCCAATGAGTTTTGGCCTGGGATTGGTAAACCCAGTAACCCTCGATTGTGTAGCATGACCGGTTACACAACGTTTCACTGTATAGTTCTGGGGTCGGGGCGCTGCAAGGACCAAAGTAGTCCTCCCCGCTATATTCAAAAGTCTCCCCTGCCAGCCTGCGCAATTGTTCGCTATCTTGTTTTCGACACCATTCCAGTCCTTATTCCTGATTCTAATTTTGTTAACCGGAATACCCAAATATTTCATGGGGAGAGAGCCATTGGGACAAGTGAAAATCGTTTTATATTGTTCACTTTTCTTGGCGGCCTCTCTGAATAAAAATAATTCACTCTTGTGAAAATTAATTTTTAGTCTAGACATTTGTTCAAAGGCACGAAGAATAAATTTTAAGTTTCTAGCACTCGCAACTTCGTCTGGTAGTAAGAAAATTGTGTCATCTGTATATTGTAGCATGTTTATTCCCCATTACTCTCTTCAATCAGCACACCTTTTATTATGTCATTTCTTCTGTAATAACTTCTGTTTGGAGAAAGAGGGACTTACGAATGTATTCATTGAAACTTTGGATTTTAAAACTTAATCTTGTTTACTCATATGAGCTCGACATGTAGAGATTTCACCGGCAGAAAAGATGACACTAATGTACGAGCACTCTTTTCTTTAGGAAAGCCAGCACGATGGATTATATTAATTTGGGAAAAAAGATACATCGTCCGCATTAGAGATGCAAGTGGATCATTATTAGGGTACCATAAAATAAAAGAACTAACTTTTCCAATTACATCTCATTTTAAAAAAAATAGTACATTTTTTTTGAACTAAAGAGGGTAAAGGGTAGCTTAATAATGTCCCACTTGCATCTCTAGTCTGCAATTACATCAAGCACGTAAATAGGTGGATCGTCATGCCATATCTCATGAGCGACCTCATTAAACTTAGCTAAAGGATGAGCTTCTCTATTAGCCTCACTATAACAATGATTAAAAGTAACATGAGAAAAATTACGACAAATAAAAGTACACTCTATAGATAGTACAATTAGCTCTATGCTTTTGTTGATGGATGCGGCGTAAAACTTGTAACAAAGAGCTCTTTTACGGTGATTGGGATGGTACCCGTGGTACCGCCCGTCGAGTATATATTTTTGAGCCGTTGATTATGACATGATATGTTTTAGCTCTTGATTAAAATATGTTCCTGCTTTTTTACTTGAAATCTTATTTTCTCATAGCTTACTAAAATAGAACACCAAGCTAATTAAATGAGAAAATGCCCAAGTTAGCGAAAGGAAAGAAAAAATCCCAAACTCAGCCCACACTAGGAACTAGGAAGCAATGAGGTAACCTGTCGTCCATCTCCACCACAAAATGAGGAGAAAAACTTCGGACCTTCTCTAATGTCCGTCGCCACTACGCATGCACACAAGAGGCATAGATGAACACATATAAGAATTGTTTTGGCAACAATCAAGACAGGGAGGGCTCCCTACCCCCAACCCCCGACCAGGGGCGGAGACAAGGGGGGATGAGCAGGGGCGAGGCTCCCCCTATGATCACGATTTTCTTTACAATTTTAGCCATGGCTGCTACTAAATGAAGGTATTTTAGATAATTTAGCCCTCTTCATACAAATCACAACACTAATTAGCCTAACTTTGCCCCTTGTGCTTAATTCCTGGCTCCGTCCCTGCCCCCGACGCTCCCTCCTTCCTCCCAAGCGCCAACGGCCGGCTCCGTGGTGCCTATTTGGCACATGCCTCCTTCGACAACGATTACGTCCGTCGTGAGAGGGGAATGGATGAAGAGAGTGAGAGGGAGCCGACTGAGAGAGAGTCTCTTAGACTACTAGAAATTACCATTTTGCCCTCTTATTTTGGTACCAGTCCCATATATTTTCGGTACTGGTACCATACTTTGAGTACCATCGGGTACCATCACTTTGGTACCGCCTATTTTACCATTGTTCAATCGATGTGGATCGATGTTTTCTAAAAATACCAACCACCCTAAAACTTGTAACAAAACAAATCTAGCAAATGTCAGTTGTAGAATGGATGGGCACAATAGCTCGTGGATGTCCAACTGGTTATAGAGTCATTTCATTCGAGATTTTTTGGGAGAGAAGTAGTGATGGGTGCTAAAACTAGGGAGTGACGAAAATTTTGAGGCGTAACTGCTCAACAGGTTACAATTTAACTCTTCGGAGGTGTTGCTGGCACTGACGAGAGGCTTGTAAAGTCCAAATTAATGTAGCGACTTTGATCTGGCGTTGCTCTTGGCATGGCGGCGGGGTTGTGTTGTTCTTGTATTGCGGCGATGCTGACTGTTGCGGATATGCGGAAGATGGTGGGGGATCCAGCCACCCAATGAAGAGCGTGATGGTGTTAACCCCGGTTCCGGAGTTGAAGAGGCTCGGAGGGCTCCTTCGACCGAGCGGGTTAGATCCAACCTTATGCGACTCGTTACCGCCTCATGGTTAGGGGTTTGTTCAACACCCAGATATGGACCAACTGCTGGTGTTTTTTTCTACGGCTACAGCAAAGGACGTGGTTGCTTGGTAGTTGAGGCGAGGACGGTATGCAGCCGTACAACTGTTTGTATCCTCCTACTTTTTTTTGTTACTTGTATGCGTATCAATTTTTTTATTATTATGAATACAAGTAATATATGTCTAAAGGTACATCGTCAAAAGAAAAGAACTCTTCAAAACGGAATCTTTTGAGAAGTTAAGAGTTATTTGAGGGTTTGGCTGAAAAAAGTAGAAGAAAAAATGCCAAAATAATTAAGAGTCCCTTGCAAAACAGAACAAAAGTAGTACATATACTCCCTGGAATAAGCGGTACATTTCCTGTTATGTGTGAATCATGTTATGTGTGAATAAGCGGCAGGTTTCACTTTTCTAATTCTTGTATATACACACAATGTGCAGGAAAAGGTTCGAACCATCTACCAAAGGAATCAGTACTTGTTCCAGCTAGAGATGAAGCTTTTGAAGTTGATTGTGTTGATAATACAAATCCACACACAACTATGCCATTTGGAGAGTATCAGTCAGTTTTTCTTCCACCTATCCATGGAGAATTTACAAGATTGTTGTTTGAAGTTCATGAAGATGGCACAACACTGCCAGCTGCTCGCCAATTGGATTTCGGCAAAGGTGCTAGTACATCAAGGTTTCAACCATAATGTGTCATGTTGGTGTTCAATGCTATTTAGCTGGGCATGTCAGCTAAATAGGGCTAGTTTAACACTGAAGCCATCTTTTTGATTTTGATACATGGTGCTTATCTTCCCATGTTGCTACCTGTAACAGCCTAACAGGCTTTCTGATCCAAATTTAGTTAACTGGACATGTCATCTAAATAGGGCTAGTTGACACTGAAACCATCTTTTGATTTTGATACATGGTGCTTATCTGCTCATGTTGCTACCTGTAATAGCCTAACAGGCATTGTGATCCAAATCGAAATCCAGTAGTATTTCTTTTATCAAACATGGTTGTTCATACATGGTTTGTTCAGTCACAAAAAATGCACTTAGCTGATGATGTAATTGGATGGATCCTGGTCACTATTGCTCTGATATGTTCTCATTAAGTTGCCGAAATCAAATGCCACAAGTGAAATAATATTGCTGCCAATACCACAACCTTTATTCACAGACTCACGGTGTACATCAAATTGATAGATACACAGGAAGTGCACATTTTGTCGGAGAGAGGAGTAAAATAAAATTCAGAAGAAAAAAATAGCAGAGCATCTGTGCTAACTGAAACACATCGGTCCACTACATCCGTGCTAACTGAAACATGCAAAGAGCCGTGGCAAGCAGTTGAAGCAGTCCGTCGGCGGCACAGCGAGCGACGACGTCGAGCTGGGTGGCCATGGCTAGCAGGAACTCCGGTAGGCCGCGAGCGACGGCGTCGAGAACGAGTTACGCCGCCGGCCATGGAGGAGGGTGGCCAGTGGTGCCGGTGGTGGAAGAGGACGTCGAGAGGGTGGCCATGGACAACGACGGCGTCGAATGTCGAGCAGGATCGTGGCCATGGACGCCGTAGGAGAGCAACGAGCGCTGGCGGAGAATCACGGCGGCACGAGAGCGATGCGGGAGAAGACAACGGTGATAGGAAACTAGGTATTTGGTGGCTCGAATTAAGGAAAAAATAGGCAGGCTGCCTTAAGATTCGTTTTTGCCACGCGTCGAGCGCAGGGTTTGGTCCAGCCATGGGTGTGTACGACCCAGGTCGTATAAGATTTTCTTCGAAAATGTCATCCCGCCTACCCTCACGCGTTCCGGTCTTATCCTGGCTGACCATCGTGGGTTTTAGACGGCCAAGATTCGACGGCCAGGATATGTATAATTGCAACAAAGCACCGGAACGGATTCGACGGCCAGGATTCGACACCGGAATGGATTCCAACAGGATTCGACGGGCAGGATAAGACCGGAACGCGTGAGGGTAGGTGGGAAAACCGCGTTAGATTTTCTTCCGTCTGGAACGAGAAAAAACACAGCTCTCAAACCCGGCCTGTAAAACCCTAGCTTCCACCGGCGGCGAGTAACGAGATGATGGATCAGCGGTGGCGTCCGACAGTGAACGAGCGGGAGTTCATCGAGCACGTCCTCCAGTCGGACCTCCGCGCCGATGGGCGCGGCACCTTCGACTTCCGGGAACTCAAAATCGAATTCGGCAGGTACGTACCTTGGCTCAATCCCCTCCCATCCCTTCTCCCTTCGTGCACAGTTTGGGCTTCTGCGTTCTGCTACCGCGACGGCGAACGGCTTTTCCCGCGGTTCGGCGTTTGCTGAAGCTGCTGTCGGACTCTGCAGGGAGGATGGCTCGGCGGTGGTGGAGCTCGGCGAAACGCGTGTGATGGGTTATGTTTCCGCCCAGTTGGTCCAGCCGTACAAGGACAGGCCGAACGAGGGGACGCTGGCCATATTTGCCGAGTTCTCGCCCATGGCTGATCCTGCCTACGAGCCTGGGCGGCCTGGTGAAGCAGCGATTGAACTGGGGCGTGTCATCGATCGCGGCCTAAGGTCTGTGATGTTATTTGGCCGAAGATTAATTAATCTGAATGTGGAGTTTAACGAGGATTTTCGCTGTTTTTTCAGGGAGAGCCGAGCCGTGGATATGGAAGCCCTGTGTGTTGTTGCTGGGAAGCATGTCTGGTCTCTGCGTGTCGACCTTCACATTCTGGACAATGCAGGGTATGGGTTGTATAATCTTGCCTACTGATGTAGCTAATTAGTGAGCGAACGCTTCTTGTTAGAGTGCTAACCGGCCGGTTGAATCCCTCAGGAATCTAATTGATGCGGCTAACATTGCTGCATTGGCAGCTTTGTCCACATTCCGAAGGCCAGATTGCACAGTTGGTGGGGACGATGGTCAGCAAGTTACAGTACATGACCCTGAGGTAGGTATACAAGGTGTTTTATTGTAGATTCTCTTGCTCATTCGTTCATCAGCATTCTAGCTCACTTACAAAGCACCGCAATTTTTGTTGTATCAGTACTACTACGACCGTACGAGAAGTAACAAATTCGTATAGCTTAGAGAGCTTCCTGTAATATGTAGTCACAAACATAACAACAGTATTAGCTATCACGTTCTGGTCCCATCGTTTACACCGCCATGTAAATTGTGTCATGGTTTATTTTTGCTGTATTTTACAGGTCAGGGATCCACTTCCCCTACCAATCCGGCACCTCCCCATAGCTGTAACCTTTGCATATTTTGCTGATGGTAGTATCATGGTATGTTCCAATATTTCTAAATGTATGAAGGTCATGGTTTTAAAATTCAGTGAGATTTCATCGAAATTCACTGAATTTCAGTGATTTCGGTAGACCCTGAAATAATTGCCTTTTGGTCAAAATATTTCAGCACTACACAGGAATTCAAAAAATATTTGAATTTTTTTGTTTTTTTTTGAATATTTAAATGAATTTGAGGAGAAAATTTCGGTCATTTGGCCGAAACGTAAACTGAAATTACTGAAATTCAGTGAATTACTGAAATTCAGTGAATTTCAGTGATTTCGGTAGTGGCTGAATTTTTTTGAAATTTAGAACCATGACGAAGGTACACAGTCATTAGCAGTCATCGTGTTGCTCTCATCTTCAGACATTCTTTGGCTGAATTTTCGTGTGTAGGTTATTGATCCAACATATAAGGAGGAAGCTGTTATGGGTGGAAGAATGACAGCTACAGTTACCTCGAACGGTGATGTCTGTTCCATCCAGAAAGCTGGTGGAGAGGGTGTCATGCCAAGTGTTATCATGCAGTGTTTGAGGATTTCTTTCGTTAAAGCTGCTTATATAACAAGCGAAATAGAGAAGAGGCCAAGTCAGGGTTAGTTGTGTGTGTGGTGGTGTGAATCGGAGAAGGAGTTCATGAACTTTTTAATTCTGGTTACCCGCTCTTACATGTGAGATGTGACATGTTCAATCAGCAAGCCATCTATAGATTTCTATAATGAAAATCCATGTGTAACATACTAACATATAAAAGAAACAAAACGGAAGATGATAGAAAATACAGATTTGATACTGTGGGGTAGGCTTCGTCGCAAAGCACACATGCTACCGAATTTACCCCTGTTTTTGGCCTCTTGGCTTCATCTCCAAGTAGGCTGGATAAATCGATCAGGAGGTGATTCAACGGTTGTATGAACGAACCTGGGGCCTATGAACTATGCATCTTTCTGAACTTCTATTTTCCTGATCAGATCTGCATGTCATCCCAAGCATCAACCTATTTCTTTTGTGCTCAGGTTGACAATTACACTTCTAAAGTGTGAAGATTTTATTCTATTTTATCTTCCTTTGAGTAATGAATTTGCCGAACATCTAATGTTTATAGGTTGGGTTTATGCTTTAGTTTGCAATTCTAGTCCTATCACTTGCCATGAAATACGACCTCATAAAATTTCTGAAACACATTGTTCCTTAGTCTAAGCATGTTTTGGCAGAGTAAACCAATATTCAGGTTTCTCCATGGCTCGGTGAACCAATTATTATCTATATATGTATATAATCATGACATGGCATTGTTCTTTTCAAACTTTCATGCATAAGTCTGCCTTGTACCTATCTACCAGTATCATTCTAGTCACCCTATGGTGTCTCCCAAACAGACGAGGAGCCAAACAAAAAAGCTGCTCACCCATTGACACTCGCCAAGTCGCCATTTGTCTCTCCCATGCATTTCCCAGGTTTGTTCGTGAATGCCGCTCCCGCACAATCGCATCTTGTGCGTATTAAGCAGTAGCAGCCGGTACGGTATTGCGGAGGCACAAAGCGGCTGTTGAGGTAGTGGTGCGGCGGCTGTAACTTTTTCTTTTTCTAGACACTGTTTAGCTTTCTTATTCTCTTGGTGGTGCTACATACAGTACTATAGAGTTACTTCCTGGGATTTGAGCAACGAGTGTCGTGGATCCAGTTACGGATGTGTTTTGTAGGCATTATTTCAGTGGAGCATCTCTCTAGGCAAAGCTTTCCTGATTGAAGGGCCTTCATCTAGAGTGGCAAGTCACCATGCATTGGCTTCATGTTTTTTTTAGGGGTTTGGCTTCATGTTTGGATTGTGTCTTCTCTGTACATTATTTTATAGGCGAACCAGCAACAGATCTGCTTTTGCATTATAGGAGAAAACAATTGTTACAACACAAGTGCCAGATAAAGAAGAGAACTTAGGAAAACCGCAAAAAAAATCCGATGGGTGAAACATAATAAGACATGATCGCTTCTGACCTAGGCAAAGTCGCTCAATATATAAATACCTAATTAACACAAGGACATCATTCCTGGAAAATTTTGCCGATCGCTTCATGGATACCTTCACCGATGGGCTCGCAAAGTCTGGAGCACATGACGTAGGCACACAAGTAAATGCCTTCCAGCATGGACTGCAGCGCAGGCTTCTCAGGGTGCACGCTCTGGCTAGCCGGAGCCTCCGCGCGTGTTTGCAGTTGCACGGATTCCGCCGGTGCAACCTCCCCTACTCCATGATCTACGCCCTCCCCTGACGCCTGTGGGTCAGCCGCCGGAGTGTTGTCGTCACGGTCTCGCGCCTTCGTCCTTGCCGTCAGCCAGTTCATCGCAGTTCTCTTCTCCTTGCGGGTTACGGACAACAATGGTGTCCAGCTTGAGGTGGGAGGAGCGAGGCAGGACTTACAGCATGCCTTCCTCGGAATGGCAGCCACAATTCCGTTGGGTTTTAGAGCACCGTCGAGCTGGAATGGGATGGGTTTGGAGCACATCTCCCTTGGTGTATTGGGGAATTAATCCTGTGGCATACTTGGCAGACAAGCGTACTCAGGATGCATGATCCATGACAGATGAAGGAGTATTATAGGTGCTATAGAAAAGGGGAGTAGCCCAGTTGGAAAAAAAATAAGGAGCGAGTCCCTGGAGGTGGAGAGCGGACCGGCCGGCCTTCCAGCCAAACACTTCGGTGTTCACAAGGTCTGGTTTTGATTTGCATGACCTGGTCTTTGGCATGTATTGATATGGTTTGGATTTTTTGCTTGTGATGTTCGTGTGTACTTATGTGAACTTCCTTGCAATTACTCTAAAGAGAAATCAGCTCGAAAATATAAAGATTAGAGGAAAAGGCGAAAAGCTATACAAAATATATCAGTACCGTTGGTTAGTCTCGATCATTTTTTTCGCCAATTCCTATTTGCCGCCCTTTGCGGCAAAAATAATCTTGCCGCGCACCCCCTCGCGGGTAGTATGGGCCGGATTTAGTAGGCCCAGTTCGCATTTTTTTTCTTCTACGTTTCTATTTCTTTTTTCCTTTTCTTTTTTTCTTTTCATTTTTTTTCTTTTTTTTTTGTTCTTCGTTGTTCGTTTTTTCTTTCTGTTTCTTTTATTTTCTTTTCGTTCTTTCATTTTAGTTTTTTCGTTTTTTTCTTTTTTATTTTCTTTTCTGTTTTTTCGGACTCTTTTATTTTTCTTTTTTGGTTTATTTTTATTTTCGTTTATTTTTTATTTTTATTATTTTTTCGTTTTATTTTTAATTTTCAAATTTGTACATGATTTTGAAAATACTCATTTTTAAAATGTTCATATTGAAAAAATGTTCAAATTCAAAAACTGTTCAGATTCGAAAATGTTTAAATTCAAAAAATGTTCAGATTTGAAAATATTCAAATTGAAAAACTGTTCAGATTTGAAAATGTTCAAATTCAAAAACTGTTCAGATTTAAAAATGTTCAAATTCAAAAAATGTTCATATTTGAAAATGTTCAAATTCAAAAATTGTACAGATTCGAAAATGTTCAAATTCAAAAACTGTTCAGATTCGAAAATGTTCAAATTCAAAACTGTTCAGATTTGAAAATGTTCAAATTCAAAAACTGTTCAGATATGAAAATTTTCAAATTCAAATACTGTTCATATTTAAAAATGTTCAAATTCAAAATCTATTCAGATTAAGAATGTTCAAATCCTTATAATTCTTTGAATTTAAAAAACATTTAAAAATTATATATGCTTTTGAAAATATTCATTTAAAAAAATATTCGTATTTAAAAAATGTTCAAATTTGAAAATTATTTAGATTTAAAAATGTTCGAATTCGAAAACTGTTCGGATTAAAAAACTCATATTTAAAAACTTCATGCTTAATTTTTAAAAGTAGATTATGAAAATAATTAATTATAAATTTTTATTTTTTAAAAAGTGTTAAAAAATGTTCATGTTTAAAAAAAATTATTTTGAAAATGTTCAGTTTTAAAAAATATTCAGATTTTTTAAAACATTTCAGATTTTAGAAACAGAAAAAAAAAAGAAAAAACAGAAATAAGAAGAAAAAAAACGAAAACACGGTTTTGCCGCTCAAGGCGGCAAAAAGGACCTCCCATTTTTTTCATAGATCACTGTACCGCAAAAGTATAGGATGGGCCAAGATTCTGCAAGAAAAGAAGGATGGGACAACATACAAACTGAGGAGCAGCCCAATAGCCCATACGATGAGCGCATTAACATTCAGCGCAAAAAAAGAAGATGAGCGCACTAACATTGAGCCCATATGGGCCTGTATACTGTATTGGTCCGACTCGACAAAAAAAACATGCGAGGGGAAAGAGCTTGATTTAGGAGTTAGGGTTTTTTAGTTGAAGGCGAGGAAGGGGAAAAGAGTAGCAGACGGCGGCGATGGCGTCGGAGGAGGATGTGGCGGTGAAGGAGCCACTGGATCTGATACGGCTCAGCCTCGACGAGCGCATCTACGTCAAGCTCCGCTCCGAGCGCGAGCTCCGCGGCAAGCTCCATGTATGTTTCCTCGCCCCTCTTCGTAATTGCTGCCGTTGATCTTGTAGCTTTCATTTGCTGGGCTTGGTCTCGGGGAGGGGGTTGTTTCCATGGCGTGTATATGGTTTGACTGAGTTACTCATTGTAATGGATGCTGTTATTGTTAGAGAAATGAGCTGCTGTGGTATGTAAAGTGAGTTTCCAGTTACTTGCTGTTGAACTGTAACTCTGTAATGTTAGCTTTGGCCAAGGAAGAAGAAGCACTCACCACCTTAATCTTTTTGCCATTTATTTAGTACCTCCTTCCCCACCTTCAAAGCAGCGCTAGTTGGTCGTTAGTGTCCGTATCGCGAAATACACCTGCTCCTGCCTTGGCTCGATGCACTCCTCAGAGAAGTGTCTGA
Organism: Puccinellia tenuiflora; assembly: GCA_012064385.1. Classification (NCBI taxonomy): domain Eukaryota; kingdom Viridiplantae; phylum Streptophyta; class Magnoliopsida; order Poales; family Poaceae; genus Puccinellia; species Puccinellia tenuiflora. The sequence goes on along the minus strand of QRDG01000434.1, from coordinate 1,631,919 downwards.
ATTCCTGGCAGTTGTAGCAGCACACCTTCCTCTTTTCGAAGGTGCTTGTTTTGTTGACTGCACCGTTGCGGTTCTTGTAGCAAGCAAGCCGACGAGGCGCAAGCGGTTTCCACCACAATGGTCGAAGTCCACAACACCCTTGTCCGCATCGCGTATTCGCATCTCCCCTCCGCAGTTTTGAGTCATCCAAAAATCTCATTTATGGAGATAGTATTCAGATCAAGGACTTGTTCAATTGCAATTGCTACCTGTGTGTAATTTGACGGGATGAATTGAGGCAGCTCCACCTTCATCTCATCGAGGGGTTCATTGATGCTCGGGGTGTTGTTGGTGAGCTCATTCATACAAAGGCTCTCCCCAAAGAGTTTGATGGCCTCCACATGAGGAGCGACGAGCTCGCCATGCGCATGAATGGGCTCGCCAACAACATCCGCACCCTCGGCGAACACCTTGTTGAGATGAAGGTAGTCAAGAAGCTGCCCCGTGCTCCCCCTCCAAGTACCCGTAGATAGCAGTTGTAATTGAGCAGTTTCTATATCTCAAGACTATGTCCATGAAGGAGCTCGTTGGATGGCTCAAAACTGTCGGAGAGATGCGATGCGGACGAGGGTGTCACTGACTTTGACCATGGCCGTGGAAGCTGCTTGCTACTCACCGCGGAGGAGTGACTTGCTCGTTGAACCGTGACGGCACCGGTGATAAGAGCAGCATTGACAAGCAGAAGGTGTGCTGCTAATACCTTGCCAAGAGTGAGCATTTCTCCAAGGAGTGCACTGAGCCAAGGTAGGAGTAGGTGTATTTGAACGTCAGCGAGAAGGTACTCAAAAAATGAAAACAAGGTTAAAGGGTTATTGTTAGAGTTAACCTTGTTGTGCAGATCTCGAGTGCATGTTTATTTCGTTGTGTTTCTTAAATCTTAAGTCATGCATGTAGGTGAAGCGGCAGCAGTGTGTGCATGTAGAGATGTGATCATGTAATGCAAAGCTTGTTAGTCATGCCAAGTTGCGGCTGTCGCATGGCTCCATGCCTGTATGGCACAAGTGTGCATGTGCCACGGTTAATAGTCTAGTCTGCATCGAAGTGTTTCAGTTTAGTGGAGTCCAAGTGGATGAGTAATGTGCAGATTAAACGTGTGGAGAAGATGCAGGGAATAATTAGTAGTGACTTGCATGCTCGGTATTGGACGAACATTGTGTTAGTGCAGAACATGTGCTTGGTAGCTAGTGCTGAGTGAAAATTGGATCAAGCCGGTGTGTGGCTTAGCCGTAATTGAACAAGTGAGTGTGTGCGCGTGTGTGCACTCACTCGCATGTGCCGCAAAGACTGTATGTTCTTGTATCCAGCGTGTGTACTCGGCGTATGTTTCTTTTTCCTTGGCCAAAGCCAACAAGTAAGATATCAGAAGCCGGATTTATTCGTGTACAGTCTATCTGATTTATGTTACGTTCACTATGAACTTGAAGAAGAACTGCTTACTTACATAATGTTTAACATGATCTAAAAGCTTCCTTGGTCGGCGGACCATATTTATTACAATTTAATAGTTTATTAATTCTGTGTTGCATAGAAATATGTAGTACCTTGAAGGAAAATTCATCTCAATAATTCAATATTAGACTTCAGGTTGCTTAAGAGAGCATTGTATAGGTGGATTGTATGATGCTGCCCCCTTGGTTATATGCTGCTTTGATACATTGTTATTCGGTTGTACTGACAGCTTGCAATTTGGGACCCCAGATTTTTGTTGCATCAAGGTGGTCACGAATTGAGTTTTTTTTGGTCTTTATTAAGTTGCCTTTGTTCTTCTGTTGATCCAGGCATATGATCAACATCTCAATATGATACTTGGAGATGTAGAAGAGATAGTGACTTCTGTAGAAATTGACGATGAGACTTATGAGGAGATTGTTCGCGTAAGTATTTTCTCGTTCCTCAGAATTTTCAACTATACCTTCATGCCAGTTTCTTCAAATTTAAGGCTGTCAAATATTGACTTTCCAAATAGAAACCATTTGTTACTCCGATATGTTTATTTAGTCTGTGTGGCACCATTACCATGATGCTGCTTAACACGAAACCATGACTCGCACAATCCTTAGTTCCTTACTCACATGCAACTTGGGAGGTGCACCGTTATCCTGATGCTGCTTAAGAAGAACCCAATGCATGTTGTCGCGTAATGTTTAAATGCTTCGTGCTTATGAATGAGCTGCCTTAAATGCTCCTATTGTGATGGCAACATTGTGTTATGTTGGTTTAGCACCAATAATATTATTTACAGTTATTGCAATGAGGGTTTATGAACTTACTCATTGAAACTTTCTGGCATAGATGTCTGATACATTACTAGTTGTTATTTTTATGTGTCTCGTGTCATTATGGCCACTTGAATTTTTGAGTTAAACCTGCTTACTTGTTTTCTTCTTTTGGTTAACTGTTAAATTCTGCTGTCTTGTTTGGGGTAATTTGATACAACAATACAAAGTTGCTGCCAGATACTTCTAGATATATATACTAATTTACCGACCATTTCTTTGATTCCAGACTACGAAACGTACTATCCCCTACCTTTTTGTCCGTGGAGATGGCGTGATACTGGTTTCGCCGCCCCTGCGAACTGTATGAAGTCGGGGAGGAACATCTGTCATTCTATCGGGCATTGGAAGAAGTGCGGGTGCCTATTGGATTTGGATGACAAGCAGCACGAGCAACAGCTCTTGCACGTTTCCTGGAACATTTACCGGCTCATGGGACACTGGAAACTGCATAGGCTTAGAAAAAATACTGTACTCAACATGTATTTCGTAAGTCGGGTCGTCTGATTCCGGTACCTGTTCAACCCAGAGACCATAGTTGAGTTAATCATCCTTCCTCACCACCTTCGAGTGGCCATCTAGTACAGTATGAACAACTACCGTGCGTTCACAGTTCGCAGACGGTCTTACGGCAAACTGACGTGTGGATTTTCTGAGAGTAACAGTCCTCGACGTGAGATGAATTAAATTAGCCAAAGAAACCTGGGGGGTTGGTGGGTGGATTACTCCCATCCGACTCAGCAGAACTGCCCAAAGCTGACACGATCGCGACAACGTGCGGCACGTTGACGAACATGGTTGGTGCGACTATGATCTATAGTTTGTTTACCTTTCTTTTGGGAGCTAACATACGAGGAAAGTTTGTTTACCTTTCTTTTGGGAGCTAACATACGAGGAAAGGCTGTACACAGCATCATTGCTGGTGCTAATTTTGTTTTGTTTTTGGTAGCGACGGTAGTGCTTGCCGAGTGCATGCGTCGTGAGTGAGTGATCCATGCACGTTCAGCAGGTGCAGCGATTCTGCTCTGCCAGTTGCCGAGCATAATTATTCCTTTTATCTTTCTTATTATTGAGGATTGATCTGAGAGTAGTGACCCTGTCGGGGAAAATGCAAAACCACAACTAGGTGGATGTCCCTCGCTTATCTGGGACGTCCAAATGCTTTACGATTCATGCCCAAACAGCCAACGATTATTCAAATATCAAGACATTATTAATTATTTTCGGATTTATGTAATTTTTTTCGATTTATATACTAAAATGAAATTTGCGGACATGTATTAATAAAAAAATTAAAACCATGCATTAACAAGATTATTCTTTTTATTAGTACATGAATAAGTAGGATTTATATCCTTCATTCGATACACATTCAACGGTCAAGATAGCGGGGGGACGTTCACATAGTTGCGGAAAAACTGAATTGCCCTGTCGGTGTTCGGTTCAGGACGCGGGCGGAAGCTTCGCCACCGGCACGGCGCGGCGCCACATGCATGCGCACGACGCGTTAACCGCTCTCGTCCCCCCGCCCACTTCTTCTTCCCGTCTCGCCGCCTATATATGCTCGCCGAGCCACGGACGTTGCGGTCATCCCGTCCGAACACGGCCAGCAGATTAATTAAGCAGCGACCAGCCAGAGCCTCGTTTCGTTTCAGCTAGCAGCGAGGATGAGCCAGGAGAACGGAGGCAGCGGCGAGGTGGCGGCCGCGGAGCCGAAGCGGGCGACGCCGCGGCTCAACGAGCGGATCCTCTCCTCGCTCTCGCGGCGGTCCGTCGCCGCCCACCCATGGCACGATCTCGAGATCGGTGAGCGGATCATTCCCTTCAATTCCATTTCGCTTCAGATCCAACCAACCGGATGCTGTCATCATCGTCCGGAGACGTATGTTGATGATTCTCGCATATCGATTTGATTATTCATTCGGTGCAGGTCCTGGAGCTCCGGCGGTGTTCAACGTGGTGGTGGAGATCACCAAGGGGAGCAAGGTCAAGTACGAGCTCGACAAGAAGACCGGGATGATCAAGGTCTGCATCATATCGCGCGGTTCCTGATGACCTCTGAAGAAATCAAACCTTTTTTCTCCCTGTACATGTTGCATTCGCCTGACTGATGTGTTCGTTCGTTGTCAGGTTGACCGGATCCTGTACTCGTCCGTGGTGTACCCTCACAACTACGGCTTCGTCCCACGCACCCTCTGCGAGGACAACGATCCCATGGATGTCCTCGTCCTCATGCAGGTAAATGAAATTGAAGATAACCTCCTATCATGATCAAAGTGATAAGTGCAAACTTATCCATATTCAAACGTCACAATTCTGTATTACCGTCATTTTCTGACAAGTGGATGATTGTTTGCAACCAGGAACCAGTCCTCCCCGGCACCTTCCTCCGGGCCAGGGCCATCGGCCTCATGCCTATGATAGATCAGGCATGCATGCAAACCGATCCCTTCAACAATATCTCTGCATAAGTCAACTTGTCTTGGCCACCATTTGGGCGTTAAGCTTACGATTGTGTTATAATACTCGCTGCTTTTTATAACAGGGAGAGAAGGACGACAAGATCATAGCCGTCTGCGCCGACGACCCCGAGTACCACAACTTGAACCATCTCAGCGAGCTTTCTCCCCATCGCCTCCAGGAGATCCGTCGCTTCTTCGAAGATTGTACGCATACCCTTGTTTGGCCCAGCTCGCGTTCCTGCTTCATTTCTATGTATCGCCTTATTGCTTCAGTGGTGTGATTCTTGGTTTGGTCAAATCTTTCAGATAAGAAGAATGAGAACAAGGAGGTGGCTGTCAATGACTTCCTCCCAGCTGATGATGCTCGTGCCGCCCTCCAGCACTCCATGTAAGCTTTCGTCATTTTAGAGGATAATATGTGGTCTTGTTAACTCAAGAGTCTTGGAGGCTGGACAGTGTCGATTTATGTTGACATAAATTACTTTGATTCTTTTCAGGGATCTCTACGCTGAATACATTATGCACAGCCTAAGGAGGTAGAGTGTGTACTATTTATCCTTCCTTGAGAAGCAAAGAACTCACAACACCTGGGATCTGATAACACCCAGTTTACGCGAGTCTGTATTTCTGCATTCTTGCATTGGTTTGTATTCGCCATATTTTCCCCACCTACTCTGTATCTCAATTTTGTATTCGATCAAGACGTTGTGGTTTGGCTCGTGTATTAATCTTCAGTTCTTACTGAACAAACAATAAAATCCAATTTTGTTACATTGACATTTGAGAAATGTACATTTGTCGTCTCTCGACTTGACGGATTAATCATCACTTTTGGTCTCCGAACTTAAAAACCAAACATATTGACTCCTAAACTTTCAATACCGGACATATTTTTGTCATCCTTCGAACTAATGCAGTATCGATGCTGACATGAATTTGTTTCGAGCCCATGTGGTCGTCCAGCTAAATCTTTGATGACATCGTCGGATCTGATTGGGTGGCGTTGAGGAGCTAAGTCACTAGCCGGCTTAGCCCTCCATCCACCATGAACTCTTCATCCAATGACTGCTAAACTCATCGTCCTTCTCCGTGGATATTACCCAGCCCAACTTCGGCCCACAAATCCCACATTATGGAGACTTTATTTTTGCTAAAGGGAATATATTAATATCAAGCAGATATCAATTACACAGCTGAAAGAACAAACGATGCCCGGATGTCGCCTACAGGGGGAATAGGCGATTAAAACTTTTTCTAATTAGGGGCTTGATAATTGCGGAATAAAACTATGTGTTTAAATTAACAAGCCAACAACCTAATATTCTAGGTTCACCTATATGCACCAACAACTTATGCTAAGTAATTCAAGCAACAAGGTGATAGCAAGATATGAACTTCAAGCACGAAGACTATCACAATGTAAATTGCATAACTAAAAGCTCGGGTATAGAAATAACCGAGGCATGCGGAGATGAGGATGTATTCCCGAGTTTCTCCTTGTTAAGGGAGTACGTCTCGTTGGAGGGGTGTGAGCTCGCCACAAGAGGCCTACTCAAGATGCCACAAAGGCCTCACCCTATTCTCCGATGAACCTCACCCAAGTGATTGGTTCACCTTCCATTATCGGAATCCTTCGAGGCGGATTCCGGATCCCTTTACAATTTCTCTTGGGGCACACACCCACAACTCAATTGGGGCTCCAAAACTCGTGCCGAAGCTTCACAACTCGAAGTCTTCGCGGCAACTCCAACCGTCTAGGGTACACGATGCACCCAAGAGGCAACAAGCTCTTGGGAACACAATGCACCCAAGAGTAACAAGCTTCTCAACCTTCAACTTCACGTATCACCGCGGAGAGAGCAACCCGATGCAACTAATGCAAGAGGAAAGAACACACGAAGTGGTCAAGTCTTTCACTCTCAAATTCCAACCAAGCAACAAATGCTATGGAGGGAATAAGAGAGGAAGAACAAAAGGGATGAGCACAAAGCAACCCCAAAATCTAGATCCACAAGTTTCCCTCACTTAGAGGGGATTTTGATTGGTGGAATGATAGATCTAGATCTCCTCTCTTGAAACCCTAAATTTAGGCAAGAATCATTGGAAGGGAAGAGAAGAATCAAGCTCACAAGGATTAGAGCAAAAGGGAAGAGCAAGAATAGGTGAGCAAGGTGTCTCACCAGGTTTTGGGGGGGAAGGAGGCTTTTTATACCCTCCCCCAAAAACTAGCCGTTGGGGCCTTTTCAGGCCGGAGACTCCGGACCAAGTGACCGGAGACTCCGGTCTGGCCGGACTCGTGGAGGGCCAGAGATTCCGGTCATTTGGGCCGGAGACTCCGGCCTGGCCGGAGACTCCGGGCACCCTCCGGGGATGCTCCGGACTCCCAACAGAGACGCACCACACAAGACTGAAAAAGGCAGAGAAAAACACAGGGCCGGAGATTCCGGGTCCCTTGGGCCGGAGACTCCGCCCCATCTCCGGGGTATCTCCGGACCGAGTCCAGAAGCGCACCACACAAAGCCATTCGACAGCGAAAAACCAGGGGCCGGAGACTCCGGGTCCTCTGGACCGGAGACTCCGGTGTGACCGGAGACTCCGGACCATCTCCGGGGTAGATCCACACAGAAAAGCAAAACCCATAATTTTGCAAATGGACTCCGTTTTCGATAATCTTGGACTCGTTGGAATCGTCACAATGAGCACAACAAGATTATGCAGAGAAACATCATAGTCCAACAAAATATTATAACACCAAATGGGGAAAGAATAAAAGCTCTTTTTCGCAAACCGAAAAAACCGTTTCTTTTGCAATTGAAGTCCAAATTGAGTAGAACCAATTTGTTGGAAAGAGGACGACAAAAGCAACCTTTGAGAAAGGCAAACAAGCAAAGGAGATTTTGCAAAGGGTTGGAAAGGTGAAACTTTCCAAACAGATGAACCGGCAAAATCTCCAATACCGAAAACGCAATTGAAGACGCATAAGCAAACCGTTTTCGGTGAACTTGGCTTTGTCATGACAAGCACGACAAGCACCAAGACCACACCACGATAAGACCAAATAAGAACCAATAAAGATGATTGTGAGGATGCAAGGATGCAAAGGTTTGAGCTCTCCACGAACGATACGATCACGATACTCGGTCGAGAGCCCCTCTTGATAGTACGGCTATCTATCCTATAACCCGGTCTCTCAACTAACATCATGAGACCGGTAAAATAAAAACCCTACCAAGATCATACCTTTGCCTTGCGCATTATTCCACTTGAGGTCGATGGAGACGATCTTCATCTCCTCAAGGCGAACCATCTTCTTGATTGCGCTTCGCTTGGTGAAGATTCACATGTGGCTCCCCCATACACCAAGATGGGGAAGCACCACTTCGGCATATCTTCACTTGGCCTTTGTCTTGATGACGAACACCTTGGCCTTGATCAACAAATGATCTTCTTCCCTTAACCTTGACTCCAACACATGGAGAACAAGCAAGACCTTGACTCCAACACATGGAGACAAGCAAGCTAATGGACACCTACAAATATAGCTCAATGCAAATATTAATCCATAGAGATTGTCATTAATTACCAAAACCATGCATGGGGGCAACCATGCACTTTCAATCTCCCCCATTTTGGTAATTGATGACAATCCCGTTTAAGAGGGTTTATATAAAGAATAAAGCAACCTTGCACGACAACAAGCAAGGGAGCAAAGCGCATTGGCATCTCCCCCATTGGCATCGATTGCCGAATTCCCTTAATGATGGGGTCGTTGCATAGAAAACAAAATTTTTCCTACGAAACAAGCGGAAGAAACCCCAAGGATCTAGATCTATTAGACGAAGGTAGCGAAGGTGAGATCCAATCTCTTACCCTTGAAGATCGAACAAACGCGTTTTGTCGGTGCAGGGGTTGGCTAGTCGATCCCCGCAACTAGACTCATCTAGTCGCGAGGAGATGTATTTCCTCGATGATCCAGTCCGATGAAGTGCCACAACGGGCAGCACCTCCGCGGTATCCACATGTACAGATCAATGAAGACTTCCTCTCCTTGATCCCGCAAGCGAGGAGGAAGTGGCTCGTGAGATCTCAGCAGCACGACGGCGTGGTGGTGGATATGGTGGAGAAATTCCTGCAGGGCTTCGCCAAGCAGCTGCAGGAGAGAGGAGGGAGAGGAGAGGGAGGCCGGCGGCTAGGGTTTGATGGGGTGCGCCCCAGCCCTCCCCTCCTCCTTATATAGGCGTGGGGGGGGGGCTGGTTTGCCCCTCCCCCAAGTCCTTGGGGCGGCCAAAGGGGGGAAACTTGCCCCCAAGGCTCCCTTTCCCTTTAGGGTTAGGGTTTCCCTTGGGCTAGCCTCATGGGCCTTTAGGGAGGGGTGCGGCCAGCCCATGTGGGTTGCTGCACCTCCCCTTAGCCCAAGTTGCCCTTCCAGGTTCGTGGCCCCCAAGGTGGGGCCCTCCGGAACCTTCTAGAATCTTTCGGTACTCTGCCGGAATTTTCCCGAACTTTTCCGGAACCCTGGAAACCACTTTCCTTATATGAAACTTTACCTCCGGACTCTTCCGGAGCTCCTCGTGATGTCTAGGATCTCATCCGAGACACCGAATCAACATTTGATTACACCATTTACTTATCTCACTAAAACCCTAGCTACATCGAAGCCTTAAGTGTGTGACCCTACGGGTTCGAGAACATGCAGACATGATCAGATCGATAATCAATAGCGGGACCGGGATGCCCATATTGACTCCTACATATTCAACGAAGTTCCTTATCGATTGAACCACAATGCCGGAGATTCTTAATCTCGTATACGATTCCCTTTGTCTCACCGATATTTAATTTGCCCGAGATTCGATCGTCGATATCCCCATATCTAGTTTCATCTCGTTACCTGGCAAATTCTCTTTACTCGTCCATAATATAGGATCTCCGTGATTAACACTTAATCACATGGTTGCAACCTTTCTGATGCTATATTACCGAGAGGGCCCAGAGATATCTTTTCCGTCACAAGGAAGGACAAATCCCAATCTTGATTCATGTCACCCAACAAATACCATCGGAGATACCTGAAAGCCACCTTTATAATCACCCAGTTACGAAGTGACGTTTGATGTCCAGAAAGCATTCCTCCGGTAAACGGGAGTGACATAATCTCATGGTCTAAGGAAACTATACTTGGCATACTAAAAGTGTTGGCAATGAAACTTGTGTGACACGATCAATTGCAACTCTTTATTATCGGGTCTTGTCCATCACATCATTACTCCTAATGATATGACTCCGTTATCAAGTGACTATAACAAGTCCATGGTTAGGAAACTCTAACCATCTCTTGACTAACGAACTAGTCCGGTAGAGGCTTACTAAGGACACATGTTGTTTATATTCCACACATGTATTATGTTTCCGGTTAATACAATTATAGCATGGAGAATAAACTATTATCATAAACATGAATATGCTAATAAACCATTTTATTATTGCCTCTAGGGCATATTCCCAACACTTAAACCCTCTAAACTTCTCCCCCATTGACATCGATTGCCGAAATGGGAAGACAAATTTAGAGAGCCAATATAATAAGAGTTCCTCCATAAAGGTGTGCATTTCTCAAGATATGAGTGAAATCAAATGCACTTATTCATTGACGAATAATTAGAGGAAATCAAACTATATTGAGGATCCAAAGATTGCAAAAAGATGAAATCATTTTAAACATCTCCACAAAGGAGCAAAGCAATCGAAAAGATCCATAGCAAGAGTTCCAAATAAAAATGGAGAAGCTCCCCAATGTTTATGCACAAAATGAAGAGTGCACAAATGCTTACAAAAAAAGAACCCGGAGTCCCTCATCCACCCAAGGTATACACAAGATGATTAAGAACCAAATCACAAGATGGCAACAAAACAAGCAAACAACAACTAAGGAAAATGTACAACTTGATCACACTGAGTCCCTCATTCACCCAAGGGAGCAATCGAATATCAAAATTTGAAGCAAAACATGACGTCAAAAGAGGGTCGCCCAAACTGCGATATCATGTTACTCATCCTTGCACCGAAGATGTCCACATTCCTTCCCGCCTTCTCTCGAAGTACGATACATACATGCCGACATAGCCGCTCATTCTAGAACTCAAATGGGAATAGGCGACATAGTTGCTAGGGAGCACAATTGCACAAACCTAGCATAACCACCTTAACAGTACGAGGTCAGTACGTTGTCAATACTATCGCAACTCGAGGGCTACCTACTTGGTCTCACGTAGCATCTGGTCCATCACGGAAAAAGGGGAAGTAACATGAAAGAAGGGAGACATTACCATAATCGAAGTACACCATGCATGCGCCACGGAGAAAGCTCAAGCTTTGCGAGAGGGAGGAACCATATCCCCCTGCCCAGAACAAGGGCACCGACCCGTCAACAAGCAAGGTACTAAAGTGGGTGAAGAGCAGTGGCGGACGCAGGATAATGGTACACCTCGGGCAAGCTTCGTATACTGTATCTATAGCACTGCTACAGCCCGGTACATTGCACAATTAAGCCTGCATGTCATCTTGCACCCAGGGCCATGGTCATGGTTGCCCTGGGCGTGGATCCGCCATTGGTGAAGAACACACACAAAAGAAAGAAGGGGTAATCACCCATCAGAGAAGAAGAGATTGGCGCCCAAACTAGGACCAAGCCACTGCCAGCAGCCACCAACCTTGACCGAGCTAGCTCGCAGCCATGTTATTGCAAGATGGCCCATCCAAGAAGGGGATGATACTGAAGCGGTGTTGACACTTTGGGAAGGATTTATGGTTTTCACTCGGGAGTGAGGGGATGGAGCATCGACAACGCCTCCATAGAGGGAGTCGACACCCACTAGTCGGACTTTCAACCACCATGGATTTTTTGGGAGCCCCAAAGCAAGAGCACTTGATGTGAGCCACCCAAGAAACCTCATATTTGTCGGTCATATGCAGCTAGGATCCAAATGCAACGGTAGTGCGGGAAAGCAGGAATCCGAGTAGGTTAGATGTGACACAAGAGGCCCCTAAATCACCCCACGTGTTGCGCGTCACCCGATGCCCTCGTCAACTATGAGGTCGAGGAGACCAACCAACAGCTACAGATGAGTCAGCGTCATCCATCTCGCTCGAGGCCGCCTGCTCGACATCTGATGCCTACCGCGAGAGTCGTGTCACAGTGAGATACTTGTTGCTGCATTCATAGGGGAACACTCAAGTTTAGCCACCGTCCTCCTCTAGCGCGACGATGAGAGGAAGGTGGGAGAGATCATTGTTGGTGGGGCTAGGGTTTGTCCCTAGAGTTGCAACCGAGGACAATGGCCAATTATTATTTTTCCGGATCATAATCTTCTTTTATCAAAACATGTCTCATTTTCGATAGTTCATCCCATTTCAGAGTATAAGAGGCCAAAGCTAATCAGCCCCACAAGTTGTGGGATAAAATATACTTTTCTCTATGCAAGAAAAAAGAACCAAACGTGCACCATACAAAAGTGGGACCAAATGTGATCAGCCTGGCAAACGGAAGGAGGTGAAAATACTTTTCTGCATGTAAAAAATATATCCAAAGGTCAAATGTGCAGCATACAAGAAAATTTAGTAATTATTCTACGTTTATTAATTGCAATGAAATAACTAACACAATTTTTCGGTCACACTTCCACGGTCGGATCACCGGGCCTCCAGGTCAGAAATGGAGGCCTCGTTGCCAAACGGCTCAGGAACGGCTCCCGTCGGTGTCTCTGCATCGGGCGTCATGCTCCTCCCCAACGCGCCCTCGCGATTCGGAACGAGGTAAGCTGGCGGCGTGGGCACTGGGAGCGTAACGGAGCGGCTATTGAGCATGACAACGACCGCCGCCATGCCTGGCCGGAGGTGCGCATCCTCCTGGACACAGAGTAGTCCAACGTGGATGCACCGCAGCATTTCGGACGGCTGGAGCCCGTCGGCCGAGCAGCCGTCGAGCAACCCTGACACACTCCCACGGCTCCAGTGCCTCCAAACCTGTACGTGCAAGAGGCATAATCAGTTATTGTATCGATCCGCCATTAGCAAGGCTAGGTACTAATGGAAAGGTTACCGTGGTCAGGAGATCTTCGCCATTTGTGCCTGGATATTGGCCGAAAGTGTTGCGGCGACCCGCGATGATCTCTAGTACAAGGACACCGTAGCTGTACACGTCGGACTTGGCCGAGAAGATGCCGTGCAGGGCGTACTCCGGCGCCATGTACCCGCTGCATTTCAAGACGTACAGGTACGACACATCATTATGTTAGCTAGGTTTGGTTCAGCTTCAGAGTACACCCTGTTGCTCCGTAACAAATAAACTCACTAGGTTCCGGCGATGTTGCTGGTGTTTCCGATGCTGGTGTCCACGCTGAATAATTTGGCAAGGCCAAAATCGGAGATCTTGGGGTTCATGTCGGGGTCTAAGAGGATATTGCTCGCTTTGAGGTCCCGGTGAATGATGGTCAGCCTTGAGTCTTCGTGGAGGTAAAGAAGACCTCGACCGATCCCCTGGATGATCTTTAGCCTGTGACCCCAGGTAAGCTCTTGCCTCCTCGTAGGATCTGCACATGTGCAATTTCCATCGTTAATTCAACACATTTCAGTAAATGTACGCATACGTTATGGATTGAACAAACTGGATTTTGTCGAGGTCTGCTGAATAAGGTTGGTACCAACCGAATAGAATTTTGTCGAGGCTTTTGTTGCAGAGGAACTCGTAGACGAGGAGCATCTCCTGCTCCTGGATGCAAACAACCTAGCAGGCGCACCAGGTTCTTGTGCTGGAGCTTGGCGACCAGCACGACCTCGTTTCTCATCTCCATGTGCCCTTGCTGAGAGGTTTTCGACAACCTCTTCACTGCGATCTCATGCCCATCCTGCAGCGTGCCCTAACCAATATCCAAACTCAGTTTAAGTCAAGGGGCCAAGAACACTAAATCGGAGACTCGATGCTAGCTCATGTTCCAAGTTTAGTGTTACGTACTTTGTAAACTGGTCCAAACCCGCCTTCGCCGTATTTTTTTCTGAGAAGTTGTTAGTGGCATCTTTTAGAGTACTCAAATCGTACAGGAGAGACTCTGAACTTCTCATGTCGTCTCCATCCCCTGTGTTTGCTGCAGTGCTCACAAAAACAATAGATATTAATCATTAAGTCTGACCAGTGGGAACGAAATTCAGGTATGACATATTCAGAAGCATATCATTGTTTAATTAACATCATTTGGGGGTGGGGGGGGGGGGGGGGCAATCGCCTCCATCCCGCATGATAAGGATGTAAACAACTATTTAACATATATTTTAAATATGAATATGCAAGTTTTAATTGTTCAAAGTAGTTAAAATAATCAACCGTAAAATAGTAATCAAGAATGACCTAATGTCTTCTTTTTTTTCTCTCCCATTTTGTTACCATTTCATCAAAACTTAAAATTATGATGTAATTTTCTACTTAAATTGACATGTTCCAAAAGAGCTCTCTCAACCATCATTAATCTAGTTGACCAAACATCATTTACATTGTTAACCAAAGACATTGACTGAACTAATACAATTAAAATTTAAAATCATTAAAATATACAAACCCATAGTATTATAAAACATAACCCATCACATACCTAAAGTTGGTTACGGCTATCCCATAAGCTAACTAAAATACCCCGCTTAGATACCCCACGCGCTTAGAATATTGTTTAGAGTCGAGATTTGTTAGATTGAGTTATAGCTATTGTAAAGAGAAATAGTTGATTTCCGACTAGAGTAGACCTAGTACCTTTTTCGGTTCGGAATCGTAGCGTTGACTACAATAGGAATTTTCTCGTACGAAATCTGTTTTGACGTATGACTACTCAAAAAAAAGCATGTGGTTGTGAACGTTTACGTCTAAAATAGATAGGAGCCCCTGAGCCTGGCTGTTTATCTTCTTCGTAGATTTGCTACACGGATCAATCGTGAAGCACTCACCGGAGCTGGAAATCTGTACATGCTTGTGTGGTTTCCTGTTCTTCCTCCTGCAGATATAGAGAGCAACCGTCAACAGCACCAGGAGCACGACAGCGATCGGAATCGAGACAACCACGGCTGTGGCACTGTTTCCTGCACCCACAACGAAGGTTCGTCAGTGTCAGTCGCAAGGAAATTCAGAATAGTTTACCCTTTCAACCAGTTCAGTCGCCACTTCTATCTATTATATACTAAAAGCAGAATACGGGGGTCTAAAATAGAGCCACCACGTTAAGCCACATCATCTGAATTGTTATGATTGTTAGATCTAAAATTTACGGCTAGGATTTAACAAAAAAGATTAGTTACGTAACATGTTTGACAGAATTAATATCCAGAATATAACGTGTTGGACCCTTCTTTTTTTCTAGCTTAATAACGTGTTGGACCATTTTTCGTTTTAAGCCTAATAACGTGTTGGACCTGGACTCCTGTAATTAAGCTATCATCGTTTAAAAACCCCTTCCCTAGAACGATACGAATATGTTAGTTCCTAAAACAATAACCGTGTATCTTTAAGAAAAAAAGTACGTATACACAATGGCTACCTTGCTGGAACGTGGTAGTTGTAAAAATAATAATAATAAACAGCCATGATGATGGAAAGTGATGCCAAGGGAAAGAAGGTAAAGAGCTGCTAGCACAAGGAGCGTTTTGTGTGAGAAAAGAAAAGTGAAGTGATTTGTAACAACTGCTATACTTTTATACTTTCTGCGTTAATATGTAAGCCGTGTACATCGTTTCGATGCAGAGGCAGGGGTAGCTCCCCATTTCTAATAAAAAAAAGTGGAACCTGATCTGATCATTACCGTACGTTAATTGTATACAGACCAAGTACACGGAAATGAAAACTTTATTTGACTATCATCAGACCCACACACTCCGAAAACATCTATACAAGTTTAGAGTAGCTGAACTTTAAGGTTAATGAAGTCATCACATTAGTCGCAGTTTAGACTACACCGTCCCTCACACTAAAAAATATTTTATCTTAATGATATATGAGGGGTTAAATCAGCACATATTTTCACGAGCAATGAGAATGTCTCTCGAGTAAAAGACGACAAAGTTTTGATAACCTATGAACTGAGTGTACAACCACTCTACTAACCATCATATCACATGTTGGTTCTCAAGGTAACCACATTTCTAATTTAAGTGCAAAACATGAAAGGAGATACATATATTTAAAATTCCATTTAGTGAACATTTTTCACATAGATGCACATCTTACCATCGTGATAATTAAACCTTAAACATCCTCCAGTTTTTTATATATATGCAAGAAAAAGTATGTTGGACTGTTCTCGATATCCTTAACATTCACACACAATTACAATATTATTTTTATTTAAATAACCTAAAAGGCGTACAATCTTAATTCGCGGAAATGTTTCTAAAGAATATTATTTTGTTTCTATGACAGACATATTTCAAATATTTTATATTTCTTTCTCTGATGACACAAAATCAATATAAGAGGATTCCAAAAGGACATGAAATTAGATACAGCTAAGAGAAAAAGAAGTTTCATAATAAAGAAAATGTGTATCTTTAACATTAACAATGTGGACAAGGCGTAAGAGAATGAGAGGAAAAAAAATAAAACAAGCTAATTCTCAGTATTTAAGGAGGATCGACCATTTTCTTTCAATCCATCATTTTCCTATGAAAGTTAACTAACATCGAGTACTGTTCTAATATTTGTAAAAACTATAGAGAGAAAAAAATAAAACAAGGTAATTCTTAGTAATTAAGGAGGATTGACCATTTTCTTTCAATCCATCATTTTTCTATGAAAGTTAACTAACATCGAGTATTGTTCTAATATTTGTAAGAACTATAGAGAGGAAAAAATTAAACAAGGTAATTCTCAGTATTTAAGGGGGATTGACCATTTTCTTTCAATCCATCATTTTTTTATGAAAGTTAACTAACATCGAGTATTTTTCTAATGTTTCTAAAAACTATAGGTATATTTACCGATTTAATAAAATTTACAAACAACACACATAGGACTTTTGATAGATGACATAATGATCATCATCCAAAAATTTAAGATGGTCAAAGATGTTACTCACATACGTGATATTTTATTTACAATAATATTTGTGACAGTTGTAGAATATCTTTGTTCCTTATCACATAAAGGAAAATAATTTGATAGATTCATGCTTCCCTAACTTTAGCTAACAATGTGTGAACATGCTAACAAATACTCTTAAAATAATTTTTTTATTTTAAGTTGCATATTAATATACGAACAATCTTCAAAGTTTCCCTGTGACACTCTAACTATGACTAACGATGTGTTTGCAAAAATGTTAACCAATACACTAATTTTTTTAGTTTCCATCGTATGAATATACCAAAAATCCACAGAGTTTCACCACGAGGAAGACAATCATGTTTCTAAAATAAAGGCACATTTTAAAATGGAGTAAGTAAATGTGAGAGAGAAACATCAATATGTCTCACAATTTAATGTGGCCCAACTATTAAGGAGGACAAACCATTTATCTTTTAGTTCATTTTTCAAAGTTAACTACCCTCGCGTACTAATATAACATCAGATAAAAACTTTAGTTATATTTATTGTTCTATTATCACTTACAAAAAAATAAAACAAATGGGACATAATAAGCATTCATGCACAAATATAAGAGTGCGAAAAATATCAATCACATCCGGGATATTTTGTTTAGCATAAAAGTCGCGATAGTTGTAGAGCATTTTTCTTATCCTTATTACATAACAGGAAATTATGTGGAATCCATTAAATGATATTTCATTTATCAAAAAGTTACAACCCACAAAACTGATGCCCTCGCATTTGCGAGGGCCCCCATGCTAGTTGATCACTAAAAGCACGTTGCATGCCTAATAGCAGAAATTCGGTGTCTTGTCTACTCAAAAAAATTCAAAGACGCTAGACTGATACGACAATTCCAAAAGAAAGAAGAAAAACTGAATGGGCGTTAAGTGTCAGCCAGCTATAAACGCGTACGTGAGCGCAGGGACCACAACACAAAGTTGACGGAGACTTTTGTTGACTCACCGGCGCGTCCTGCAGGGCCGGAGTGATCGGTGCCGTTTACTCCGCCGCCTGCTGGCGGAGCAGGCTGGGACATCGCCGCCTCGACGGCCTGGGCGCTGTAGAAAGGGTACACCTCGTACCGGATGGAGCAGCTCCGGGAAAAGACCTGTCCTCCCTGCTTCACGTTGCAGGCGGTCGGTATGTAAGAGACGGCTACGGCGAGGCACGAGTTGCAGTCGTCGCCGGCGAGGTCGCGGGTGCACTGGACCATGCCGTAGATCTTTCTGAAGGGCGCGAAATCGGCCGCGCCGGCAGCGAACATCCGGGGGGACGAGTATGCCGCCCTGTTGGTGAGGTTGCTCATGAGCGAGCCCAGCTGCGTCGAGAACTGGTCCGGTTGCGTCGCGTTCACCGAGTTGCAGAGGCCGAACACCGGCGACGTGTTCGCGGAGCCGAAGAAGCTCGTGTTCGAATGGCGCAGGACGCAGTCGTCGTAGAAGAGCATGGAGGATTTCTGGCCGGGGCACTTGCTGGCCGCGTCCAGCGCTGAGCCGTCGAGGCATGCACGGCACGCGGATGTGTTGACGTCGGCGCGGCACTGCGCGAGACCGTACATCTCGTTGGGCGCTGCTCCGGTGGCGTTCTTACCGAACCCGGACGCGGCCAGCGCGGCGACGGGGAGGAAGGAGAGGAGGGCATCGAGATTTGACTGGAAGACGCCGCCACGGGTGTAGTTTGTGTCACTCGGGCAGTCGGTGAACAAAGGGTCCGCGGCGGCCTTTGCTGCGCCGATGAGGAGGAGGAGGAGAGATGGGAGGCTCAGGCTAGACATGACCCGTGGGGAGGGCGCCATTGCTAGGTTCGAACGTGTGCTGCCAAGGGAAGAAAGCATTTTGCAAACAGGTGCATGGACTGGAAGAAGAGATGCATGCATGGCAAGACGTTGGCGTCACGGCACAAAAGGCTGCATTGCGCGGTGGACCATGAGTCTATGAGAGCAACTCCAGCCGTCCCCGAGAGCCCCCAGGACCCCCTTTTTGACGCCGACGGCCTATTTTTTTCGTAGCCGCCCCCCAGCGCCCCCCCCCCCAGGTCTCTTTTTTCGCCGGATTTGACCCAATTTTTATCCGGCGTCTCAGGCCGAACCCAGCGCGCCGGGTTCGGCCTGGGACCCCGGCGAAAGGGAAAATGTCGCGAAACCGAGGGAAGCGCGCGAAACTTCCGGCGGGCCCGCCCTGTAAGCGGCACACCGCTTCGTCGTCCTCATCACCTCGTCTCCCGCGTCGCATTAGTGCTCTGCCACCGGTCAGGCGTACCGCCGTCGAGTCAAATCGCACACGCGGCGGAGTTACGGCGCGCCACACTTACTGCCCCGCCGGTATTTATTACCCCCGCCCTCCCACCGCCGTTCCCATGCCCAATCTCGCCCAAACTCCAGCTCGCCTCCTTCTCCTCTCTCTAGCTCAAGCTCGCCGTCGAAGCACCAGTGGACTGGTACTCTGTAGAAGCCAACGGCTTCGGCCGGAACTGGCTGCAGGACGGGGAGGCGCGCCTGTTGTACGAGGCAGGCTACCCCGCCCCGCCGAGCATGCGCGTCCCGAGCAACTGGCGGCTCAGCCAGATGGGCTACCTCGTCCCCCCCGTTCCCGCCGGCGAGGATCGGCTGGCCGAGATCCACGCCGCCCGCGAGCGGATGACGGAGGAGCAGCGGACGGATCCCACCTGGGACCAGGAGAACAACTTCACCTGGAACGCGTACTTCACCGACCGCCGCGAGCGCGAGCTCCACGACTACACCGGCCCGCCGCCTGCGCCCAAGCGCAACAACAGCGAAGGCCGGAAGCGTTGGTGGGGCGTGCCCGGCCGGTCACTCGCCTACGTCCTCGGCTATATCGAGGACGGCAACGAGCCGCGCCTGCAAGCCCCGCCGTGCACCTCCTCCGCTCGCCAGGGATGGACGCCGAGGAGAATGTCCTTCTCGTCGTCCTCCTCTTCCGGCGCCACCCGTTCCACCGGCACACCGTTCTCCCGCGTCAAGGACGAGCCGGTGGACGCGCCGCTGCGGCAACCGCTCACCCGCGTCAAGGACGAGCTGCCACGAATGAGCTCCTCCCGCGGCATCGTCATCAGGGAGCCCGGCACCGGCGGGAGCTCCTCCCGCATCAAGGACGACGCCGACCTGAGTCACCAGTACCACAGCGGCGACGATGGCGCAGGCCCCAGTGCTCCTCCGCCCGGTGGCAACGACGACGACGACGGCGGGGACTACACGGTGTTCTACCGCCACTTCGGCATGTAGACGCCGCCGCCGCCGCCGTTTTTTTATTGTTTTTATGTTTTTTATTTATCTTTTATGAAATCCGCCGGTGTTCGAACAAATATCGCCTAAGTTTGAACAAATTTCGTCAAGTTTTAGTTTTCTGCAATTATTTTTTCCATTTGGCCTGGGGCCGCGGCTGGGAATCGGCCCGCCCCCAGGCCAATTATTTTCGCCGCCCCCCCCCCCCCAGCAGGACCAAAAAAACGCCGGCAATTCGGCCTGGGGGGCCAACGGCTGGAGTTGCTCTGACTAGTCCCCGGCACGGGGGTTTGAATCTATTTGCAGCTGGCAAATTCTACATGTCATTCCATAGTGTTTAAAATTGCGCCTAGCTAGGGACGAAGCCAGAACATCTAGGGTCAAAGAAGACAATGATAACACACGAGATAAATTATTCTGGGGACATGCTATCTTTCGACCGAGCGAGCGCTCCGCAGCCACTGTCGGCCGAACCGTCGGGCACCGGCATAGGGTGATCCCGCGGCACACCTCCTTAATTCACGGCCGGTCCACCGCACCCCCGTACATCCCCTCGAAATCCCCCCCCCCCCCCCCCCCCTCCCTCCCACCCACCTGTTATTTTATGGTGATTCAAATCCGGTTCTATAAGAGAGAAGGCTAACGACGAAGCGAATCAAGGCCCGTCGCCGGTAGGCTTGGTCATGACCATCCAGATCTACGGTAGGCTTGGTACGGTACGAGTTGTTACCGAGTTTGATTAGGGGTTCACCTGCTACCGACCTATCAGGTCAGGACCACTATAAATACCTCTTGTAAGCCGCCGCACGGGATAAGCCACATATTGTAAATCCCGGCGCGTTTGTAACCTCACCCGAAATAGTGAAGTATTGTTGGCTGGCGCCCGTGGTTTTTTCTCTTCCTTGTTGGAAGGGTTTTCCACGTTAAAATCTCGTGTCCCCGTTGGTTTGATCTTGTTTAATTTCATCGTTGTTTTGCTATCGCTTGTAACACCACCCACACACACACACCGATAAGTCCATTGCTCATGTCCGCTCAATCCAGTCTCGATAGTGTCTTCTCCGTTGCATCTCTCTAAAGGTCGTTGCGGCATCGCCGACGCCGTCTCAGGGGAAGGGGAAAGGAGGTTGGGGGAGGCAGAAAAGGTGGGGCGGTCATTCTGAAAAGGTTGGGGGAGGTAGAAAAGCAATTTCGATCATTCTGATATTTTAATTCTTTGTATACCATTTTAATGTTAAAGCAGATTTATACATTAGGAGTACATGTTTTGCAATATGAAAACGATACATTTATATTACTCCCTCCGATCCATAAAAAGTGACGACACTTTTTATGGATCGGAGGGAGTATCTCAAAATATCACTACTGACGGACTTGAAGGAGATAACGGCTGCGGGGCCATGCTCTCGTATGGTGGATCCTCTGCAAGTAGAATGGCATCGCATCGTATGGCATAGACGTGGCTCCCTCCCTGACGGCTCGGCTCTCCCGGTGTTGCGGTGGTTCGAGTGACGTCGACGGGTGCTATTGATCCCCTCTTTGTCCAAGTATAGTGGCGACGTGGTTTGGCTTCCAACAAGGCATGAGGCGCGGTGAGGGTTCCGACGAGTGGTGTGGCTCGACTCCCCATTGTCCTCCTTCTCCTCTCTGGTGATGGCCTTAGCTTGCCCCGGATGTCCTCGCAACAAGGAGGGGTCTTCACGTTGCCCTCAATCTGGAGATCCAGATCTGCTAGTTGTGGGGCCATGCATGGGACGTCAGGCCTGGGACGGGCTCTCTCCAGCAGGTCGATGGTGTTGGTGGTGGACAAGGGGGACAGTCGGTGTTGTTTCGGAGGAAAGTTCGTGCACTCGTTCTTCGACACAGTGGCGACAGATGATAATGGTGCGTGTGGGCATCGTTATCCCGTTCAAAAAAAAACTGCTACTGCTATCACGAGATGTGTCCTTCATCCGCAATAGAGAATGAAGAGCCGAGAGATGGCACGAGACAAAAAGTGGTGAGAAAAAATGGATAAAATCGTTGGCAAGAAGTGTGTCAGACGCAAACACTAGGTTGTCATGGTGCACTATGGGTTAGGGTGGGGCAAGAGAATCTTTCACCACCCGTGGACTACTACGTTACATGTCGTCTATGCATGCCTAGCTCACTCGGTCAGTCCACAACTCCTCTTCTCCTTGCTGGTCCACGGTCAATTTTATGTCCTATGTAATGAGTCACATTGTTTTGCATGGAGAAGATCGACGGGTGGGTGGACTACGGGTTGCGAGGTCGCAACGGATCTACTTCCTCCAACAGAAACATAGTACTCTTACCATTTCTCTTTGATAATCTAGGATTATCTTGGGTGTTGGTACAACGCAAGGAGGTAAGTCGTCGAGACAAGTGTTAAAAAACACGTCGAGAGACGTGTGAATACAATCACATGGAGCAAATACTAGTTCAAATAGCTAATTTAACAAGACGACGACACAAAAGGCAAAGTGTAACGAGATGAAACTATACATTGTCATGCATTGTTGTTGTATATGAAGGTTATTACTTGAAGCTGTCTCAGGATGGGATTAAAGTGGAATCTTAAAGATAATTGTTGGGATAATACTATGTATGCGTATAATGTCAAATTAAACTTAAAATTGTAAGCAAGAGCATCTTATTATTTTTAATAAATGTGGTTAGCTTTCTCTGTACATCTGATCTTCGCCATTTGTGCCCGGATATTGGCCTAAAGTGTTGCGACGACCCTTGATGATCTCCGGTATAAGGACGTCGTAGTTGTACACGTATGATTTTACCGAGAAGATGTCGTGAAGGGCGTACTTCGGTGCCATGTACCCGCTACATTCCAAGACGTAGACCACATCGTTATGTTAGCTCGGTTCGGTTCAGCTTCAGAGTACACCACCAATACTTGTTGCTGTAACAAATGAACTCACTAGGTTCTGGCGATGTTGCTAGTGTTTCCAATGCTAGTGTACATGCTACATTCCAAGACGTAGACCACATCGTTATGTTAGCTCGGTTCGGTTCAGCTTCAGAGTACACCACCAATACTTGTTGCTGTAACAAATGAACTCACTAGGTTCTGGCAATGTTGCTAGTGTTTCCAATGCTAGTGTACATGTTGAATAACTTGAGGAGGCCAAAATCTAAAATCTTAGGGTTCATGTCGAGGTCTAGCAGGATGTTGCTCGCTTTCAGGTCCCGGAGGATGATGGTAAGCCTACAAGTAAGCTCTTTCTGTCTCACAGGATCTACGCATGTGCAATTTCCATCGTCAATTTAGACTTGAAGAAACTGAACATCACTTTTCTAACAGTAATCTGACGAACAAGGTAGGTACCAACCGAACAGAACTTTGTTGAGCCTCTTGTTGCAGAGGAACTCGTACACGAGGATCATCTCCTGCTCCTAGATGCAGCAACCTAGCTGGCGCACCAGATTCTTGGGTTGGAGCTACACGACTAGCATAACCTCGTTCCACATTTCCATGTGCCCTTACTGAGAGGTTTTCGATAGTCTCTTGACCGTGATCTCCTAGACATACTGCAGCGTGGCATGACCAAGATCCAAGCTCAGTTTCAGGCAAGTGGCCAAGAATACTTAATAGGAGATTAGATGCTCATGATTCCATGTTTAGTGTTACAAACTTTGTATAGACTGGCCCAAACCAGGGGCGGAGCTCCCAGTTGGGCAAGGTAGGGAGGCTGCCCTATCTTATTTATGAAGAAAACATTTATATGCATGTGTTTTTTTTTTTAATAATGTTTGGTCAACATTGTACAAAACTGATTTCAAACTGAAAAAGAGGGACTATGTCTAGTCTAAATTGGAAATCAATTCTTTATCTTTACAATAGCTAATTCTCAATCCAGCAAAACATGACTCTAACAATGTCCTCAATGGGGTATTTAAGTAGGACTTGAGTATTTTGGCCAGCTTATGGGTGGTCGAAGTCAACTTTAGCTATGCGATGAATTATGTTTTATGATACTTTGGATTTGTATATTTTATTGATCTAAAATTTTAATTTTATTAGTTCACCTAATGTATTTGTTTAATAATGTGAGAACATGTTTGCTCAATTGGAAAATTAATGGCTGGGAGCTCTCTTGGAAGGTGTCAATTTGCGTGAATATTGACATCATACTTCGAAGTTTTAATGATATGGTAATAAGAAGGGGAAAATAAAAAAAAGGGGGGGAGAGAACATGTCATTGTTGATTATCTTTACAGTGTGGATACCTTCTATATAGCTATATACTATTATATTCCGGACGCGGACAACACGGCGACGGGGAGGAAGGAAAGGAGGGCGTCGAGGTTGGTCTGGAAGACGTCGTGGCGGGTGTAGTTTGTATTATTGGGGCATTCGGTCTACACACGTTCCGCCGATGAGGACAAGGATAGACGGGAGGACTACGTAAGTGGCGAAGGACGAAGGTCCAAAATTTTGGTATGACGAAGTCAAAAAAAATACCATTGTTTAGTTAGGATCGTTTGAGGAGGAGGGGGCAATAGCCCCCATCCCCCGTGGTAAGAAAGTAGTTAAAATTAATAAACGAAATAGTTGTGTATTTAACCAGTTAAATATTTTCAAGATTCACTGTCGGCAACAACTCCATTTGGATGAAATCACAAATTAATTATATGTCCTTAAGTTATACTGAACTCTACTTTCAAATTTCTAAAGAATTGGAATTTGGATCAATGAGCTAGTTTGATTTCTCGCATTTTAAACATGCTCTATCTAAAATAAAGACATATGTACGTGCAAAAAATGTAAACACCAGAGGAGATCTGTGATAACACTTTTCTTTGGTTAATAGATATAATATAGTCATTATTTTGACATTCCATCTGTTCTTGGTTGCAGCAAAGGTAACATTTTTACTTTTTATCAGAAATATTCATTTGACATGTTTTGTTAACTTCAAGACAAGTTTAATTAAACAAATAATATAAAACTATTAATGACAAGGAAACTTCCAAAATAATTATGAAAATAGCTCATTTAAACGATGGTCAAAATGATAATATAGTCTATAGCTACGTATAAGATGTTACACTATAAAAATAATCAACAATGACATCTTCTCGTCCCCTTTTCTTAATTTACCCCTTTTTATTACCATATCATCAAAACTATGAATTATGATGTCTAGCCTTTTTAAGTATTACTTTTGTGTATTTTTCGTATACACTACTTTTTTTTAATCAAGCCTGAGACTATAAAGTGCCTAATTACTTATTAAAATAGTGTGAAATATCTGTACATACACTGGTTCTTTTACATCAACGCCAAGACCATTATCCCAGAATCAGCATTAAATAGCTATCTAACGAATTCCGTCACCACGTGGGACATAACTTTTTTTTTAGCGAGGCAATGCGGAACATGTTCGTGTCTTCAGGCACTCAGATCAGTGCTCGACTCTGAAGCGTACAATGATTTGATCTCCTCCACATCGTTGTAGCTCCCAAGGAATATTGGAGATCTCTGGTGAATCTCAGTAGGAACAAGTTCAAGGGCCTGCGACGCAAACCCAGCAACGAATTTTAAGTTAAAGTACGCCAAGGATAGCCAAGAACATGAAGTTAAGATATGTTGAGTTTGCTTCAAAAAAACGATTATATTACTCTGTTCTGTAATATAAGCCGTTTTGGCAAACTAATTAGGGAACAGAGGTAGTACATGCATTTATGCAGATTCAAATATGGTACCACTAGAATCATACGAATTAACATAGTATCAAGATGAAAATGTTGCTCTGACAAAGGTATTTGGTGAACTTAGTTCAGCCTACCCGTTGTTTGCCCGTGAAAGATTGCCCTCCAGCTTGCTCCATCAGGAATGACATGGGGAACACCTCGTACAGAACACTGAAATACCACATGTCACCAGCTTCAGGAATGCATATGGATAATCAGCTGGGGATACCATGAAAGAGACTTGTTAGCATCGACATACCGGAGTTTTCCGTTCGGGCTCTTCTTGTCTGCAGGGTACAGAAATATGCCTCCATATAGCAGGGTACGGTGAACATCAGCAACCATACTGCGGAGTTCAGAAGGAGCAACATAGCATCAGATTATTAGGTCCGGTAAACATAAGATAAGATCAGTAGGTTCGGTAAGCTATAAATAACCAGATTGAAACAGCTGTTGAAGTATCTCACTTTGCTGTCAGACTAACAGCTGAAAGGCTGACTCACCTTCCAATATATCTCAAGGACTTTGGTGATGAACCGTCTTGAGGGAATTTGCATTTCTCTACATATCTGCAAATGTTGGATTTAAGGGTCAGCTAAACTTCTTAACAGACTGCGGTGTTTGACCACTGGAAATGAGATTTACATACTTTGCTGTAGGCACGTCCCAGTTTCTGGCGTTTCCTTCATTGACCGAGTAGATCTTTCCATTCTTCGGTACCTGAACAAGAAAAAAAGGTATAAACACGTCGATGATCGATTTTAACTATTATTTTGGTGCAGTTCAGTCAACAACAGCAAAAAACAGAATTATGTCGTACTAGTATAGCACAAACCTTTATGTTCGGATGAGTGAGTATGAACTCCCCAAGGGAAGGATCGAGAGTGAAACCATTTACACCGTTTCCAGTGCTCAAGACAAGCTGCCATCAGTGAGAACAGCAATCATTCGAGGATGAAGCGTTGGGGCGAACTACCTAGAGTGAAAACACATTAGGGAACACATAGTTACCGTGCATGAACTTCCATACATGCAGTATCCAGCAGCGATCATGTTGGTTCCAGGCTGCAGCACATCCTCCAGAGTCCCATTGTCCTTGTCTTTGATCATGTAGATCCCAAAGATCTACAGAAACACAGGGCGGGCATGCATGTCCATGTCATAATCTGTGATCTACAGAGACAAGTACTGTAAGATAGGACGAGAGCACGTACCGTTCCGATGGAGACGCCGCAGGTCGATGTTGGAGGAGCCATCCAGCGGGTCGAAGCAGACGCAGTACTTCCCGCGAAGGGGACCGTCGACGAATATGGCCTCCTCGTTCTCTTCAGACACGAGGACACACTGCACAGAATAGCACGGCGATGTCAGAGCCTCAGTTAGTTTAATAACTCTGAAAAGATAACCACTGATCTTAGGAGAGTCAGAGCAGTACAGTGCGGCCGCTGCTGACGAGCGCCTTGACAAAGACCTCGTTGGACAGCACGTCCAGCTTCTTCTGCGCCTCCCCCTGATCTCTCGCACCAGCATCGCATGTTAATTAATCTTGTCAACGCGCGCACAGTCACAGAGACTAAACAGAGCGAGAAAGGGACTTGGCTGACTCTTGAGGAGGTTACCTGTATGTTGGTCTCTCCGGCGAGGCCGATGAGCTTTGCGAGGCCGGCCTTGTTGACGGCGGAGGCGACGAACTTGCAGCCGAGGACGATGTGGGAGAGGAGGATGGTGAAGTCGCCCCGGGACTCCGGGTGGCGGCCCTGCTCGTTCAGCGCGTGCCGCGTGATCGTCATCAGGTCCGTCCGCTGCGCCTCCGCCGCGTGATCCATCTCGATCGATCTCTAGGCTCTAGCTAGCTAGCTACGGTGCTGGTGTCTCTTCTCGATCGTGGGAAGCGAGTGAGTGATGGTTGGGGGAGATGGAAGAGCAAATTAATGGAGGTGCGGCATCCGGTGCGCGGTCGAGGGGAATGAAATAGGCTGAGGGCTGCGTGCCTGATCAGGTGCGGCAGGGGCTTCCACGTCTACGCCGCATCGGGGTGCGGATATGCTTGGCACCGCGGCCAAACGTGTCCAGGAAACAATGGAGGAACAACTGGATTACCG
Source organism: Puccinellia tenuiflora (assembly GCA_012064385.1). NCBI lineage: Eukaryota > Viridiplantae > Streptophyta > Magnoliopsida > Poales > Poaceae > Puccinellia > Puccinellia tenuiflora. Next base: position 1,603,966 of record QRDG01000434.1, on the reverse strand, counting down.
ACTGGAATACCCATGTGACCAGGGGCACAGCAAGCATCCCTGTCAGCGTGTATGTTCGACCTGATCCTGTGACCGTTGACTAACGAGTACATGGAAGGATAACGGGTTATCGCAAACTGATCCCTTTCATCATGCTGCACTTAGTTGACTAACGAGTACTCTACATATTAAAAAAAAAAATACATATCATATCATATCATATGGAAGGATAACGCGGTTATCGCAAAGAAGTGGCATTCAAGAGGTACAGAACAGATGACCTTGGGGCGATAACGGCAGCACCCTACAGCCGATGTCATAGGCTTTTTGCTAGCTAGCAGCCGTTGCTCGTCAGCAATACACATACATGATCCAACAACAACAGCTATGTACTATGTGTGTAGTCATCATCACTCGCCGTCCCAATCATAGTCAGTTTCCTCCGAACAAATTCATGAAAACTATCAAAAGGAAAACAGAACCAGTTACAGTTGGTTACCAGTTTAACACTTCGACTGCATTTTTTTTATGCTAGGAAAGCGATGCAGATAAAGTAGATTTGGATTCTTTTTGGTGGACTGGTCTGGATGGCTATTAGTTCCAGACGAGATATGTGATGCAACTTATCGACGATCAGTCACATAATCGGATAATCCTGCTCAGCTCATATGACAAGTGAAGCGAAACCGAAGACTCTGTAGCTAGCTAGCATCAATCCATCAGACACTGCAGAAGTTCAGACTTCAGAGAATGAAATGGTCGGTGCTGGCAAGACATTTAGGAAAATGATTTGAGGGGTTGACCAGGCTTGAGGATTATTACCACAGACTGGCTTAACAACCGGTCAAATATTCAAATTACACTCCGGTACCCAATCGCGAAAAATAAGTTGCGACCTAGTTTTATTTGTTCAGGAGATAGAGAAGGGGTCGGATTGGATGGCAAAAGCATGCAGAGTTGCAGGTCTTGCTTGCTAGAATCATCGCAGGAAGTTCGTAGATTTGCTAAATACCAGTACGGGTAATAATACCACTCACACTACACAATCTGCAGGAAGGATGATCTTTACAGAAATGCAACAAGCAAGGAAAGAAGCCGCCCGGTACCATGAGAGACCAAGGCATTGTGAAGGATGTGACAGACACAAAAATGTCATGGTTCAGAACAGCAGTGGAGCAGGGTTCAGAAATAAGGTAGAAAAACAGATTCCATGCATCAGTTAACTGAGAAAAAGGTACGAGCACGCCAAAGATAAACGAGTAACCAGACCATACCTCAGAATGATTTCTTTGGGGGGTGAAAAGTGTTCGGATTCAGAAGCAAGCAAATGGGATATGAATTGGTTTGAGGCTTTCAGCTAACAATCAAACGCAACACATCATCTGAGGCTGTATGTAATAATGCAACAGTAGAGCAGGTTCAGATATGAGGTGCATATCTGAACCTCAAAGAACAGGTACCACATAAAATCCCCAAACATATTTGATGAATCCAGTTAATCTAGATGTAATATTGAGCTAGCGTCAAACTGAAAGGAGTAACCAGAGCATACAAACAAAGATTCATTTCTGTAGGCCGATGAAACACGTTCAGACTCAGAAGTATACAAACACTATGCAATGGTTTGGGGATTTTACCTGATGCACAATAACAACTAGTTATCACGATAAACTAACAGAAATTCTTCAAATTCGTGACAAGATGACACTGACAACCAAGTAAAGTACAGAACCCAAATTCAGATCTGATAGCCAACATTTTTTTCATTGCTGATGGTAACAAGAAGGTAACATCAGACAACTAGAACAGAACACACCCAACATAGCACGAACGACGAACCCTACTACCATGGCTTCTAAGTAGATTCCAACAAGCAACACAGGATAAGAACAAGCTAACATTCTCTACACCTCCAGATCAGGCCCTACGAAGGACTCTACGCCCTCTCCCCACGGATGCGGCGTGCGAGCTGGATGTCCTTGGGCATGATGGTGACGCGCTTGGCGTGGATGGCGCAGAGGTTGGTGTCCTCGAAGAGGCCGACGAGGTAGGCCTCGGCGGCCTCCTGCAGCGCGGACACGGCGGAGCTCTGGAAGCGGAGGTCGGTCTTGAAGTCCTGCGCGATCTCGCGCACCAGGCGCTGGAAGGGCAGCTTGCGGATGAGCAGCTCGGTGCTCTTCTGGTACTTGCGGATCTCGCGGAGCGCGACGGTGCCGGGGCGGAAGCGGTGGGGCTTCTTCACGCCGCCGGTGGCCGGGGCCGACTTGCGCGCCGCCTTGGTCGCCAGCTGCTTCCTCGGCGCCTTGCCGCCGGTGGACTTCCTCGCCGTCTGCTTCGTGCGGGCCATCGGGACGGGAGGCTGTGGGTGGGGAGAGGGAGCTCTTGGGAGATCTCGGGGATTGGAGTGAGGAAGAAGGGTGGGAATCGGGAGATTTTTATAGGCGGCCGGTGGGCGCGAGACTGCGAAAATTTTGTATGTTCGGGCGCGGCGGTGGCTGCGAGTTTTGGTTCTGGGAGCGAAGGTGGGATTGGAGCGTTGGATTTCGGAGAAGCGGACGGTGAGGATACGATTTGGGGTGAGGCACGCGGATCGTGGGGGGCGATCCGTGGAGTGGTGCTTCCTGCATCCTGATTGGTTGGTGTGGCGCTGTACTCGGCTTGCGACAACCATGGGCTGATGTGGCCGGTGCCATGTGTGGGCTGAGCACTGGGCTAGCGAACGGTATAGGTACATTTTTGTGTGGTGTCAAAATTTGTCATGCCAAAAGATTGGCAGCTTATGATTCCATGGCACTAGGTTAGTTTGCTGCCAAAAATTTGGCTGCCAATGGAGACCCACTCACCCACCTATCGCACAATAATTGACAAATATAAGGGTGCAAAATCCTTGGCCAAAAAATTGGCAAGCCCGATACTAGCTAAGTGTATGTGCGTTGTCACAGAATAACACAAGGTAATACATATACATGATCAATAGTCATCGAATTTCATAAACTAAAACATCAAAATACCTCGACACTTCCCACGACAGCACAACTCGTATGTTCGCAACGTTCTGTGCCACCGCGTCACAAATATGAGATTAAATTGGGGCTGACGAATAGTTGGGGAAAGAAATAGTTTTTTCTAAAAGACCAAATTGATCTGATCTTTTAGGGGGGTGTATCAATGTTAGCCGAATCGACCTTACTCTCGAGGATGCGGACCTTCACTTCCCAGTCTCTACATTAGTCAAATTAATCTCTAACGAATTGCCTTCCTCGGTGTTCTCTTTATTGGGTCTATCGACTAGGTGCATCGCAAAATCTCGAAGTGGAAGAATCAAACAAATCAAGTAAGCTCGGATTACTTTCAAAACTTTCATAAGGTCTCGGGCCCATAGTTGTTAATGCATCTCTTAATTTGGATCCTGAGTATTTGATCAGGTACTTACAGATGTTCAAACTCAGTCATGGTTGCCTAAACCCTACAAAACAACTTAGCACAAAAAAAAAAGTTAAAACTACGACCAAAGGCCCTTAGCCCTCCTACAACGACACCAGAAAATAGCTTAATTACGTGCATGTGCACATGGTTGTTGTAGCAGTTTTCAAAGTAATAGTATCGATCCCACAAAGAGTTTAGGAAACAGTAGTTCATTTCTTGCAAAGATTGATGGGAAGATACCCGCTGCCCACTCTAGCGTTAAGCGACACGTGTCGCAACGATAGACATATATTACAAGGGGACCAGGTAATGTCACTATTAGAGTTAATATAATTTTAAAAAGTGATTTGAATTTTTTAAGTCGTTTTCCATCCATTATGAATATTTTCAAAAGTTAATGCACAAAGTCAACCCAAATATGAAGACCAAAAATTATTATTATTCAAAAATTTCAAACCAGTTGTGTGTATACCAAAACACGTGTTCTATTAGGAAAACAAGTTAAAACGGGTATATATACGATATAGCCACATAATGTATGGGTGTGTAGCTACCACATGGCGAGCAAATTGCCTCTCTATTACTGTGAAGCATAAATCATATCTATGAAATATGTATGATGAGCAGCCAATATAGAGATATGTTCTAAATCCATAGATACACATCAGGCACAACCACTATCATTCCTCTTGATATCCACCAGGGTACGACCCCGTGGATGTGGTGTAAAGCACATGGGTCTTCGTTACTCTCTTGTTGATGATACGCATAGAGGAGAGATAACTTATGTCACCGCTATACCTCTTGTGCCCGCTTTGCACTGACACTAACATCTCCACAAGGGCTAATGTTGTGTGGTCCACATTAGCACAACATATTGAAAGAATTTTACCACGTCCATGCCACGTAGATCGAATACAATATTGCATTCAGTTCACATGGTTGCTAGTGTTACTCATATCCATGAGAACAATATATGAAACTACTCGGACATGGGGGAACAAGACATCAACGAGGTATTCGTATGAATAGAGAATAAATGATTATGATTAATGCGATAATTCTATGAATCCAAAATAGGTTTCAGGATTACAATGAAAAATAGATTGATGAGTCGATGATGGATGCATCAATGATGGAGTTGATGATAAAAAACGATGTCATAGCCTCCATAGCAGAGAGGACGACGTGATGGATGTCCTTTTTTCGTTTCCCTTCTTAAACCCTTCCGGAAGCTAGGCTTTGTGTGGGGACCCCGGACTAGCCGTCCGAAATACCCTTGTGCCTACATCAGCGATCCCATGATCAGTGTGTCGCTGAGCACAATCAAACTGGTAATCAAAGAACATTCATAAATGCCGAAGGAATTTGCTTACTTGATTGAAGTCATAATCTTCAATAGGTACTTGCAGCGGGAATCACCAAACAACGTGGAGCCCAAGTCATTCGCCTTAACCCTACAGGCAACTGACTGGGAAGCGCCCTAGTTCGCATTGACGTCATTTCCGTCTCCTTCTTCAAGCTGCCCTTCTTTAAAATCTGGCTAAGACAATAGCCAGGGACGAAACCAATATGAGTACATTTGATTGTAATCGCAAACTACTCCCCCCCCCCCCCCCCTCCGAATGAGCATGCACTACACTTTTTATAGTTTGAGTAAAACTTTGTTTGCTTTGAAAACTCTATCCTTATTGAAAAGAGAAGGATAGACTTTTGTTTAATAAAACTTTGTTTGAAAACTCTATAACTTTCGTTGAAGAAAAATAAGGAGAATTTTATAACTTTTCATAACCCTTGTATATTTTTCGAAAACATCTATAGCCTTTGTTAAAAGAAAAGAAGGCTTTTAGATCTTTTTCCCATAAATCGGTCTTTGTAAGAAATCTCTTTTAAAACGTTTTCCCGAAAGTAGATGTTTGTTGAAAAAGGTAAGAAGTCCCTTTTAAAAACGTTTTTCCCGGAAAATCACCATTTTGTTTATTTCTCCAAAACTCCTCCTTTTTCGACCATAACCCTTCATGGTCATTCAATCCCAACAACCTCATGCCGGCCCATTGGCATAGTTGCATAAAACATCCTCCACTTCATTTTCTCTTTCAAATCTCAAATCTTTTCCAAACTTGCACATAGGACCGAGCAGTTCTTTCCAGCTATCCATATCCGAGGACTCGGCTATTCGAATAGTTTTACACTCTGCAGAGGTAGCACGCTTTTCCCACATCCATCCGATAACCCATCGTCTCTGCCACGTCCCGCCATACAAGGTGTATGCGAAGTTGAGTCACCGACCATAGCCTGTCCTTTGCTCATGCTAGTATATGAACCCTACCGCTATGAATTCACCATTCCCTTGAAACCTAGTACAGGATCCCCCGTCGAGGAACCTAAGTGTGAGGATTCGTAGTTCTGCTCGGCGAGCAAACCCTTCAATCCCCCGTCCATCAGACACCGGGACCCAGGTCAGGGGGTAGGTCGCCATGACCATCCCCTCATGGAACAAGGTCATCCTCGTTGTTGAGGCATCCCATACAAAAATGAGCAAATTATATGACTACGCCCATTCCCATATGTGGATAGATGTGGTCGCACAGGTTATTGGTTGTTCAGTAAGTACAAGGACCCAATGTGCATTTTCATAAACAACACCATTCTCCATTTCTCCACTTCAACACCGATCTCACGGCATTCCACATTTATCCAAGTACTTCCAAAGGAGTTTTGAGTAAACAATATTTTTCTTTTCCCATCCTATGGTTTGAAAAAAAAAGGAATTTTCCATCCATACCTCCATATAGGGTGTCAAAATAATATACTTGTATTTTGGAAAAGGGTTTTCAAAATCATAGCTTTAGTGGCAAAAACCACTTAAGTCATTTATACTCTTTATAGGTAGAACATGTAAATCAAAATAGACGTATATAAATGCAAGCTCAAGAAGTAGCTTGCCTATTTTCAGCATAATGTCCCTGGACTTCTCCTCACTGATCAAAGAAATAAACTCTGATTCTTCTCCAATAAATCCTTCCCAAGGATCACTCCGGTAGCGTTTATATCTAGCGTCGCAAAAAGGAAAAGAACGCAATTCAACATACAGTAGGACACTCCAACAACAAACATCAAGCAACACTAACAACAACAATCATGAGAGAAGATTATTATTTAACAAACAAGTTTGGCAATCACCAACGCTACTCATGTTTAAAAAGTATGATTAAAGTTGTGATTAAGCATCTTTATTTAAACAGGAAATACTTCAGACAAAAGTTAAGCCACTCATTACTCTCCGTATTCTAAATATCTTACCAAGCTAAGGTAGAGATATTACTAGATACTCAAGCTAGTACTCAGCTTAAAGACCATCAAGTTTAACAAGCAAAGTAGTCATATTAATCACAAANCTTTACTATTAAATTGCAATCCGACCGGACGTACGTCGTGACATTTTTCATTTTAGTCCCTTGGAAAGCCTGAAATCAAACCCGCAGTCCCCTCTATCCAGCAGAGAAACGCGTGCGAGGAGTGGAGTTGGTGGAGGCTGGCCAGGATAGCTCCTCCGCCACGGCAGAGCGCCGCCTCCCCAGGGTGCCGTCGGTGGCCAGTGGCCACTGCCTATTCTTCGCCATGGGAAAGGGAAGCGTGCTACAGAGAGCCGAAGCGAGAAGGACTTGTACGAGCCAAGCAGAGGAGCACGGGGATTGACCGGTGGCCAGACCTAGCGCAACGGCTCCCCAGCCCCAAGGTCGCCGGAATCCTCCTTTGCGACCGCTGCTGGTACTCCTACGTGGCAGGTGCTAGCTCGAAGGTCTGATTCCTTCCCTGCCTCGTAGATGCGTCTGGATTTCTGAATCAGTTTTTTCCCTTGAATGCCTAAATACTAAATGCACACCTTAGCTGAATCTTCAGGAACAACAATGCATACCAAGAAAAAGATGCACAATCCATAGGGTTGCATAACTATTGCGGTGCAAAATCAATGGTTGTTTACTGATGCATCAAGTTATACTGTCAGGTGAACCTGTAATAGGTGCCATGTGTACAAGTTTGTGTTGGACGGAGGGGACTCGAACGGGGAAGAGTACATGGAGATACAGTATTATCATCGGACCAACTGCATCGACAAGCAACATCACACAGTGAGCTTGGATATTTTTATGATTGTGTAGTCTGTAGATGTAGCGTATGCAATGGAGAGCGGTGATTTGGCTCCCGGGCTCCATGGAGCCCGGTATTTTGAAAATTTTGAAAAGCACATTTTTCTGTTTCAAAAAAATATGAAAAAAATCACAGGTGTAGGTACTGTCGATACACACGCCCGTGAATTTTTTTGACTTCAAATTTGTTGTATTTTGGGCTGTGCAAAAAAGACAAATTCTGACAGATTTTCAAATTTTGAATCTGGGTATGTTGATTCAGAAATTTGTCTTTTAGATCTAGCCCAGAATAAAACGAATCTGTCCTTGAAATTTGGCACGCTTGTAGATCTAGGTGATATCTACACCTGGTATTTTTATTTTATTTTTGGAAAACAAAATATGCGGATTTTCGAATTTTGAAATACCGGGCTCCCTGGAGCCCGGGTTCCGAATGCACTTTTCGGTATGCAATGCCTCTACTTCCGTAGGTGTTTCATGGCTGTTTTGTGTTCTTCTGACAATATGACATTTTGTATTTCAGGACCCTTGATGGAACCAATTACTAACGAGCTTTAGTCTTAATGTCGTGTAATTGTAGGAACCAACGCTGGAGCAGTTCTACTGGCAAAGTGCTGAGTTCCGTTGGTTGGCTAATGTAATTACACTGACCTGTGGTCTGAACGTAATTACACTGACCAGAGCACCTGGAATAAGCTAGATCAAATAAGCCCAATAACACCACAGAGATATACGTGGAAACATCATCCAACTTATGGATTACAAGTGGCTTCACGACCACATGTTAGTGACACATTGATTGTATTTTGTTGCTTCCAGTTTCGAGTGCAATTTCAGCGCCCTGGTCCTTGGAGGTGCTACCAGTTCCCTTAGTAACCTTAATAGTAAGTGCATTTGGAAAAACTAAGTGCATCCAGAATTTTTTATTATTGAATATAGCTTAATCATGATATCTTCATGTGGCAAGACTCCTTAATTTTCTTTTTCCATTTTCTCTCTTCCATATTGAGAAGTAGGATGGTTAGATGTTCTATACTGTCGAATTGTGTAACTATGTCGAGTACTCTCATGGGAAGCTCAGATATGCTAATGTTTTCCCACATGAAGCTTATGGTAGTTTTTTTTTCTTCCATTGATGTCTATACGAGTATACATTAATTGTCGTATCTGGCAGTAGCCCTGTGAGGCTATTGGTGGCCTATTTACAATGTATTTGTGGCAAATATATTAAAATTTATTTCTCTATATATATGTGTGTGTGCATTTTATAGAACGTGTGATGGTAAAAAAAAAAACCTAGCCACCGTAGCAAAGCACGGGCATTCAGCTAGTATGATTAGAGTTGTGATTAAGCATCTTTATTCAAACAGGAAATACTTCAAACAAAGCTAAGTCACCAAATAATCTCTGTAATTCAAAATATTTTACCAAGCTAAAGTAGAGACATTAACTAGATACTCAAGCTAGGACTCAACTTAAAGACCACCAAGTTTAACAAGCAAAGTAGTCATATTAATCACACAAAAATAATCTAACATAAAAATAAACAAGCAATACATACCACTACAAAACTACTCAATCAAGCATCACAACATCTCTCGAGCATCACACAGAGCTACTACACTCACAAAGCAACACAATTTGATTTCAATTTGATTGAATTAACTATTATTTAATTAGGTCTTAAATATGGCAGAAACTAGTGGTGCATGTTTAATTGCATAACTTCAGTTCTGTTGATCACAAAAATATGAACTAAATTTCTAAAGTTAGCTACTGATGTGTGGAAGACAACCCAATTGGATTTGCTTTATTTGGATTTATCAATTTTCCTACACTTTTGTTTTATTACAGAGACTATTTAATCAAGTTTTTGCTACAACTCAAGTTAATTTACTCTAAAAATTAAATCCTTTTAGGGGTAACTAACACTGATTAAATGTGATCTAACAAAATTGGTCCTAATTCATTTGGATTAACTATTATTGTTATATAAATGTTTTAGTCCAGAAATGCTTTCTGAATTTCAACAGATGCCAATTAATTAATAATGGTCAATTAAATCTATCAAATTAGGGGAGCTAAGTGATCACAGTACTAAGCTAACAAAATTGGTTTGACATTATTTGGGTTAACAAAATATCAGAAACAAACAAGTTTAGTTTTTATACCTCCTGTGGTATTTTTAATACTACTCTTTATTTACTAATCTAAATGAGATGAAACCACTTTGGTGAGTTAATGAATTTCATAAGATTTCCAGAACATATTTATCTGATTTATTTGGACTTATAAATCTTGAGATATTGAATTTCAAAGTTATGTCCAGTACTGAAATTCCAGGGAGTTTAAATTAGAAAACTACTCTGTTTTGGATAATGTTGAGGATCCTGACGGGTGGGGTCCACTCGTCAGTGACTCAACAGAAATATCTCGCACACTGGATAATGTTTAAAATGCTGATAGTGGGGCCCACTTGCCAGCCTCTTATCTAAACGAAGGGGTACGCTGCCATAGATCTAAGATCTAACGGCTCACGATGGCCACGACCGGTGACGATAAAAAATGGGCGGCGCTGCCGTGCCGGCGACGGCGAGGGGCACGATTCGCTCACCTAGGGGGCTCGGGTGGATGCGGGGATGGTGCAGAACGATGGCGGAGGCTCGGGGAAGCTTGCTGTGCGAGTGGTGCTTGCTGGGGACGGCTGGTTCGTCGGCGGCGAGCTTCCCGTCGCTTCCGTGGCCACGGCGCAACTCCGGTGAGCTCCTGGCGACGATTCTGTGCACGATACAGAGGGGAGAAAGGGGCGGATGAGTGCGGTGAGGGAGGGCAGCAAGGTGGTGTGGTCAGTGGAAAGAAAGGGTGAGCAGCAGCTCCGCTGCGGTCATCGCCTATCTCGGGACGGCCGAGCACGGCCACGAGCAGCAGCAGCTCTGCTGCGGAGGCTCCGCCCTCCTGGCGGTGCACGGATGAGTGGAGAGTGAGGGAGAGGCAGTGGTGCGGTGTGTGGAGAGGGAATGCGAGGCTCGGGCGGGGTATTTATGCCCGAGCTCCGGTCCATGGTGGACACGGCGCGGGAGCGGTCCAGAGGGTAAGGGAGCACGCCATAGGGGGCGGTGCGGTTGCGGCTACTATGCTGGGTGCAAGGGAGCAAGGGCGGGCACGTGGAGGCGAGCCACGCTTGCTCGAGGTGGGGGACGGCCTGGGCGTGCTTGGGTGGCACACAGCGTGCACGGTGCGATGCGAGTCCTGCGGGTTCGGGTTCCTGCTGGGAGCTTGGTTGCTTCGAGGGGGAGCAGAGGAGCAAGGGAGAGAGGGGGGGCACGGCGCTAGGTCTCCATGGTGTTGCCACCTCCTCCGGCACAGAGGCGACCATGGCGACGTGCGCGCGGGCGCTTGTCTCCTGGCGTCCCTCCTCGTCCCCGACCCAATTTCTTCGGCTTCGACATGTGCGGTGAGGCGAGAGAGGCTAGAGGGATCGAATGCAGGTAGAAATTCGACGAATTAAGCTCGGATTTGATCGATTGATCTTTGATTTGGGGAAGAACACGGTGCTGCCTGCAAGGTGTTCGACGAAATGCGTGAACCAAATTCAAATTTGAATTTCCAAAAATTATTTTCATAATTTGCTTCTTGTAGATTTATCAAGGTTTGTGGTGCTGTTTAGGAAATTATTTGGCAAGTGTAACATGGCACATTTTGGGATTTAGAAGGGATAAAGAAAGAAATAGAATTTTACTTTTGAAATGATTTAATTGAGAGGGAAAAGTTGTAGGAATAAATGGAGAGTGATTAATTATCACTTCTCTGGATTTTGTTTTGAAGAAGAAATGGATTGCTCACTTGGGGAATGGTGTGACACTTGTCACGTGGTTTTTTTATTGTTTTAACTTTTTGGAACTTTCTTGACAAATATGGTAACTTCAAATAATTTATATTTTCATAGAGAAAATATTTGTTTTGAAGGGAATAGAGAATTAGGTAGGGAAAATAATTTATTAAGATCATTTCTTTAACTCATGATCTTAATTTCCATTTGTTGAATGATTTGAGGAGTTTGTTTTAAATTTAAGTCACATTCCAAATGGTTGTCAAGTGTGTTTTATTTTAGCATTAAGCACAACTGAGGAATTATCCTCTCAAGCAACAAACACAACAATATTCACATCACAACCATGACCACACAATTCCAACCACATGAATTAATCACACCACCATTTTCATAATTAACAATACTATCTTGTAAAAATGACCACACTCAATTATGACAAGATGAGGTTTAAAGAATATCTCAACTCATAACTTAATTGTTTTCAAAAAGGTTTGAGAAAGGAAATATGTGGGGTAATATATTTCCCACTAGTGTTGTTTTCAAATGGAGTGGAAATCAGAGTTTATAAAATGGGAGTTGCATACACATGCAAAATATCAAGGTTGATAATTAGATAGGAGATAACATATAGGTCTCCATATTTTTGGGAACACATAATTTTGGAAATACTTTTACTTTCTCAACTAAAGGGTATTTTATGTGTTGCTGAAATCAAACATCATTGAAATAGACTTTGGCCAAAATAAGATTGGAAAAGATATATGGAATCTACTCTTGTCATAACATGAGCACCAAGTTTAATATATTTTCACTTGGGTTGGGTTCTTGGATTAATATTTATTAGTCAAACAACATAAACATCAAGTCACACAAGGCCAAACAGAACAATATAAAGGAAAACACAATCAGTGGTGAAGTAATTTCAAAAAGTTTTTGCTGGTTCTGAATTTTGGGTCTTGTTAATTCTTATTATAAATTTGGGATGTTACAAATCCTTCGTCCCTTAAAAGTAATCTCATCCCGAGATTTGCCCGGGGGTACAGGGAGTACGAGGGCACGAGTTTTGGGCTGGCTATTCTTCCGAGGTCGTTGCTTCTTCAGTGAGGTCGCCAGGTGAGATCTTGACAATTTGATGTTGTGAGGTCGTTCTTTGTCGATAATTTTCTCTGATGGGTTCAGATCCTGGATGATAGGGTTGACTTGACGATCGACGCTGATGGATAGTCTTGGTTGGCTGTTTCCAGTTTCTACGAGGCTAAGGCGCAAGGAACTAATTATTACCACGTTCTAGTATACCTTTTGCAGGTCTTCCCCCCTTAAAAAGGGGTTTTTTAATCGGTCTTGCTGAAGTTTGTAGCTGGAGTTGACTTGGAGGCATTGTTCTTCTTGAGTAGCTTGACGATCTTCATCTTGGTTGTCAATCCTTGGTGCTTAGGGTTGGTGCAGATATCACTTCGTACTATTTGCTCATTACGAGGGTCGCAGATGGGGACGCGTGGTTTTCACGATGCGTCGAGTCTGCGTACTCGACTCTCTCCGGTTTCTAGTTAGAAAAAGGATGTTATAAACGTCTAAGTTCGTCTGGACTTGCTTGGTGGTTGATGTTGTCCACAGCAGGTGCTTACGTCGTTTGATTCTTCTGGGTATTCCATTGGTTATTTGCCTTCATACTTGTCCTTCTTCAGCTGAGCAAAAGGAGGAACTTCATTGCTGACTTCCTTGGTTCTTGAGCTTCATGAAGCATTGGTAAGAATCTTAAGAAGTACAGTCTACAATATCGAGCTTCTAGAGGAATCTAAAAGTTAGTACAAGGACCCTAAAGGTAAGTGGTTTGGTCTGCTGTTCGACGAGGGTACAAGGGTTGCATTCTCATTTAGCCTTAATAAGTTAGAGAAAGAGCTTCATGTCAGCAGTCGATGTTCGTGCTTTCTTGAATCCTCCTTCGGTGTGATTGATCGAGGCCAGCTGAACATGATGATTGTTCGATAGGTAGCGTCGATGGTGCTTGCTTCCTGGTTCAATTCTGCGCAGATGGTCTTCAGTGTTGATCGACTTCGGCCTTGATGATGGCGATCTTCTCACTACCAACTATATGTGATTCTTTCTATATCACCTCTCTTTTTGTCAAAACTTGTGGTTAGATAAGGCCAGTTAGTACCGTCACAAACTGGGGTTAGATGTTAATCTAGAATTTGGTAAGTGGGTTCAAAGAGTCACGGCTTAATGGACCTTAGAAAAAAGTTAGTGAAGAATCTTCACACCAGTTGTTTTCCAAACAGGTACCTTTGTCTTTCTTGTTTCGACTAGTTGAGCCGTGTTGAACTAAGATTTTTGTTCGGCAGATGACGTCGATGGCGTCCTTTTTCCTGGGGTAACTTCATGTTGACGATCTTTGAAGTTGGTTTCCCTCGGGTTGGTTGGTGGCGATCTCCCTTGGATGAGTCTTGTGCTTGAGGCTTCATATAATCTTCAGAAAATCAGCAGCAGGCTAGGGTTCTCATCCATCTTTTCAAGTTTGCGGTGATAGGTAGGAGTTAGTCGAAGTTTTTCCTTGGTTTTATTTCACGGGACAAATTTGGTTGGGTCAAACCTAGCAAGGTTAGCGCAAGGGATTAAGGTGCCACTAACTGCTCGTCAAGCGGGTAGGTACATGATCCTCTTTGAAACCCATCATTACCGTCGGTCTCTGAGCTCGAATCTTCATAGCAACTCTTATGCCCTCCTTGAATTCCTATAGTTACCAATCCTAAATGAGTCTCCTTATGTCCTCGTTTCATGTCAAGGTTTGTGGTCCTAGAAGATTAGTTGGTACTATCGTGGACTTGAGTCAGACGTTAACCTAAAGTTAGATACGATAAGTTGGTGTGGTATTCTTGTAATTTCACAAGTTAATTTTGTGAGGTGGGGCTCGTGTCTTCACGAGGTTGGCGTACAATTGCAGTTTCCTTCAAGATCTTGACGCACTTGCCCCAGATGGTGCATGAAGTCCATTGTCTGACTTGCCGGTTAGGTTACAAAAATCTCCGGCTATTTGGCTAAGGATCGGGGGTCTTTTGTATCTTGCGGAACTGTCAGATCTTAACGGGAGATGGTTTAGATGAGAGGGAAAATATTTTAGAAAGATTTTCCTTGGCGGGTTTACATCTGCAACAAGGTGCAACTAGGGTGAAGAGGTAAAAATTGTTTTTTTTTAGGTGGCAAAAGGGAACTAAACTTTTCTTTTTATAAAACTCCTTTTTCCTTCTCACAAACAACACACAACCAGAGTACACACAAGCAAGGTGCACACAAGGTACGTCTAGTACCAACGGACGCCTAATACTCGTGGTAGTCGGGGTAACCAAAGTTCCTATCATAAGTTTTCCTATGGGTCATTGTTAAACATGGTTGGTGAAGTCTTCATTTTATCGCCTTAGTCTTCCGCTGGAGAAATTGAGATAGTCGAAGTTGCAACTTCAGTAGAATTGTTGATGTTGAGCTGAGGTCTTCGGAGGTCTCTTGCTTTGTTGACATTGACGATCTTGGCATTTGCAAATCAACCACCCTGAGGTTGAATGTTAAGTATTTGTGATGGAAGCTTCTTCTTGTGGGTGCTAACTAATTAGGTCTCACTTGGGTTCATCATCAAGTATACTCTTGGTTTTGAACGGGTAAGAGATAACAGAAGATTCCTTGGAAAATCTTAAAATAGAGGGGTAAGACGTTGAAATATTTGAGGAGATGAGAAGAGCGAAGCCATTTTAGGACTCCTCTAGATAAAAATATATTTTGGTAGTAATATATTCTTATAAGAAATATTTGCTTTCCCAACTAACGTCCATGCTAACTAAGGTCTCCTACAGTCAGGATTGCTCTGATACCAAGTCTGTGGGGACCCCAGACTAGCCGTCCGAAATACCCTTGTGCCTACATCAGCGATCCCATGATCAGTGTGTCGCTGAGCACAATCAAACTGGTAATCAAAGAACATCCATAAATACCGAAAGAATTTGCTTACTTGACTGAAGTCATAATCTTCAATAGGCACTTGCAGCGAGAATCACCAAACAATGTGGAGCCCAAGTCATTCGCATTTACCCTACAGGCAACTGACTGGGAAGCGCCCTAGTTTGCATTGACGTCATTTCAGTCCCCTTCTTCAAGCTGCCCTTCTTTAAAATCTGGCTAAGACAATAGCCAGGGATGAAACAAATATGAGTACATTTGATTGTACTCGCAAACTACTCCCCCTGAATGAGCATGCACTACACTTTTTATAGTTTGAGTAAAACTTTGTTTGCTTTGAAAACTCTATCCTTATTGAAAAGAGAAGGATAGATTTTTGTTTAATAAAACTTTGTTTGAAAACTCTATAACTTTCGTTGAAGAAAAATAAGGAGAATTTTATAACATTTCATAACCCCTGTATATTTTTTGAAAACATCTATAGCCTTTGTTAAAAGAAAAGAAAGCTTTTAGATCTTTTTCCCATAAATCGGTCTTTGTAAGAAAGCTCTTTTAAAACGTTTTCCCGAAAGTAGATGTTTGTTGAAAAAGGTAAGAAGTCCCTTAAAAAAAAATTCCCGGAAAATCACCATTTTGTTTATTTCTCCAAAACTCCTCATTTTCCCCGACCATGTCACATCATGGTCCATTTATCTCCAACAATTCATACCACTCCATTTGGTATAGTTGTGTAACATCACCTCCACATTTGTTTCGTTTACTTAAACTTTTCCAAAACTTTGCACATGGTCTAGTAGGGCCTCCCAACTGTCCATATCCGAGGACTCGGCTATTCGAATAGTTTTACCCTCTACAGAGGTAGCACGCTTTTCCCACACCCATCCGGTAACTCATCGTGTCTGCCACGTCCCGCCATACAAGGTGTATGCGAAGCGGAGCCACCGATCATAGCCTATCCTTTGGTCATGCTAGTATAGGACCCTACCGCTATGAATTCACCATTCCCTCGACACCTAGTACAGGATCCCCCGTCGAGGAACCTAAGTGTGAGGACTCGTAGTTCTGCCCGGCGACCCAAATATGGATCTTCAATCCTCCATCCATCAGATTGCTAGGACCCAGGTCAGGGGGTAGGTCGCCATGACCATCCCCTCATGGAACGAGGTCATCCTCATTGTTGTGGCATCCCATACTAACATGAGCAAACTATATGACTACGCCCTTTCCCATATGTGGGTAGATGTGGTCGCACATGTTATTGGCTGGTTGACGTAAGTACTAGGACACAATGTGCATTTTTCATAAACATCACCATTCAACCCTTCTCCTCTTCCATACCGACAGTTTGGAAATCCACATCCATCCAGGTACTTTCAAAATGAGTTTGGAATAAATCATATTTTTCCCATCCTATAGTTTTAAACACCTACTCTATATTTCTACATAGGGTGGCAAAATAGTTTACATGTCTTTGTAAAAAGGTTTTCAAAATCATTGATACTTTTGAATAATTCATGTGATCAAAATAGATGAATATAAATGCAAGCTCAGTGAAGTAGCTTGCCTGTTTTCAGCATAATGTCCCTGGACTTCTCCTCACTGATCAAAGAAATAAACTCTGATTCTTCTCCAATAAATCCTTCCCAAGGATCACTCCGGTAGTGTTTATATCTAGCGTCGCAAAAAGGAAAGAACGCAATTCAACATACAGTAGGACACTCCAACAACAAACATCAAGCAACACTAACAAACAACAATCATGAGAGAAGATTATTATTTAACAAACAAGTTTGGCAATCACCACACTACTCATTTTTATAAAAATATGATTAGAGTTGTGATTAAGCATCTTTATTCAAACAGGAAATACTTCAGACAAAAGCTAAGTCACCAAATAATCTCTGTAATTCAAAATATTTTACCAAGCTAAAGTAGAGACATTAACTAGATACTCAAGCTAGGACTCAACTTAAAGACCACCAAGTTTAACAAGCAAAGTAGTCATATTAATCACACAAAAATAATCTAACATAAATATAAACAAGCAATACATACCACTACTAAACTACTCAATCAAGCATCACAACATCTCTCAAGCATCACACATAGCTACTGCACTCACAAAGCAACACAATTTGATTTCAATTTGATTGAATTAACTATTATTTGATTAGGTCTTAAATATGGCAGAAACTAGTGGTGCATGTTTAATTGCATAACTTCAGTTCTGTTGATCACAAAAATATGAACTAAATTTCTAAAGTTAGCTACTGATGTGTGGAAGACAACCCAATTGGATTTGCTTTATTTGGATTTATCAATTTTCCTACACTTTTGTTTCATTATAGAGACTATTTAATCAAGTTTTTGCTACAACTCACGTTAAGTTACTCTAAAAATTAAATCCTTTTAGGGGTAACTAACACTGATTAAATGTGATCTAACAAAATTGGTCCTAACTCATTTGGATTAACTATTATTGTTATATAAATGTTTTAGTCCAGAAATGCTTTCTGAATTTCAACAGATGCCAATTAATTAATAATGCTTAAGTAAATCTAACAAAATTAGGGGAGCTAAGTGATCACAGTACTAAGCTAACAAAATTGGTTTGACATTATTTGGGTTAACAGAGCATCAGAAACAAACAAGTTTAGTTTTTATACCTCCTGTGGAATTTTTAATACTACTCTTTATTTACTAATCTAAATGAGATGAAACCACTTTGGTGAGTTAATGAATTTCATAAGCTTTCCAGAACATATTTATCTGATTTATTTGGACTTATAAATCTTGAGATATTGAATTTCAAAGTTATGGCCAGTACTGAAATTCCAGGGAGTTTAAATTAGAAAACTACTCTGTTTTGGATAATGTTGAGGATCCTGGCGGGTGGGGTCCACTTGTCATTGACTCAATAGAAATATCTCACACGCTGGATAATGTATAAAATGGTGACAGCGGGGCCCACTTGCCAGCCTCTTATCTAAATGAAGGGGTACACTGCCGTAGATCTAAGATCTAACGGCTCACGATGGCCACGAACGGCGACGACCAAAAATGGGCGGCGCCGCCGTGCCGGTGACGGCGAGGGGCACGATTCGCTCACCTAGGGGGCTCGGGTGGATGCAGGGATGGTGCAGAACGACGGCGGAGGCTCGGGGAAGCTTGCTGTGCGAGTGGTGCTTGCTGGGGACGGCTGGTTCGTCGGCGTCGAGCTTCCCGTCACTTCCGTGGCCACGGCGCAATTCCGGTGAGCTCCTGGCGATGATTCTGTGCATGATACAGAGGGGAGAAAGGGGCAGATGAGTGCGGTGAGGGAGGGCAGCAAGGTGGTGTGGTCAGTGGAGAGAAAGGGGGAGCAGCAGCTCCGCTGCGGTCATCGCCTACCTCGGGACGGCCGAGCACGGCCACGAGCAGCAGCAGCTCTGCTGCGGAGGCTCCGCCCTCCTGGCGGTGCACGGGTGAGTGGAGAGTGAGGGAGAGGAAGTGGTGCGGTGTGTGGAGAGGTAATGCGAGGCTCGAGCGGGGTATTTATGCCCGAGCTCCGGTCCATGGTGGACACGGCGCGGGAGCGGTCCAGAGGGTAAGGGAGCACGCCACAGGGGGCGGTGCGGTTGCGGCTACTATGCTGGGTGCAAGGGAGCAAGGGCGGGCACGTGGAGGCGAGCCACGCTTGCTCGAGGTGGGGGACGGCCTGGGCATGCTTGGGCGGCGCACAGCGTGCACGGTGCGATGCGAGTCCTGCGGGTTCGGGTTCCTGCTGGGAGCTTGGTTGCTTCGAGGGGGAGCAGAGGAGCAAGGGAGAGAGGGGGGCACGGCGCTAGGTCTCCATGGTGTTTCCACCTCCTCCGGCACAGAGGCGACCATGGCGACGTGCGCGCGGGCGCCTGTCCCCTGGCGTCCCTCCTCGTCCCCGACCCAATTTCTTCGGCTTCGGCGTGTGCGGTGAGGCGAGAGAGGCTAGAGGGATCGAATGGAGGCAGAAATTCGACGAATTAAGCTCGGATTTGATCGATTGATCTTTGATTTGGGGAAGAACACGGTGCTGCCTGCAAGGTGTTCGACGAAATGCGTGAACCAAATTCAAATTTGAGTTTCCAAAAATTATTTTCATAATTTGTTTCTTGTAGATTTATCAAGGTTTGTGGTGCTGTTTAGGAAATTATTTGGCAAGTGTAACATGGCACATTTTGGGATTTAGAAGGGATAAAGAAAGAAATAGAATTTTACTTTTGAAATGATTTAATTGAGAGGGAAAAGTTGTAGGAATAAATGGAGAGTGATTAATTATCACTTCTCTGGATTTTGTTTTGAAGAAGAAATGGATTGCTCACTTGGGGAATGGTGTGACACTTGTCACATGGTTTTTTTTTATTGTTTTAACTTTTGGAACTTTCTTGACAAATACGGTAACTTCAAATAATTTATATTTTCATAGAGAAAATATTTGTTTTGAAGGGAATAGAGGATTAGGTAGGGAAAATAATTTATTAAGATCATTTCTTTAACTCATGATCTTAATTTCCATTTGTTGAATAATTTGAGGAGTTTGTTCTAAATTTAAGTCACATTCCAAATTATTGTCAAGTGTGTTTTATTTTAGCATTAAGCACAACTGAGGAATTATCCTCTCAAGCAACAAACACAACAATATTCACATCACAACCATGACCACACAATTCCAACCACATGAATTAATCACACCACCATTTTTGTAATTAACAATACTATCTTGTAAAAATGACCACACTCAATTATGACAAGATGAGGTTTAAAGAATATCTCAACTCATAACTTAATTGTTTTCAAAAAGGTTTGAGAAAGGAAATATGTGGGGTAATATATTTCCCACTAGTGTTGTTTTCAAATGGAGTGGAAATCAGAGTTTATAAAATGGGAGTTGCATACACATGCAAAATGTCAAGGTTGATAATTAGATAGGAGATGACATATAGGTCTCCATATTTTTGGGAACACATAATTTTGGAAATACTTTTACTTTCTCAACTAAAGGGTATTTTATGTGTTGCTGAAATCAAACATCATTGAAATAGACTTTGGCCAAAATAAGATTGGAAAAGATATATGGAATCTACTCTTGTCATAACATGAGCACCAAGTTTAATATATTTTTACTTGGGTTGGGTTCTTGGATTAATATTTACTAGTCAAACAACATAAACATCAAGTCACACAAGGCCAAACAGAACAATATAAAGGAAAACACAATCAGTGGTGAAGTAATTTCAAAAAGTTTTTGCTGGTTCTGAATTTTGGGTCTTGTTAATTCTTATTATAAATTTGGGATGTTACACCGCCGTGGGCGCACGAGCGAGCAGCCTCGGGTAGAGGCCCGCCCACGGGCTTTGGATCTAGCCGTCGAGCGGTTACGGGTATGTCCTTCCTCGGTCCTCTACGCTTCATTACATGTTTTCCATTGCAATGTTAATGACATCGCGACGACACAACGTAGGCGGTGATGGAAGAAAAGGAACGGAAGAACGAAGAGGAGAGTATGCAGCAGCAGCTCAGGGAGAGCATGGAGATGCAGCAGCAGCTCAGGGAGAGCATGGAGATGCAGAGGCAGATGATGCAGCAGATGCAACAGCAACAGCAGATCATGAACACGTTTATGAGCTAGACCATGCTGACATCTCCACTGGGGAGTGGTCCTAGCACGTGTCCTCCTCCCATCTTTTAGTGGGTGAGTGGTTAACTTAATATCTCCATCTTAATTTTTCTTGTTTTGTTGTCTAACCGGACTTCATATATTGCAGCCCTCGCCTGAGCAGAGCATGTTGGCGCTCCTCCAGCGACCACCCGGTCAGAGCCCGGTGACATCTCAGATGGTGACACCTCATCCCGCCTTCACCTGGGTAAGTGGTCTACTTAATATCTCCATCTCTTGTCTTATTGACTCACCCTAACATCCGATATTGCTGCTGGGGCCTACTCCACCTGAGACGACCGTCAACAATCAGAACATCATCCGGAGCCTGAGGCAGTTTCTAGGTGAGTTAACCTACACTTGTGCCCAACGCGCTTCTAGATTGTAGAATGCAATGTCACTTGTGCCTCACACTTGTTGGAAATTTAGCAATCTCGTTATTTTTGTTTTCACCTAGTAGAACATGGTGGAGATGGATGCGGACAAGGACAAGGTTAGCTACAATAAAGGTTAGTTCTTCTACATTCATCACTTGTTGGAAATGTCACTTGTAGGATTCATGTCCAAATACTATCTTGCTAAAATAGAATAATTGCTAGGAACAACATAGTGGTGATAAATTTTGTGTGCATCTAGATACATCTTATAATTTGGAACATACATCAGCTAGCATGGCACTTTTGAAACCTGGCTTTTGTTTTGATGGTTTGTTTGCTTTAGTAATGGTTATGCTTTAATATGGCATTCTACTTGCTATTATACATTGTGTCATATATACGGCAGAATATGGCATTCTTCTTGCTATTATACATTGTGTCATATATACGGGAGAATATGACAATCATTTCTGTTCCTTTTGTGCATGGTTATCGCAGAGGAAGACTTGATGATGGAGCCTGCAGCCCTAAGCTGGATGCATCACTTGGAATGTGCAAGAAGTGCTCTTTGATATAGCATGGCTCAAGTGTGATGCAAACTTACTATGTATGGAGTGGACTATGTGAAATTGTAATAAGATTGCTAGATCAACCTATTTGTGGTGTGTTTGGTGTTGTTGTGGTTATATGATGTCTTGGTATATGATGTATATTGTTATCTGCTTTTTTCTGGTTATATTTGTGGTTAAATGCAGGGAAATAATGAAAAACAAAAAATCGGGCGGCCCCTTTGCCGTGCGT
>QRDG01000434.1:1546558-1580712 GCA_012064385.1 Puccinellia tenuiflora | reverse complement strand
AGAAATGACCGAATCAACGAGTTCTGACGACATCCCAATTATCGTGCACCGGGGGTCATGGGTTGTTGAAATCGTCCCCGAAGGCAAAAATAGTGACCTATAGCCCATGAAAACAGCCAGAAATGACCAAATCGACGAGTTCGGACGATGTCCCAGTTATCGTGTACCGGGGGTAATGGGTTGTTGAAATCGTCCCCGGAGCCAAAAACAGTGACCTATAGCCCATGAAAACGGCCATAAATGACCGAATCAACGAGTTCTGACGACGTCCCAATTATCGTGCACCGGGGGTCATGGGTTGTTGAAATCGTCCCCGAAGGCAAAAACGGTGACCTATAGCCCATGAAAACAGCCAGAAATGACCGAATCAACGAGTTTTGATGACGTCCTAATTACCGTGTACCGGGGGTCATGAGTCGTTGAAATTGTCCCCGAAGGCAAAAACAGTGACCTATAGCCCATGAAAACGGCCATAAATGACTGAATCAACAAGTTCTGAAAACGGCCCAATTATCGTGTACCGGGGGTCATGGGTAACGCCCCAAGATCGGTACTATGCAGACTTGAGCATTTCAGCCAAATCCGCATAATAACGATCCTAAAGGACGCCCACCAGGCATAACGTGCACGTCGCAACACACACGTTATGCGGGTGGAATTGTGATAACATTACAACAGTTCTCGATGAAACCCACAAAAGAACATATATACAACAACGACTCACAGAGTCAAGAACCAAGATACAATACAAAGATCCAAAATAACAACGGAAGCGGGTAGCGTCCGACTACGGACAAGAACCAAATTGGACTAAGAGTCCTGAAGATAAGCAAAGGCACCATATCCCTGCCCAGGCCAAACCGGAGGGATTCCCAAGCTAACGTCGTCAGACTTCAAACCTGTTGGCTGCATTGGAATAGCAGCCCCGAAGGGGTCAGTACTATAAAACAGTACTGACAAGTAATACTCTCAAGATATCAAAGCTGGAATTCTGGGGAAAGAGGGTTAGCGATTGAGGTGGCAAGCAGCAACTAACAACTTATAGAGACACACTACAACTTTCGTCTATCAGAGACAAGGTAAGAGAGCGCATAAGGAACCAACTATTCTATCACCAAACATACCCAGCCGATTGTTACTCCACGATCAACCCACGAGGAGCAACCCAAAGGCACGCACACGGTTGATCAAGTTTTTAATCAAATTATTATTCATGTAATCTATCTTACTAGTCAAGTTATTATCATCATAAGGTGCAAGTTGTCTATGATCTTTTTAGCCAGCGCATTTCACCAAGTCGTCCATAACCGCGGACACGGCTTTTCGAAAAGATTTAACCCTGCAGGGATGCACCAATGAACCCACACGCATCGAAACACTCGCTTAGAGGTGTACCGGTGGAGCGTTCGACGCAATACTTCCCTTCTCTACAAACAAGTCCAGGGAGCCACCTAGCTAGGACTGATCCACCTTGAGAGTCCGGCCGAAGCTTCGAGGTGGGCCTAACCGTTGCGTGCGCGGCTTCGGGAGGAACACTCATACGATTGCCCTCCGTCCACATTCGATAAACGACCAGGCAGCAAGACCTACTGAAACACCCGAACTACTTGTGGCATCCTGGACAAGTTTGAGGATCCGGTAATAGATTGCGGGGAGGCCCATAGAACTCCCACATGTGGTTAGTGCGCTCAGTCTTGGATCAGCGGAAAAGAACTCGGGTCCTAGGCGACACTAGCAGAACAAAACGCCACGATTGGCCTTCTGCCGGTGCCTTATCTTTATTAAGTTATTCCCATCGCAACAGAAATTAAAGATTACCATTTTAGTTGAGCCTAGCTACCATGTTATAAGCAAGACTAGAAAAAGAGATAACAGACTCAAGCAAAGCACCTAAGCATGCACTACGACTCGCAAGGCTAACAAGGTAAACAAACAACAGGTTAATAGGATGTGGGGGTGTGGCTATATCATGGCTGCAAGGTAAACATGCATATAGGATCGGACACAAGCATCGATATATAAGGCTAGCAAGGAACAAGGATAGGACGAGTAAGAGACAGAAGACAAGCAAAGATAGCAAGGGAGTATCACTTGCCTGCAATCCGGTAGAGGTAGCAGAACCTGTCGTTGCTCACATCAACTCAACGGCCTAATCCCGAAGAAGCAACGAACACCGGGAACATAAAAGATGCATTTTACTTCTATGGCAAAAGAAGCGGCATGTTGATGACATGATGCATGACAAATTATAGGTTGTCCAATTTTATTCCCTAACACATGGCAAAGCATTTTAAATGGAATCGGTGCACAATATAAATGCACCGGACAAACCCCATATTTAAATTGATTTAATTTGACTAAATGGATTAAGGTGCGAGGTTTAATTAAGCATGCATGATTTTATAAGATATCGCATATAGGTAGATAGAGCTAGGGTTGGGGTCACACATCGGAAACGAGGAACTTCGGATTGGAAGCCGTCGTCTTCGGGTCGTAGTCGAAGTAGTCGAAGTAGTCGTTCCTTCCAGAGTCGAGGTAGTCGAAGTAGTCGACGTCGTGGAAGTAGTCGTACTCGGGATGTCGGGGTTGCAGACCTTGGCATTCCGGGCTTCGGGGTCGTCGGGGTCCGGAGTCGGGGTACTCGGCCTTCGGGGTTCACGGCATCGGAGAACTCGGCGGGTTCCGGTCGGGGAAGATCTTGTCGAATCGTCGTTCACGGTCGTGGAAGTCCTTGTCGTAACCACGGTGGTCGGAGAACTTGGCGACGGTCGGGGAAGCTTCATAACGGGAACGAAATCGGGGAACCGGCTTCGGGAACGGGAGAATCCGTGCAGCGGCAACACGGAGACGCCGGGAAACGGTCACGGAGGCAAACGGGAAACAACCGGGAAACGAGGATCGGGAACGGGAAACTGCTTCACGACGGGAAACGGGAAACTTGACGGGAAGCCGCACCGGAGTCGGACACGGAGCACCATCGGGGAACACATCACGACGGGAATCGTCGGGAACAAACTGCAGCAGCACGGGCGCGTCACAGGACGGAAAAGGAGCCGGGTCACTTGCGGGCATTTTGTCGAACACATGGCGGGCACCGGATGAACGAGGTCGAGGACGCACGGCAGCGAGGCTCCGGGCAGCAGCAACAGCACGAGCAGACGGGCGAGCTGGACGCGAGGCTCGCCGTCCTGAAGCAGCAAGAGGCACGGGGAAGTAGACGCGAGGGAGCCGTGGTGGTAGAGACGGATCACAGCGGGAGGTCGAGCAGGAGGGCGGCCATGGCGCGCTGCTGGCGGAGGAGGGGCAGACGCGCGGGCCAGGGCGGAGGGAGAAGGCGCGCGGGCGAGGAGGCCGTGCTGGAGGAGGGAGGGCGTCGACGGGAGGAGCCGGGCCGGCGCAAGGCAGAGCGGCGGCGGTGCTCGGGACGCTGGAGAGCCGGAGAAGAGGAGAGGAGGGTGCAAGGCACACGGAATCGATGGGAGGAGCTCTCGCGGGAAGAGAGGGAGGTGCAGCCGGAGCAGGGGACCGAGGTCGACGGGGAAGGGAGGCGTGGACGCGGTCGATGCGGCGGCGGGACGGCGCGGTCCGGGCGCGGTGCGGGGCCGAGGGAGAGAGGCCGGGACGCGGAGGTGCGAGGATGAAGAAAAGGAAGAGGGGAGCAAGGGGAGAGAGGAGGGAGCCGGCAGGGGAGCTGGCCGACGGGAGAGGAGCTTGGGGAAGCTCGGGTGCAGAGGAGAAGGAGCATGGGCGCGTGCGGGATGGGGAAGGAGCTGCGGGAGAGATGGGGAAAAGAAAAGGAGAAGAAAGAAAAGAAGAAAAGGAAGGGGAGAGAGAAAAGAGAGGGGAAAAAGAAAAGAGAGGGAGGGTGGAAGGACGTCTTCGCGAATCCGGAAAAACGGGAGAGGGCGGCTGCAAAATACAGGGGGTAGGAACAGAAAAAGACCAGGGGCAGGCTAGGGTTTGCTTGCTGGGCTTTTTGGGCCTAGCTAGCTGGGCTGCTCTCTCGCATCGCTCAAAATATTTTTATTTTGCAAATTAAAATTTGGCAATTAATTTTTGAAAACAGAGACGACTGTCTCGGTAAAATATTTTCCGACAATTTTAGAAAAATAAAATAGGGTTTAATAAAAATAATTTTTGCGGACAAAAACATGCGATGCGATGATGCTGATGTCATGATGATGCAAAATAAAATAACAAGCAAATTCTAATTTGGGGAAAACCCCGGGCATTACAACCGACACCACTAACAAGGGATCTCGCCCCGAGATCCACGCTACCGTCAGGGAGGAGAAGAGCAAGGCAAACTATCGAATCTTTCCATGCCATCTTGATCTTCTCGACACCACTAACAAGAGGTTCTTGCTTACACTGATGACGATGTCCGTCTTTCGAGATGCTTCCAAAGATCGAACCTATTAGGATAAAGGCACGGAGATCGTCCAACCCACGAAGATACTATAACCGGAAGATAGGTAAGAAAGAAGATTTAAATCATATAAGGTAAGAGGGAAATAGATTAGAGGTAAGGAATAAACAAGATTCCTGTTGAGATATTTTCCAAATAAGTTTAAGTAAAATAGTTTTGACACTCTACAACAACGACCATTAGCTAGGGTATCCTACAGGCAGACTGGACCCGCGGGGTATCGAAGAACCAGAGCTCTGATACCACTTTGTAACGCCCCAAGATCGGTACTATGCAGACTTGAGCATTTCAGCCAAATCCGCATAATAACGATCCTAAAGGACGCCCACCAGGCATAACGTGCACGTCGCAACACACACGTTATGCGGGTGGAATTGTGATAACATTACAACAGTTCTCGATGAAACCCACAAAAGAACATATATACAACAACGACTCACAGAGTCAAGAACCAAGATACAATACAAAATCCAAAATAACAACGGAAGCGGGGTAGCGTCCGACTACGGACAAGAACCAAATTGGACTAAGAGTCCTGAAGATAAGCAAAGGCACCATATCCCTGCCCAGGCCAAACCGGAGGGATTCCCAAGCTAACGTCGTCAGACTTCAAACCTGTTGGCTGCATTGGAATAGCAGCCCCGAAGGGGTCAGTACTATAAAACAGTACTGACAAGTAATACTCTCAAGATATCAAAGCTGGAATTCTGGGGAAAGAGGGTTAGCGATTGAGGCGGCAAGCAGCACTAACAACTTATAGAGACACACTACAACTTTCGTCTATCAGAGACAAGGTAAGAGAGCGCATAAGGAACCAACTATTCTATCACCAAACAATACCCAGCCGATTGTTACTCCACGATCAACCCACGAGGAGCAACCCAAAGGCACGCACACGGTTGATCAAGTTTTAATCAAATTATTATTCATGTAATCTATCTTACTAGTCAAGTTATTATCATTATAAGGTGCAAGTTGTCTATGATCTTTTTAGCCAGCGCATTTCACCAAGTCGTCCATAACCGCGGACACGGCTTTTCGAAAAGATTTAACCCTGCAGGGATGCACCAATGAACCCACACGCATCGAAACACTCGCTTAGAGGTGTACCGGTGGAGCGTTCGACGCAATACTTCCCTTCTCTACAAACAAGTCCAGGGAGCCACCTAGCTAGGACTGATCCACCTTGAGAGTCCGGCCGAAGCTTCGAGGTGGGCCTAACCGTTGCGTGCGCGGCTTCGGGAGGAACACTCATACGATTGCCCTCCGTCCACATTCGATAAACGACCAGGCAGCAAGACCTACTGAAACACCCGAACTACTTGTGGCATCCTGGACAAGTTTGAGGATCCGGTTATAGATTGCGGGGAGGCCCATAGAACTCCCACATGTGGTTAGTGCGCTCAGTCTTGGATCAGCGGAAAAGAACTCGGGTCCTAGGCGACACTAGCAGAACAAAACGCCACGATTGGCCTTCTGCCGGTGCCTTATCTTTATTAAGTTATTCCCATCGCAACAGAAATTAAAGATTACCATTTTAGTTGAGCCTAGCTACCATGTTATAAGCAAGACTAGACAAAAAGAGATAACAGACTCAAGCAAAGCACCTAAGCATGCACTACGACTCGCAAGGCTAACAAGGTAAACAAACAACAGGTTAATAGGATGTGGGGGTGTGGCTATATCATGGCTGCAAGGTAAACATGCATATAGGATCGGACACAAGCATCGATATATAAGGCTAGCAAGGAACAAAAGATAGGACGAGTAAGAGACAGAAGACAAGCAAAGATAGCAAGGGAGTATCACTTGCCTGCAATCCGGTAGAGGTAGCAGAACCTGTCGTTGCTCACATCAACTCAACGGCCTAATCCCGAAGAAGCAACGAACACCGGAAACATAAAAGATGCATTTTACTACTACGACAAAAGAAGCGGCATGTTGATGACATGATGCATGACAAATTATAGGTTGTCCAATTTTATTCCCTAACACATGGCAAAGCATTTTAAATGGAATCGGTGCACAATATAAATGCACCGGACAAACCCCATATTTAAATTGATTTAATTTGACTAAATGGATTAAGGTGCGAGGTTTAATTAAGCATGCATGATTTTATAAGATATCGCATATAGGTAGATAGAGCTAGGGTTGGGGTCACACATCGGAAACGAGGAACTTCGGATTGGAAGCCGTCGTCTTCGGGTCGTAGTCGAAGTAGTCGAAGTAGTCGTTCCTTCCAGAGTCGAGGTAGTCGAAGTAGTCGACGTCGTGGAAGTAGTCGTACTCGGGATGTCGGGGTTGCAGACCTTGGCATTCCGGGCTTCGGGGTCGTCGGGGTCCGGAGTCGGGGTACTCGGCCTTCGGGGTTCACGGCATCGGAGAACTCGGCGGGTTCCGGTCGGGGAAGATCTTGTCGAATCGTCGTTCACGGTCGTGGAAGTCCTTGTCGTAACCACGGTGGTCGGAGAACTTGGCGACGGTCGGGGAAGCTTCATAACGGGAACGAAATCGGGGAACCGGCTTCGGGAACGGGAGAATCCGTGCAGCGGCAACACGGAGACGCCGGGAAACGGTCACGGAGGCAAACGGGAAACAACCGGGAAACGAGGATCGGGAACGGGAAACTGCTTCACGACGGGAAACGGGAAACTTGACGGGAAGCCGCACCGGAGTCGGACACGGAGCACCATCGGGGAACACATCACGACGGGAATCGTCGGGAACAAACTGCAGCAGCACGGGCGCGTCACAGGACGGAAAAGGAGCCGGGTCACTTGCGGGCATTTTGTCGAACACATGGCGGGCACCGGATGAACGAGGTCGAGGACGCACGGCAGCGAGGCTCCGGGCAGCAGCAACAGCACGAGCAGACGGGCGAGCTGGACGCGAGGCTCGCCGTCCTGAAGCAGCAAGAGGCACGGGGAAGTAGACGCGAGGGAGCCGTGGTGGTAGAGACGGATCACAGCGGGAGGTCGAGCAGGAGGGCGGCCATGGCGCGCTGCTGGCGGAGGAGGGGCAGACGCGCGGGCCAGGGCAGAGGGAGAAGGCGTGCGGGCGAGGAGGCCGTGCTGGAGGAGGGAGGGCGTCGACGGGAGGAGCCGGGCCGGCGCAAGGCAGAGCGGCGGCGGTGCTCGGGACGCTGGAGAGCCGGAGAAGAGGAGAGGAGGGTGCAAGGCACACGGAATCGATGGGAGGAGCTCCCGCGGGAAGAGAGGGAGGTGCAGCCGGAGCAGGGGACCGAGGTCGACGAGGAAGGGAGGCGTGGACGCGGTCGATGCGGCGGCGGGACGGCGCGGTCCGGGCGCGGTGCGGGGCCGAGGGAGAGAGGCCGGGACGCGGAGGTGCGAGGATGAAGAAAAGGAAGAGGGGAGCAAGGGGAGAGAGGAGGGAGCCGGCAGGGGAGCTGGCCGACGGGAGAGGAGCTTGGGGAAGCTCGGGTGCAGAGGAGAAGGAGCATGGGCGCGTGCGGGATGGGGAAGGAGCTGCGGGAGAGATGGGGAAAAGAAAAGGAGAAGAAAGAAAAGAAGAAAAGGAAGGGGAGAGAGAAAAGAGAGGGGAAAAAGAAAAGAGAGGGAGGGTGGAAGGACGTCTTCGCGAATCCGGAAAAACGGGAGAGGGCGGCTGCAAAATACAGGGGGTAGGAACAGAAAAAGACCAGGGGCAGGCTAGGGTTTGCTTGCTGGGCTTTTTGGGCCTAGCTAGCTGGGCTGCTCTCTCGCATCGCTCAAAATATTTTTATTTTGCAAATTAAAATTTGGCAATTAATTTTTGAAAACAGAGACGACTGTCTCGGTAAAATATTTTCCGACAATTTTAGAAAAATAAAATAGGGTTTAATAAAAATAATTTTTGCGGACAAAAACATGCGATGCGATGATGCTGATGTCATGATGATGCAAAAATAAAATAACAAGCAAATTCTAATTTGGGGAAAACCCCGGGCATTACACATGGGTTGTAGAAATCGTCCCCGAAGGCAACAACAGTGACCTATAGCCCATGAAAATGGCCAGAAATGACCAAATCGACGAGTTCTGACGACGTCCCAATTACCGTGTACCGGGGGTCATGAGTCGTTGAAATCGTCCCCGAAGGCAAAACAGTGACCCCCCATGAAAATGGCCAGAAATGACGGAATCGACGTGTTCTAATGACGTCCCAATTACCATGTACCGGGCGTCAAGAGTCGTTGAAATCGTCCCCGAAGGCAAAAACGGTGACCTATAGCCCATGAAAACAGCAAGAAATGACCGAATCGACGATTTCTAATGATGTTCCAATTACCGTGTACCGGAGGTCAAGAGTCGTTGAAATCGTCCCCGAAGGCAAAAACAGTGAACTATAGTGTAATGTCCCGGGGTTTTCCCCAAATTAGTTTTTTGTTTGTTTTTTTTCTTTTTGCATCATCATGTCATCATGCATCCAATCAACTTGCATTTTTAACAAAAGAAAAATCAAAAATATTATTTTTAGCAAAACTATTTTTTATTTGATACTTGATCAAAGGGTTTAATAAATCCACCTCCCCCTTCTCTAATTTTCAAACGAACCCCAAAATAATATTGAGAATATTTGTAAATTTATTTCAAATCAAAATAATTATTTTGGCAGAAACCTCCTCTCCTCTCTTTGCTCTCTTTTCTTTTCCCTCTTTTCTTTTCTCTCCTTTTCTTCTCTCTTTTCCAATTCTAGTAATTGAAAAGATCACCTTTCTGGCCCATCTCTTCCTCCTTGGGCCCAAAGCCCATCACCACCACCTCCCTGTTTGTCCTCTTCTTCGTACGGGAGCAGGTGGAGTGCGTGAGCACCACCACGGGCGCCACGCTCCTTCCTTCCCCTTTTAACCAGCAGACCCCCTCCGAACCCTAGCCTCTCCTCTCCCTCCTGCCGCCGCCGTCTCCCTCCTTCTCCTTCTCTTCTCCCTCTCTCCCTCTCCCATCTTCCTCTACTTCTTTTCCCCTCCTTCGAGAGCACCCCCATGGCCTGAGCATGCGCTCAAGGTCGCCACCGTGTCCGAGGACCTCTCCGGCTGCTTCCACGACAAGAAGGTCCGCACCAACGTCTATTACCCTGACGCGCAAAGAATCGACACGGGGAGCTTCGCATGCATCAGCTTCTTCTACGACGACCAGGGCTTCCTCATCTTCAGTACGGTCCCCGGCGAACGTCCTCGACTTCCCGTCGCTATGGTCTTCCCCGAGCTCGATCTCCTGCACCAACACCCTCATCGTGAGCTCCTCTCTCGATCCCCTCTGTTCCCCGGCTCAATCGCTCCCTGAATCCCCCGTTTACGTCCGCTCGTTTCCCGGCCGTCCGCCATGGTCGACCTGCACTGTCAGTTTCAGTACATGGTCTGCACCTCCAGTTTTGTGTAGATGCTCTTGTGTTCCTTCACACCACACACCAGCACCACCGGCGCACACCCCTGCAGCCAGCCCGTCGCACCCAGCTGCATCTAAAGCCTCGGCCTCCAGCAGCGCTTGCTGCAGTTCGTCCCCTTCGTATCTGCTTGAGAAATCTGAATCTTTTCTAGTCATAAATTCAGTTAACATCCATTCATGGCTCATGTATAGCCCGATCCATATTCTTTTGGCAAACCGAGTCTAGCCCAGTGGCTTGCTCCCAGCTGATCCTCCAGTGAGACCCAAGTTCGAACCCCACGGCTGCACACCAAGCCCCCCCTTTTTCTCCTTTATTTCTTTTTGCAGAAAATATGACAATCTTGTATCTATTGTATCTTTTATTTTACAAGTGCAAATAAAATAAAGTATATGTCTATAATTATCAGAAAAATGTGTAGAATTTGAATATACCATTCATGCTTTTGTTTGCATCATATAGTTTAATCTTTAGTTGTGTTTTGCATATCACCTAAATAATAAAGGGTTTTCTATTTCTGTGCCCCTAGTTCCTTAGTACTACTCAGCCATGCCCACGTTCTTAACTTTTGCTCACTTTTCCCCTCTTTGTTAGATGAAACTCTCACAAATGGACAAACTGGACGTTTGCCGTTGGTCAAGGCATTGACCGTTAACTCTGACGAGTGGGGCCGGTCGGACTGTGTACGACGGTGGAACTCTGACGAGTGGGGCCGGTCGGACTGTGTACGACGGTGGCGCTCTTGACCGTTGCGTACCTGATGAGTGGGGCCGCCGCAAGGTGACACGTCAGAGCAGTTTGTCTGAACCTCACGGTAACCTGAAACAGATCGATCCCCTCCGCCGCCGCCGCGCCGCCGTCATGCTGCCATCGCCGCAGTTGTGTCCTCCACCCTCTAACCCTATTCCTTTCATCGGCAAAACCACGCCTCCGCCACATCTACCACACCTCCCCATCTGGGAATACTAAGCGATGGCGGGGGAGGACGCCCTCCGGCCCATCAATCGTGGAGAGGATTGGGTCGAATCAGCAGCGGATAATTCATGGATTACACCTGGGTAAGCATCGTTTCCCCTCGAATTGATGAGAAACTCGTAAATTAGCGCGTATTTGACCGTTAGTAGCGTTAATCGTTCCAATTTTGCTGATTTGTTCCTGGACTAACCGCACCCTTTATTTCAATCGATAGGATTGATCCTGCACTTGCTTTCCGGCTGGCGGTTAGGATGGAAACTAGTGTGGTACGTGCTAATCAACCACAAAACCTTGTTGGATTTTACTATCCGAAGGTGGTGGAAACAAGCATTTCGTTCAAAGATTTGCGCGATGCACTCCGTAGTCAATATCCATGGAGCGATGCGGATACTGTTCATCTATACTATTTCAGCAGCACCGAGCAAAAATTTCTCCCAGTAACTTGCGATGAGCATCTTGGATTGTTTTTTAATATGAATGCTGACAGCAAGTTCGGTAAAATCCGTATCAATGTGCTTCAGCCACGCAGAGAACGGGACAAGGGGAAGGGTGTTCAGACCTCATCTGTCATGTGAAGATTTCATGTGAAGATTTTCCATTTTTTTGATTTTTTTGAATTAGTTATGCCTAACCCTAGCCCGAAACCGCGACCGTGACCCCTAAACCCAAACCTAAACCTAACCAAAACTTTGATCCAGAGAAAACCCTTTAATATCTCTACAGAAAGTACATATTGTGAATCTAAAAATGATTTTTTCAAAAAATCATGACCAAACTATGCGGTGCTCGCAGTTCAAATCATGCCCACTTCCAGCGAAATCGGCAGGATCTTGTATTGTGAATTTGCAGTAGCTAAGTATGTTTTCATGTCCAAACCCAGGGTTATATGTACCTATATTATGGTCTACTATTTTCCATCTCATTGGACGTTCCTCTTTCGGTGAGCCGTTTTGGTACCTGCTTCACAAAAACAGCCTGTTTTGACACTTAAAAATGGAAAGTGTGTTTTTTATTCAACAAAACCCTAAACCCCGTACACAACACTATTCTACAACCAAGATACAGCAGTGTTCCATATTTATTTCTATTTTTTTTGGTGATAAAAAAGGGGAAAAAAAGACCAAAACCGCAAAACTCAACTAGTCAACAGGGATCGAACTCGGGTCGTTGGAACACCAAAACCGCACCCAACCACTGGGCCACTGCCACTGCATGCTATTGCGTGAGACTTTGCACTTCCTTTCACCTCTGCGTTAATGCACGCATGCAGGGTCACGTCGCACGTACTACGAAGCCTAATTAATCCAGTTGCGCTGCGCCCATCGCTTAATTCATCCACCCATCCAATTAATTTGCGTCTTTAAATAGTGCCACATTGCCTCCTCCTCCCTCCCGCCCCATTCTTCTCATCCCTCTCCAGCCTCCTCCCTCTAGCAACATGGCGACCAACCCATTGTCTCTCCCTTCCAGCCCCGAGCCTTCAGCGACGAGGACAACCACCCAGAGCCGCGCGGCTGGTGGGAGGCGTCGGAGAAGGAAGCTCCGAGGCGTCGGTGTGGCCAGCGACGCCGGCGAGGCAAAGCCCCCGTCGAGTCGGAGGGCCCCTTCGTCCACAACCCCACCCCCGACGACGTCAACAAGATGGCCCGCTCCGAGAAGGCCCTTGAATTCCGCCTAGCCTTCCTGGAGAAGCAGGAGAGGAAGGAACTCGCCGCCGAGGAGAGGAAGGCGGCGAAGGAGTGGCGCCCCGTCCCGACACACTGGGACAGGGCCATGAAGCGGCTCCGGGAGGACAATCTCCAGGCCTTGTCCAACGCCGAGATGGCGGACAGGGCGGCGGAGTGGAGGAAGGCGGCCGGCGGCGAGTAGGGTTAGGGTTTAGGCCCCGCAGACGAAGGGGCGCCAACGGGTAGGGTTATGGTTTAGCGCCCTTTATATTTAGGGCCATATATGACATGTAATTTTTCTTTTTTTACTTTAATATATGTAATGTGTAATGTCGGTCGGGCCCCTCTATATATATGTAATGTGGTTGCCAATGTTTTCTTTGACTCCTTCATGTCCTCAACAAATTCATTTGAATTTTCAGCAATAGCCAACATACTCTTCTCCCCTACTTCAGAAGCAATGCTAGAAGCCTTGTGCTTGGGTATAATATTCCTCCCCGTTACTCTGTGTTAACCGCTGGACCGTCGCTGGTCTTGACGCGTGACGTGCAGTCCAGTTTGACCCCCGCGTCCCATCGTGTTGTCACGTCAAAACCCAGCACCGCCCCTCTGCCTCTCCGTTTGACCTACCGCTATTTACTCCACCAAATAACTGGCCATCATAACACGTCCTCCTAAGCCGCCGCCAGATCTCGCCACGTCTCTCGCCGCCACAGCTCTCGACGTCTCTCGCCGCAACATCTAGCCACATCTCTCGGCGTCTCTCGCCGCAACATCTAGCCACATCTCTTGCCGCCGAAGTCTGTACCGAGGACACTTGAATCGAGCGACGCTACGCATGGCTGGCTGGCTGCTGCGCGTGGACATTGCATGCATGCATTCATTGACGAGACGGTGGCAAGCGTGCGTGCGCGTGCCTGGCTCTGCGTGGCTGCTGTGCGTGCACGAGACATTGTGGTGGCGCATTTCAGCGTTTGTATCGTGGCGGCGCGCGCATGAATGCATGCATGGTAAAGTCAGTGCTGCGCGCATGCACTGCAGGCTACGTAAACCTAAAAAGAAACAGAAGCTATGATCGTCGCATGCATAACAGGCTGGATCGGCAAATAAATTAAGGGAATCAGTGAACACGCCACGGCCCAATGGACACAACCACGGGCCGAAGAGAATCCACAGAACCACAGCCTAACGGTCCAAACAGCGCCACATGCCGATCGGCCCCACTCGTCAGAGTTAACGGTCAATGCTTGACCAACGGCAAACGTCCAGTTTGTCCATTTGTGAGAGTTTCAGCTAACGAAGAGGGGAAAAGTGAGCAAAAGTTAAGAACGTGGGCATGGCTGAGTAGTACTAAGGAACTAGGGGCACAGAAATAGAAAACCCAATAATAAAATATGGAATGTGAGGGTCATAAATATAACTAATGCCCCTATTCCATTTAATTTTGAGTAGCCCACCCATATCTTGTTTACAATTGCTAATAACATTAAATTTTGATGGTTAGAAAAATAACTTGAACCTTATAATTAAATGTCAGAATCTCGGTTCCGTTTAATTTGGCTTAATTGCATCTTCTCATGTTTTGCCATGTCATGCATGCTGTCGGCACAGTGCAAACCAGGGTACCACAGGCCGGCCTGCCAGGGCCCACAAGATTTTCTTTGGATGATTTTCGCTAAGGACCAGGCTCTCCAAGCCTGGCGAGCTTCGCGAGGATTTTTCCCTCGCGAAGGGTTTTTCTCCTCGCCAAGGATTCTCTCCCTTGGCGAGGGATCGCCCCACGACAAGGCGTCTCCGACGCCGCCCGCAATTCTGCTAAGGACCAAGCTGAAGGGCTCGGCGATGATTTTTGCCTCGCGAATCGCCTTCTTCGTGAAGCCATCTCTGCCCCCGCGGCAGAGCGCACATGGGCTCTGCGCCATGTGCGGAGTGACGCGCGTGCCTACGCGCGATGACGACGACGCAGCAGTTGCCGTTTCCATGTATAAAACAGTCAACAAAGCGGAGCCAAGCAAAGCGGGCAACGAGTATTGCCTCTTTGGTGATAAGGGAACCGTCTGCAGCTACGCTCCAAGGACGACGTCACCATGGGTCATCTCCCACGGCGGCAAGCGCCAGCCCACCGTCCAGCTGGTCGGTGCCCCTTTTCAGCTTTGGTGACGCCGTTCCCCTGCCGTGGACCGCGTCCACGAGCTTTGCCTTTATGGTGGACTTCACCTTTATCGTGCACCGCGCCTCCTCCGTCGTCGCCATGTGGTAACCCTTCCCGCCCAAATGTTTGGGCAGAAGAGGTCCAGAACGCCTATAAAAGGAGGAGGAGCACGTCCAAGCAAAGGGTTGGATCTTCGGTTGGTGCCGCTCTAGCAAACCCTAACCCTAGATCTGAAGTCTAGCAAGTAGCCATTGTTAGTCACCCAGAGCTCGACAAGCTCCACCTTGTACTGTGAACTCTCCAAGCAGTGCAATACACCAAAGTAGGACGTAGGGGTTTTACCTCTACAAGAGGGCCCTGAACCTGGGTAAGACCGAGCGTTCCCTTTCTGTAGTGCTGTCCCGCAGCGAGTCCGACGAGCACCGTCGCCGAAGCACATTGAGGGTTGTTTGATTCCGTGTTCAGCCCCTTACTCGATCCTTCTCGAGACACCCCCAGTTCCTGGGACAGTTCTCCGACATCTGGCGCGCCAGGTAGGGGGCTGAGGCGCGTCTTCATCCTCGACACAGCCATGGCCAGCTCTCGTGCCGAACGTCTCGCTCGCCGGACGGCTAGCGCCGCCACCGCTCCCGCAGGCCGCCCGCGCAGCTACCCGCGTGGGAGCTCTGCTCCGGAGCGCCGTGTCGACCCCGAGCCCCGCTTCGAGCACCCGGACGACGACGACATCGACCACACTGAGGACAACCTCGGCGAAGAGGAGGCCTCCTCCCTGCACCCGTCGCGGGACCGTGCTGCCTCCTCGCTGGGCCGCCCTGCGCCCAGCCCAGCGACTGCGCTCCTCATGGCGCAGGAGCTGCTGCAGTACCGCCCCACGCCGGCGGCTCAGGAGGCCTGGCTCAACCGCGTTGCCGAGCTCATCGGCGCCGCTCGCGCCGCCGCACCTGCACCGTCTCGTTCCCTGGTTCCTTCTGCACTCGTGGGGGACGTGGCGCACGGCGCACCTCCCGCGCCTCCTCTCCATCCCGCACCTGCTCCAGCTCCACCGGTTGCGCCGCAACCAGCACCAGCGGGGGCTCCTCCTCGCGACGGCCGCGCTGCATCGCACGCGTCGTCACCGCATGACTGCCAAATCGTGCAGCGAGTCCCTGAGGACGCACGCGTGAGCATCGAGCGCGGGCAAGAGCGCCGCAACCGCGTTATCCAGGACGTCGCCACCGCCGGGCGCCACCTCCGCGCCACCCTTGCCAACGGCACGGTCACCTACGGCACGACGGCCGTGTTCACTCGCAGCCTCCGTCGCGTCGTCTGGCCGGTCAAGTTCAGGCCGGACCTCCCTCCGCGCTACGACGGCAAGAACAACCCCCTGGAGTTCCTGCAGCTCTACTCCCTGGCCATCCAGGCCGCCGGGGGCGACGACAAGGTCATGGCGAATTGGTTCCCCATGGCCCTCAAGGACTCCGCGTCCTCATGGCTCACCAACCTCCCCGCCGAGTCCGTCAACACCTGGGAGGAGCTCTGCCGGTGCTTCGTCGCCAACTTCAAGGGCACGTACGAGCGCGGTCTCACCTACAACGACCTCCGCGCCGTGCGTCAGAAGCCCGGCGAGACCCTCCGCAAGTACATCCAGCGCTTCAGCCAAGTGCGCAACAAGATCCCCAACGCCACCGACGCGCAGGTCATTTCGGCCTTCCAGGCTGGGGTCACAGATGTGCGGATGCTCGAGAAGCTTGGCATCCACGACAACATCACCACCGTCGTCAAGCTTTTCTACTTGGTGGACAAGTGCGCCAAGGCTGAAGAGGGCCGCTTGTTCGTCAAGAGCGAGCCAGGGGACCCCACCGAGGGGTCCAAGAAGAAGAAATCCTCCGAGAAGCGCAAGACTACTGCGGTCCTCGTGGCAGAGCCCGACGCCAAGCAGCCTCGCCAAGCTGCCACTCCAGCCGCAGGACCTGAGAAGAAGGATGATCGTCCCTTCTGCATCTACCACTTAGCTGCTCACAATTCATCAGTGGCGCCTTCAAGTCCTACTGCGGCAGCATCGGTGCCCAAATCTGCTACGCCTCGGTGGCGCATCCACGAAGCAACGGGCAGGCCGAACGAGCCAACGCCGAGGTGCTCAAGGGCCTCAAGACGAGAAGCTTCAAACGCCTCAAGGCCAGCGGCAAGCATTGGATCGATGAGCTCCCCTCGGTGCTCTGGTCCATCCGCACCACGCCAACAAAGCCAACTGGTGAGACGCCGTTCTCCCTCGTCTATGGCGCTGAAGCCGTCCTCCCCAGCGAGATCACTCATGGCTCTCTGCGAGTCTTGGCCTTCAAGGAGGCTGAGGTGGACGAACTCCGCAACGACGACCTGCTGCTGCTTGAAGGGCTCCGCCGCAATGCGGCCCTGAGAGCGGCAAGGTACCAGCAAGACCTCCGTCGCTACCACAGCCGCCACATCCGGCCACGCACTCTCGAAGCAGGAGACCTTGTCCTGAGGAGAATCCTCTCCAGGGCAGGCCTCCACAAGCTCTCCCCAATGTGGGAAGGCCCCTACAGAGTCGTGCACATCGCCAGGCCTGGCTCCGCGCGGCTCGAGACGGAGGATGGCATCCCTGTCGCCAACCCCTGGAACATCCAGCACCTGCGCAAGTTCTACCCCTAATCGCCCTCGGTGAGCAATTTTTTGCATCAAGGGAGAGCCACGCGCCATCATCCTCCACGAGGAAATACTTCGGGCTCCCCTCTCTACTATACGTTGCCGCGGGCCGTTCGAGAAGACTCCCAAGCCACCAAGCCTCGGCATGGTAACCTCTTCAGGCACCATGTCTTGGCGAGGTGGATCCCATGCCGGTCATGGTGGAACGCAGGCTAAAGCCACCCCCGCATAGGGCCCCCCTGAGCTCTCTCTACATGCGTCTGCCTCGGGCACGCCTCTCGAGAGTCTCAGCCACAGAAT
Source organism: Puccinellia tenuiflora (assembly GCA_012064385.1). NCBI lineage: Eukaryota > Viridiplantae > Streptophyta > Magnoliopsida > Poales > Poaceae > Puccinellia > Puccinellia tenuiflora. The sequence continues at coordinate 1,563,164 of QRDG01000434.1, read as the reverse complement.
GTGGACCCCATGCCAAGAGCATGGCGGATTTTTTGTGTTTCTGGCCACGCCAGTGTAATGAACCTATGTCTCAGGTCAATTTGAACTCTTGCGCATCGCGCCAGCATATTTTGCGGCTTCGGCAAAAGCTGTTATTGCTACTTATTCTTGCTTGTAAGATCCCGGCTAGCAGGGTGCAATGCCACGGGAGCATCCCGGCAGCGCCTTAAACCCAAGGGATCCGAGCTCTGAACTTGCGGATCAGCTCTCATGCATGTCAACTCCCAAGGAGCTCTGAACTCATGGGTCAGCTCCCGCGCACGTCAACTCACCAAGGATCACCAAAACCTTGGTGCTTGTTCTCCTCGTGAGACACACATGAAGGAACCTACGAGCACAAGTTATCTAACTATCTATTGCTTGTGGGTATGCCTATCTGTCCAAGTGCAGGAAACAGGCATCGGACACCCTCTCCAAGGCAATAACGCCTCGCCAGGGAACCAACACCCTCTCCAAGGCGAAAACGCCTCGTCAAGCTAAGTACAAACACTTGGTTGAATTTCCTCTTGCTGGTTTTTGCCCCTCGAGTCTCTTTTCTCTCTCCCACGCCTCATGGGCTGCTTGCATGTCAAAGGGGAGCCCCAAGCATCGCGCTTCGAGGAGCTCTTACTTCTTGAGGCCTCACACACCCCCCGGCCCAGTGGAGCCCTGACTCGCACATACCGAAGCGGCGGTGGTTGTAGCGCTAAGAGAGGGTCCTAAGACGTAGAGCGAAAAGACATGAAGGGAAAAGACAAAAGCCACCCGAGGGACATTCACAAGCACGTTCCAAAGCTTAAAGCAAGTCTTTACAAAAGTTATTACAACCAAAATGTCACGATAATGTGCCCCATGCACGACCAGCTACAGGAAGGAGTTCAAGCCATCGCGCCCCCTGAGGTGCCCGCTCCGTCCACGGCAGTTTATGCCTCCAGGGCGCCTCCCTCGCCGTCGCCTTCGTCTTCATCGACCAAGACTTGGTCGTACTTCCTGGCGAGCACCTCAGCAGCCTCCCCCGCCTTGCTGCGGATCTCGACCGGCTCCATCACGGCCTCGAGGTTGAATGAGGGCCAGAGCTTCAGGAGGTTGCTAAAAACGCGGCTCGTGGCGAGAACGAGGAGATCACGGCTCTTCGCCACGACACGCTCACTGAAGTGCGTTGCGACCTTCTCGAGCTCCTCGAGGAACTGCCCAAAAAAGTGAGTGTATGCGGTCTCGTCATCGATCCCTCCGGAGGGAAAGTGGGGAACCTCGATCCTCAGGTCATCCCCGACAGCGTTCGCGCGCCGGACCAGCTCGTGGAGCATGACCTGGCGCTGGCGTGTCATGGCCCGGCGGTGCTGCGCGGTGTCTCGCGCTTGCTCCGCGCGGTCCACAGCCGGCCCCACCTGCTGCTGGAGGTCGCCCAGGTCCGCCTTCAGGGCGGCGATCTCTTTCTCCGCGCGGGTCTGTGCCTCCTTGGCGCGCTGGAGGCGAGAGGTCAACTCCCTCTCCGACCTCTCGAGCCCTTCGATCTTGTGCAAGAACTCGGTGCGCTTGGTTGTGAAGCGCTCCTCCTGCATCTTGGCCTTGGCGTCGTAGTCGTTGGCGAGGCTCTCGCGGATGCGCTCAACCCTGGAGTCGGCCTCTTCATGGGTCCGCTTCTGCTTCGCGCAAGGTCGGCATTGGCTTTGTCGTGCCGCTCCTTGCGGGTGGCCTCGCTCCTGGCCACCGAATTCTCGCGCGCTTGCAGTTGCCCCTCGCGGATGGCCTGGGCCGCTTCGAGCAGTTGGATTTGCTCCTCGCGTTGGCGCAGCTCTTTCTCCTGGAGGGAGAGCTCTTCCTCGCGCTGCTTCAGCTCGGCCTCGCGAGGCGCTAGCTGCCCCTCGCGGGCATCCAGCTGCTCGCGCAACTCTTTCAAGCAGGCCCTCGCGGCCTCGGACTCGTTGGCGAACTTCTCTTCGCGCGCCACCAACTCTTGGTGCTTGGCGGTGGTCTCCGTCGCCAGCACCTCCCGGGCGGCGTCCAGCTGGTCCATGACCTCAGCCGCCTCCCGCTTGACGCTGTCGCGGGTCTCCTTCGCGAAGCGCATCGCTTCTTCGCGCGCCGCCCTTGTCGCCGCGTCCTGCTGGCGACACATTTCCACCCGCTCGTGGAGAAGGGCCCAGGCATCGGCAAGCCTCGCCCCGCTCCTTCTCCCTGGCGAGATCTTCCTCGGCGAGCTGCGCCGCCAGCTCGTCGAGCGCCTGCCGCGATTGGCGGAAGACAACGTCGCGGCGAACCGCGCGAGGGCGTGGCTCACCCAGCGCCAGGGCCCCTGCGTCGTCGTGGGGCGCAGAGGCCTCGACGCTCGTCGAGGCGCCCAGGGCACCTTGCCCCGAGCTTGTAGCGGCCCCCGTCGCGGCTTGGGGGCTCGTGGGGGCGCCCTCCTCACCGCCCGCGTCGAGAGCCCCCAGGGGGCTGGGCGTCCTCTCGCCCCCGGCCCCGCCGCTTGGGGGCTCCAGAGGCGCCACCACCCTCTTGCTCTTCAGGGGCGCTCCCCACCCCTTCAACGGTGGCCGCGCCCGCCCCTCTTGTTGGAGCCTCCTCCGTCTCTGGGGGTGGCTCAGGACGATCTCCTCGTCAACCGCTTCCTCTTCCTCGCGGTGCTCGGCCGCAGGAGGAAGTAGCAGCCCGAGTTGGTGGAGGCGTCGCCAGCTCAATCACCTCCTCCTCGCGGTGTTCAACCACGGGGGGAGAAGCTCCCCTGGATGGAGACGTCGTCGCCCTCCTCGACCACCAACCACCTCCGCGCGGTGCTCACCCGCGGGAGGGACTGTCTCCAACTGCGACTCCACAGCCGCCTGCTGCGGCTCGTCAGTCGTCGGCCTCGGCTCGTTAGCGACTATCGCGGCTCGACGGCCGCCTGCTGCTGCTCGTCGGCCACAGGCGCCTCCTCGGCGGCGCTGGCGATTTCCCCAAGCGTGCGGAGACGCCGCCCTCTTTGGCGCCGCGGGGACGCTGAAGAAGCACAAGCGAAGCAAAGACCCCTTAGGAGGAGATTCTCTGAAGCAAATGCTGAAAGGAAAGAAAGGACTAAACTTACTTGTCGGCCGCTCTCCACACCCTTTTCTTCCCCGCGGGCGGCTGGAGGGCGCTCCTCCGGCCTCTTTGGGAGGCGCCGCTGCCTTCTCGGGAGGCGCCTCCCTTGACGCGGCCCCAGCGTCTTGTCGTGGAGGGCCTTGGTGCGGGGCTCGTGACGCCCTCTCCTGCTTCTGCCCTCCTCCTCCGTAGGGTGTTGGGAGCGGACCACGCGGAAGGCGTCCTCGTCGCCGCTAGAGGAAATCTCCTGGAGGTCCGCGCCGGGCGGCGCGTTCCTTGAACCTGCATCCTCGCCAGAGGGGTTGGCGCCTCGGGAAGCCTCATCCTCGCCGGACTCTTCATCCTCGTCCGGCTCCAGCGCGTCAGCCTCCTGCTCCTGCTCCACCGCCCACGGGTTGCGGCGGGGCCCGACGAGCCTCGCGGGTCTGATGCCCCATTCATCAAAGAGGGGTAGGAGCCTACGGGCCTCGCGCACGCTCTCATCCACATAGACGAACAGCGGCAAGGCGTCGTCGTTGCTTGGAGGTGAAATGGATGTCGTGGCAAAGAGGGCCTTCATGATCTGCTTCAGCTCGTCCGGAGAGAGATCATCGGGCCTTGCCTTTCTGCCCGTCGGTTGCCCTCTTGGGAGCCATGGCCGCCGGAAGAAAAGCTCGGAGACGAAGACCTCGGAAGCGACTAGCTCTGGGAGGAAGAAGAGGTTTTTGAGAAGAGGGCGGCGGAGTAATGGGAGAAGTGATGGACGCCGCCTGCACGCCCAGGCTTTATTGACCGGCTCCCGAGTCGTGGCGGGCCCTGCCACGTTGCCCATTGTAGCCGAGGAGGTCGTGGCCGCGGGTGCAACCGCTGCGTGCCATGTGTCGCGGCCCTGTCAGGCATCTTTGGCCCCTCGACGCTTCGCCTTCGTCCATGGGCCTCGGCGTGCCCGTCGCGGGCCCGGGGGCTACTGTCGGCACAGTGGAAACCAGGGTACCACGGGCCGGCCTGCCAGGGCCCACAAGATTTTCTTTGGATGATTTTCGCTAAGGACCAGGCTCTCCAAGCCTGGCGAGCTTCGCGAGGATTTTTCCCTCGCGAAGGGTTTTTCTCCTCGCCAAGGATTCTCTCCCTTGGCGAGGGATCGCCCCACGACAAGGCGGACCAAGCTGAAGGGCTCGGCGAGGATTTTCGCCTCGCGAAGCGCCTTCTTTGTGAAGCCATCTCTGCCCCCGCGGTAGAGCGCACATGGGCTCTGCGCCATGTGCGGAGTGACGCGCGTGCCTACGCGCGATGACGACGACGCAGCAGTTGCCGTTTCCATGTATAAAGCAGTCAACAAAGCGGAGCCAAGCAAAGCAGACAACGAGTATTGCCTCTTTGGTGATAAGGGAACCGTCTGCAGCTACGCTCCAAGGACGACATCACCATGGGTCATCTCCCACGGCGGCAAGCGCCAGCCCACCGTCCAGCTGGTCGGTGCCCCTTTTCAGCTTTGGTGACGCCGTTCCCCTGCCGTGGACCGCGTCCACGAGCTTTGCCTTTATGGTGGACTTCACCTTTATCGTGCACCGCGCCTCCTCCGTCGTCGCCATGTGGTAACCCTTCCCGCCCAAATGTTTGGGCAGAAGAGGTCCAGGACGCCTATAAAAGGAGGAGGAGCACGCCCAAGCAAAGGGTTGGATCTTCGGTTGGTGCAGCTCTAGCAAACCCTAACCCTAGATCAGAAGTCTAGCAAGTAGCCATTGTTAGTCACCCAGAGCTCGACAAGCTCCACCTTGTACTGTGAACTCTCCAAGCAGTGCAATACACCAAAGCAGGACGTAGGGGTTTTACCTCTACAAGAGGGCCCTGAACCTGGGTAAGACCGAGCGTTCCCTTTCTGCAGTGCTGTCCCGCAGCGAGTCCGACGAGCACCGTCGCCGGAGCACGTTGAGGGTTGTTTGATTCCGTGTTCAACCCCTTACTCGATCCTTCTCGAGACACCCCCAGTTCCTGGGACAGTTCTCCGACACATGCATTGCATCAACATGCCGAATCTTTTGCCGTAGTGTAAGATGCATGTTTTGTGCTTTCAGTGTTCGATGCTTCTTCGGGAATAGGACGTTGAGTTGATGTGAGCAACGACAGGTTCTGCTGCCTCTACCGGATTGCAGGCAAGGACAACTCACTTGCTATCTTTGCTTGTTTTCTGTCTCTTACTCCGCCTATCTTTTGTTCCTTGCTAGCCCTATGTATCGATGCTTGTGTCTCGATCCTATTTGCATGTTTACCTGGCAGCCATGATATAGCCACACCCCCACATCCTTTTAAACATGTTGTTTGTTAGCCTTGCGAGTCGTAGTGCATGCTTAGGAGTTGTTTGTGGTTTATCTCATACACTGCTGATGTTTAGATGGTATAATTTAATTAATGAAGACATGTTATGTGGGAGAACTTATATAATAAAGATAAGGCACCGACGGAAGGCCAGCTATGGTGATTTGTTCTGCTAGTGTCGCCTAGGAACAACCGTTCTTTTCCGCTTATCCAAGAATGAGCGCCCTACCCACACGTGGGAAGACTTATGGAACCCCCCGCAACTTAGTACCGGATCTGCTATATTGGTTAGGGAGCCACAATTAGTTCGGGTGTTTACCATTTGGAGCATATACAAGAAAACAAGATGTTTTGAACTGCATATAGGTTTGCGGCATGAGCGTTAACCGCATGTGGAAGGAGGAGCAATCGTATGAGTGTTATCCTCCCGAAGCCGTCCTCGCAACGTTTGGGCCCGCAAAGGAGTTTCGGCCGGGCTCCCCACGTGGATCAGTCTCAGATAGGTGGCTCTCTATCCAATGTAGTAGTGATGGGGAAGGTCGTGTTGAGATACCTAAATGCCTCTGTGGCATGTGGTTGATTGAACGTGTATGGTTATATTTGGGCACCCCTGCAGGGTTAAATCTTTTCGAAAAGCCGAGTCCGCGGTTATGGACGACTTGGGTAATGTGCTGGCTAAAAAGATCATAGATATCACCGTATATCTTAAATAGCTAAATTGACTAGTAAATAGCTATATTCGAATAATAAACCTGCTAAAATTTGATCAACGTGTGAGTGCCCGGACTTCTTCCTCGTGGGTTTCTTATACGATGGAGTTGTCTTAGGGCGGTAATTGTTTGGTGAGTAGAATAGGTTCTACGAGTTTGTGCTCTCTTTCCTTATTCTAATTAGACGGAAGTTGTAGCGTGTCTCTATAAGTTGTTAGTGATGCTTGCCGTCGCCTCAATCGCTAACCCTTTTCCCCCGGAATTCAAGTTTTGATATCTTGTGAGTATTCCTTGCCAGTACTTCTACTAGTACTGATCCCTTCGGGGCTGCTATTCCAATGCAGCCGACAGGTTTGAAGTCTGACGACGTTAGCTTGGGAATCCCTCCGGCTTGGCCTGGGCAGGGTTATGGTACCTTCATTTATCTTCAGGACTCTTAGTCCAATTTGTATCTTGTCCGTAGCCAGACACTTTCGCTTCCATTGTTATTTGGATCTTTGTAATGTATCATTGTACTCTTGACTCGGTGAGTTGTTGTATATATATGTTCTTTTGTGTGTTCCATCGAGAACTATTGTAATGATCATCACAATTCCACCCGCATAACGTGTGTGTTGCGACGTGCACGTTATGCCTGGTGGGCGTCCTAGGATCGTTATTATGCGGATTTGGCAGGAATCGCTCAAATCTGCATAGTGCCGATCCCGGGGCGTTACATATAGCACATGAAAATGGCCATAAAAAGACCGAATCAACGAGTTCTAACAACGTCCCAATTACCGTGTACCGGGGGTCAAGAGTCGTTGAAATCGTCTCCGAAGGCAAAAACCGTGACCTATAGCACATGAAAACGGCCAGAAATGACCGAATCAATGAGTTCTGACGACGTCCCAATTATCCTGTACCGGGGGTCATGGGTTGTTCAAATTGTCCCCGGAGCCAAAAACAGTGAATAATATAGCCCATGAAAACGGCCAGAAATGACCGAATCGACGAGTTCTAACGACGTCCCAATTACCATGTACCGGGGGTCATGAGTCGTTGAAATCGTCCTCGAAGGCAAAAACAGTGACCTATAGCCCATTAAAACGGCCAGAAATGACTGAATCGATGAGTTCGGACGATGTCCCAATTATCATGTACCGGGGGTCATGGGTTGTTGAAATCGTCCCCGAAGGCAAAAACAGTGACCATGAATATGGCAAACTGGCTGTTTTCATGGGCTATAGGTCACTGTTTTTTCCTTCGGGGATGATTTCAACAACCCATGACCCCTAGTGCATGCTAATTGGGACGTCATCAGAACTCGTTGATTCGGTCATTTCTGGCCGTTTTCATGGGCTATAGGTCACTATTTTTGGCTTCGTTGATTCGGTCATTTCTTGCTGTTTTAATGGGCTATAGGTCACTGTTTTTTCCTTCGAGGACGATTTCAATGACTCATGACCCCCGGTACATGGTAATTGGGACGTCGTTAGAACTCGTCGATTCGGTCATTTCTGGCCGTTTTCATGGGCTATATTATTCACTGTTTTTGGCTCCGGGGACAATTTCAACAACCCATGACCCCCGGTACACGATAATTGGGACGTCGTCAGAACTCGTTGATTCGGTCATTTATGGCCGTTTTCATGTGCTATAGGTCACTGTTTTTGCCTTCGGAGACGATTTCAACGACTCATGACCCCCGATACACGGTAATTGGGATGTCGTCAGACCTCGTCGATTCGGTCATTTCTGGCCATTTTCATGGGGATGATTTCAACGACTCATGACTCCCGGTACAGGGTAATTGGGACGTCGTCAGAACTCGTCGATTCGGTCATTTCTGGCCATTTTCATGGGCTATAGTTCACTGTTTTTGCCTTCGGGGGTGATTTCAACGACTCATGACTCCCGGTACAGGGTAATTGGGACTTCGTCAGAACTCGTTGATTCGGTGTTTTATGGCCGTTTTCATGGGCTATAGTTCACTGTTTTTGCCTTCGGGGACGATTTCAATTACTCTTGACCCCCGGTACACGGTAATTGGGACGTCATTAGAACTCGTCGATTCAGTCATTTCTTGCTGTTTTCATGGGCTATATGTCACTGTTTTTGCCTCGGAGACGATTTCAACGACTCTTGACCCCCGGTACATGGTAATTGGGACGTCATTAGAACACGTCGATTCCGTCATTTCTGGCCATTTTCATGGGCTATAGGTCACTATTGTTGCCTTAGGGGACGATTTCAACGTCTCATGACCCCCGGTACACGGTAATTGGGACATCATCATAACTCATTGATTCAATCATTTCTGGCCGTTTTCATGGGCAATAGGTCACTGTATTTGGCTCCGGGGACGATTTCAACAAACTATAATTGCGACGTCGTCAGAACTCGTCGATTCTGTCATTTCTGGCCATTTTCATGGGCTATAGGTCACTGTTTTTGCCCTCGGGGACAATTTCAACGACTCATGACCCCCGGTACACGGTAATTAGGACATCATCAAAACTCGTTGATTCGGTCATTTCTGGCTGTTTTCATGGGCTATAGGTTACTGTTTTTGCCTTCGGGGACAATTTCAACAACCCATGACCCCCGGTGCACGATAATTGGGACGTCGTCAGAACTCGTTGATTCGGTCATTTATGGCCGTTTTCATGGGCTATAGGTCACTGTTTTTGGCTCCGGGGACGATTTCAACAACCCATGACCCGGTACACGATAATTGGGACATCGTCCGAACTCGTCGATTCGGTCATTTCTGGCCGTTTTCATGGGCTATAGGTCACTGTTTTTGCCTTCGAGGATGATTTCAACGACTCATGACGACCGATACACGCTAATTGTGACGTCGTTAGAACTCGTCGATTCGTTCATTTTTTCCCGTTTTCATGGGCTATAGGTCACTGTTTTTAACTCTGGGGACGATTTCAACAACCCATGACCCCCGGTATGATAATTGGTACGTCGTTAGAACTCGTTGATTCGATCATTTGTGGCTATTTTCATGGGATATAGGTCACTGTTTTTACCTTCGGGGACGATTCTAACAACTCATGACCCCCGGTACACGGTAATTGGGATGTCATCAGAACTCGTCGATTTTGTCATTTCTGGCCGTTGTCGTGTGCTATAGGTCAATGTTTTTGCCTTCGGGGACGATTTCAACGATTCTTGACCCCCGGTACATGGTAATTGGAAGGTCATTAGAACTCGTCGATTCCGTCATTTCTGGCCATTTTCATGGGCTATAGGTCACTATTTTGCCTTCGGGGACGATTTCAACGACCCATGACCCCCGGTACACGGTAATTGGGACGTCGTCAGAACTCGTTGATTCGGTAATTTATGGCCGTTTTCATGTGCTATAGGTCACTACTTTTGCCTTCGGAGACGATTTCAACGACTCATGACCCCCGATACACGATAATTGGGACGTCGTCAGAACTCGTCGATTCGGTCATTTCTGGACATTTTCATGGGCTATAGTTCACTGTTTTTGCCTTCGAGGATGATTTCAACGACTCATGACTCCCGGTACACGGTAATTGGGATGTCGTCAGAACTTGTTGATTCGGTCTTTTATGGACGTTTTCGTGGGCTATAGTTCACTGTTTTTGCCTTCGGGGACGATTTCAACGACTCTTGACCCCCGGTACACGGTAATTGGGACGTCATTAGAACTCGTCGATTCGGTCATTTCTTGTTGTTTTCATGGGCTATAGGTCACTGTTTTTGCCTTCGGGGACGATTTCAACGACTCTTGACCCCCGGTACACGGTAATTGGGACGTCATTAGAACTCGTCGATTCGGTCATTTCTTGATGTTTTCATGGGCTATAGGTCACTGTTTTTGCCTTCGGGGACGATTTGAACGGCTGTTGACCCGCGGTAGATGGTAATTGGGACGTCGTTAGAACTCGTCGATTCAGTCATTTCTGGCCGTTTTCATGGGCTATATTATTCACTGTTTTTGGCTCCGGGAACGATTTCTACAACCCATAACCCTCGGTACATGATAATTGGGCCGTTTTCAGAACTCGTTGATTCAGTCATTTATGGCCGTTTTCATGGGCAATAGGTCACTGTTTTTTGACTCCGGGGACGATTTGAACAAACTATAATTGGGACATCGTCGGACCTCGTCGATTCTTTCATTTTTGGCCGTTTTCATGCGCTATAGTTCACTATTTTTGCCTTCGGGGATGATTTCAACGACTCATGACTCCCAGTACATGGTAATTGGGACGTCGTCAGAACTCGTTGATTTGGTCTTTTATGGCCGTTTTCATGGGCTATAGGTCACTGTTTTTGCCTTTGGGGACGATTTCAACGACTCTTGACCCCCGGTACACGGTAATTAGGACGTCGTCAAAACTCGTTGATTCGGTCATTTCTGGCTGTTTTCATGGGCTATAGGTTACTGTTTTTGCCTTCGGGGACGATTTCAACAACCCATGACCCCCGGTGCACGATACTTGGGATGTCATCAGAACTCGTTGATTCGGTCATTTATGGCCGTTTTCATGGGCTATAGGTCACTGTTTTTGGCTCCGGGGACGATTTCAACAACCCATGACCCCCGGTACACGATAATTGGGACGTCGTCAGAACTCGTCGATTCTGTCATTTTTGGCTGTTTTCATGGGCTATAGGTCAATGTTTTTGCCTTCGGGGACGATTTCAACAACCCATGACCCCTAGTGCATGCTAATTGGGACGTCATCAGAACTCGTTGATTCGGTCATTTCTAGCCGTTTTCATGGGCTACAGGTCACTGTTTTTGGCTCTGGGGATGATTTCAACAACCCATGACCCCCGGTACACGATAATTGGGACATCGTCCGAACTCATCGACTCGGTCATTTCTGGCTGTTTTAATGGTCTATAGGTCACCGTTTTTTGCCTTCGAGGACGATTTCAACGACTCATGACCCCGGGTACATGGTAATTGGGACGTCGTTAGAACTCGTCGATTCGGTCATTTCTGGCCGTTTTCATGGGCTATATTATTCACTGTTTTTGGCTCCGGAGACAATTTCAACAACCCATGACCCCCGGTACACGATAATTGGGACGCCGTCAGAACTCGTTGATTCGGTCATTTATGGCCGTTTTCATGTGCTATAGGTCACTGTTTTTGCCTTCGGAGACGATTTCAACGACTCATGACCCCCGATACACGGTAATTGGGACGTCGTCAGAACTCGTCGATTCAGTCATTTCTGGCCATTTTCATGGGCTATAGTTCACTGTTTTTGCCTTCGGGGATGATTTCAACGACTCATGACTCTCGGTACACGGTAATTGGGACGTCGTCAGAACTCGTTGATTCGGTCTTTTATGGCCGTTTTCATGTGCTATAGTTCACTGTTTTTGCCTTCGGGGACGATTTGAACGACTCTTGACCCCCGGTACACGGTAATTGGGACGTCATTAGAACTCGTCGATTCGGTCATTTCTTGCTGTTTTCATGGGCTATAGGTCACTGTTTTTGCCTTCGGAGACGATTTCAACGACTCTTGACCCCCGGTACATGGTAATTGGGACGTCATTAGAACACGTCGATTCCGTCATTTCTGGCCATTTTCATGGGCTATAGGTCACTGTTGTTGCCTTCGGGGACGATTTCTACAACCCATGACCCTCGGTACACGATAATTGGGCCGTTTTCAGAACTCATTGATTCAGTCATTTATGGCCGTTTTGATGGGCAATAGGTCACTGTTTTTCGCTCCGGGGACGATTTCAACAACCCATGACCCCCGGTGCACGATAATTGGGACGTCGTCAGAACTCGTTGATTCGGTCATTTATGGCCGTTTTCATGGGCTATAGGTCACTGTTTTTGGCTCCGGGGACGATTTCAACAACCCATGACCCGGTACACGATAATTGGGACATCGTCCGAACTCGTCGATTCGGTCATTTCTGGCCATTTTCATGGGCTATAGGTCACTGTTTTTGCCTTCGAGGATGATTTCAACGACTCATGACGACCGGTACACGGTAATTGTGACGTCGTTAGAACTCGTCGATTCGTTCATTTTTTGCCGTTTTCATGGGCTATAGGTCACTGTTTTTGGCTCCGGGGACGATTTTGACAACCCATGACCCCCGGTACATGATAATTGGTACGTCGTTAGAACTCATTGATTCGGTCATTTGTGGCTATTTTCATGGGATATAGGTCACTGTTTTTACCTTCGGGGACGATTCTAACAACTCATGACCCTCGGTACACGGTAATTGGGACGTTGTTAGAACTCGTCGATTCCGTCATTTCTGGCCGTTTTCATGTGCTATAGGTCATTGTTTTTGCCTTCGGGGACGATTTCAACGATTCTTGACCCCCGGTACATGGTAATTGGGACGTCATTAGAACTCGTCGATTCCGTCATTTCTGGCCATTTTCATGGGCTATAGGTCACTATTTTGCCTTCGGGGACGATTTCAACGACTCATGACCCCCGGTTCACGGTAATTGGGACGTCGTCAGAACTCGTTGATTCGGTCATTTATGGCCGTTTTCATTGACAAGCTCAGAGGTTCGGGTCTCACATTCTGATATCTAGCTCATTGTAATGGTATGCCCATGCAATACGCATATGCTTGCTGCAACAACCAAGTCAAGATGCTCTAATAATAATGATGTGAGATGCTTAATTTGATGTTTTGCCTAAAATGATTTTATGCCTCGGAAGTAGCAGTAACTATTGCAAAATCAAGCCAGGGTATCAAAGATAGCACACGGGAGGAGTCAAAGTTTAACACTCTAGGTTCAGGTTTTGCTACTTATTACAAGCTGTTACCAGATAGATCCGGCACACGCAGGCCTGACACGCTACTCCGGGCGATACCAGTTGGTATTTTCCATCAAGAAATGGCTACGTGCTGCTTCGGTCTTCAGTCCTTACCTGCAATGTGGATGAGTATCTTGCTAAACTAAAGCGTGATGAAGAATCTAAATTAAATGGGCTCAATACTCCAAGGTGAAGCACGTGCAATGAGTGTGGAAACAATATGAAATACTTCCAGCTAACTTGCAAACAGAAAACTTAGAAAGAAAAATATTTCAATTAGGGAAAGATGAATGAACCATAGCTGGGGAGGTCAATTTGCGGGTCTCTTTGTTACGGAATATTATAATAAATTATTTGGGACAACAATTCTATTTTTTTCTATGATGGAAGATGCGGCTACCAACTGAGGAAAATGAAATTTTAACATCTTACTTCAGAGAGAAGAGATGTTTGAGGTCATTTCCCATATGGAACATAATAAAATTCTAGGTCTAATTGGGTTTCATCGGACTTAAATCGACATAAATCAATACTTTGTGCCACCACAAAGTAGTGTCGCGCACTTACCACTTGCTCCAGGAATAATAGGGAGATGTACTATATCATCTCCGTATTAGGGCATCTACAACGGAGCTCCCCAAACCAGATATGGAAAGTGTCAGTTTTGATCCGTTTAGGATGAACGACATGTATGCCCCTTTTCCGTTTGGGGTGGGGGTAAACCCAATGGCACACCCCAAATCCAAATCGAAAATTTAAAATATTAACACAAATTAATTATAAATATATTTGATTGTGGGTGTTTGGGCACAACACAAAATCTAAACAAACTAAAAGAAAATATGAACCCTATCATACTGGGTTCTTGGACTTCATCAGTGGCCTCGTCGTGGTACGTACGTCTCCGGTGGCCTAATTGTCGTCCTCAATCTTGATGACGACAAGTGGCCACGCAGGGGAGGTGACCATGGAGGCGCGGGCACGGTGACAGGACTGTGGCGCGTGTGAGATCAACAAAAGAGGTAAATGTTCGATTAAAACAGAATTTGCAAAGGGGCGATTAAAATCGCGAGCCCTTGTGCTAGAGTTGGATGGACGACTTAGGTTGTTTGTGTCCGCAGACCAATGTTCTTTTATAATGAGAAGAAGAACCTCTTCTCAAAAAAAAAATCAGAAGAAGAATCGATGAAAAATCGAAAATGTTAACTCGCCTTACGGGCCGATTTGGTTTAGCTGGTTAATAGAGTGGACGAAAGCCCAGCCGTAATCCGTATCAGCTCATGGGCGCGTCCCGACATAAGTCCGGCCTAGTTCTGCACTTGGGCTAAGGTAAAACCAGCCCGCAGTTGGTGACCGGCCTTCTCTTTTTTGGAGGCCCACCAACGCTATTATTACCACCGACTAGTCCTCATTCTCCTCCTTGATGTTTTTTCTTGCCCCGAAGTACTCTTGTTTAAAATTTCCTTCGTCACTATGTCAGAAAAAAAAATCCTTCGTCACTGTCCATCCATCTCAAAAAGAAAACACATTTCGCATTTTTCGTAATACTTTTTCCTCTAAATTGCAATTTTTGTTTGTTTGAAGAGCTAAAGGCTGGAGCCTGCCTGGAGGTGACCATGTGCAGCAGCAGTGGCATTTTTATCTTATTACCAGCCTATATAACGTAGCCGGGGGAGTAGTGCCAAATTAGGCAAAATCACAGGTGGATATAAACAGTAAGTGGTGTCGACTAGCTACGAGTAGCTACTAGCTAGCACACTATAGAGCTCGAGTGGAGCTGGCGCATGCGCATGTGCGATCGACAGCGACATCTCACCAACTATTACTACTGCTTATCAACAGCAAATAATCCATAGTCAGGCAACGACAAACCGGCTATAAACTTCATATTCGACATAAAAATGGTTGATGGGACCAAAAACTTAGATAGAAATCTCTTTTCTGCTTAATTAACAGCCTGCCAGCGATTGGTGTCCTAGGAAAAATGCTAAGATCAGGAGCAATGTTGTGGCGGTGAACAGTGATGGAGACGTGGTACGGGATGTTCCGGAAGACTCGAGAACACGGTAAATTTTATGATATCCATCTCAATAATATTGACGTGGCCAAAAATCCTAAGAGCATCTCCAACAGCCCCCCCCCCCCCCCCCCCCCCCCCCACCCCCCCATTTGGCCGTCGAGGGTTCGGACCCTAAACTCTACCGGGCGTCTATTATGTATCCGACACCTTTCAATCTTTGTCTGGTTTAGGGGTGGGTAAACGAAACCCTCCAAGTTTTTTTATTTTGATCAACATTTACAAAAGAAACATGATTTTTCTTGCATTTTGATATATTTCGATGAAATTATAACTGAAATTAAAACTGTAACTAGTCTAAACTTAAACTAAACCTAATCTAAACTTACAGTACAACTAATAGTCTCCAGGCCGGCCACATGCGCTTGCCAACACCTCTCCGCCCTGGCTTGCATCATCTGCCGGTGTAGCTCCGCCGCTTCGATGCGCGCGGGCACGATGGCGTTCCAAGGTCGACGTCGTCCTAAGGACCTATCTCTCCTGCTCAGCCGCCCTCTCTAGCTCCGCCTGCTTTTTTCTCTCCGCCGAGACCGCCGCGAAATCCGCCTCCTCCTTTGCGTCCCGCCCGCGGACTCCCGGTGCAACCTCTCCAGCTCCCGTGCTTCATCAGCCCGGCGGAATGCCGTTTTAGAGCCGCCAGACACAAAATAGACGCTACCGGTGGTGGAGATGCTCTCACGTCTAGACATGATAATGGAAACGCAGTTGGAGATTGCTCACTATATCTGCTGCGTTCAAAACTCTAGGTCGACATCACATGGCCACCGCATCCCTATAAACTGCTAAAACAAACTGTATAATTGACGCCGCATATATATTCCCCTAGCTAGCATGTCCCATATCTGCTCCCACCGAACCCCTATCACTGTTCGTTACTACCTCCTTTTCAAGGCTTAAGGCCTATATTTTTTTTGAAAGTCAAACTATGTTAAGTTTGACCAAGTTTTTACCAAAAATTGTTAATATACAAAATACATAATCAATATCATTAGATAGATAATGAACTATATTTTCATATGATATATACAATATATCATATTTGTTGATAGATTTTTCTAGAAGTTGGTCAAAGTTCAGATGGTTTGACTTTTCAAAAATAATATAGGCCTTAATCCTTGAAATGGAGGTAGTATCGATCAGAGCCAGCCGCCTAACCAACCCTAACCCTATATCCTGCTTTAGAATATGCTGCATATACACATGCAGTCATATAGCTGACACCATTGCAATTGCCCTTGCATTCCCCGCCGTTAGGTACACGTACGCATAGTATAACTAAAGTCAAGTCTATGCCCGGACTAATATGTATAGACATTGATTGCTCTAGAGTATGATGTATTTATTTATAACGGATATATGCATTAGTAGAGTATGTGGCTGGATAACATATTTATCGAGCATCTCTGTTTAGATAGATAGTGACTGATGTCAAGATAGTAGTATATATATTCTACTGTATTATGTAGTTAGCCGGAGCCTCCGCACGAGGGCGGCTCCGGAGGACCCCCGATCCAATCTAGAAGGCCGACTCCCGATCTAACCCCTCCGGCCGCTGCCGCCGCCGGCGCCGGCGGGTGGTGGCGGCCACGCCATGGCTGTCAACGACAGCGGGCGGGGATGGCGTAGCCTGTCTGATCCTTCGTGCGGGGGCT
>QRDG01000434.1:1452162-1543056 GCA_012064385.1 Puccinellia tenuiflora | reverse complement strand
TTGGGAAGCGGCGGTGACTAGTTGGGCGATGAACATCCGTCCATCATCCATTGCATCACCTGAACCGGCAAAACCACTAGGCACTTACACGCGTGCACCTATATTTTTGAAGGAATTCAGCACTTTATTGATCAAATATAATCAATACATAGTTTGTCACGGATGCAATCCGGAGCAATATCACGAAAGAGGCAACTACCACAGAGTTCAGCTCGACGAGCCATAGTATGCGCTGAATTATTACAGAGACAACTAACATGACGGAAGGTCACCGAAGACACGGACTTGGCGAGGGTTTTAATATCCTCGATCACAATCCCGACGAGCGATCTGTCCCGGCCAGGAGAACGGATACGCTGTAAGACAGAGAGGCAGTCCGACACCAAGATGAACCTGTTCAAACCTTCTTCCAAAGCGAGGGCAACTGCGCTTCTAACGGCGAGTGCTTCTGCGATTTCTGGTACCGTGACCTCATCGATCAACTTGCTGCAAGCAACAAGAAGATTTCCGTTGTGGCCCCTGATCACGATACCAACCCCCATTCTGGACGAAAAAGAGAACAAGGCTGTATCAGCAATTCAGCATTAACAGCAGTCTGTGGTTTGAAAAGATGCAGCAGGATCAACTCAATATACGCTTTAATCTGCTCAGCCAGGCTGTTTGGGTGTTTCCTTTTCTCATCATTGCGGACGCCATTGCGTGCTTCCCACAAGTGCCACACCGTAACAGCAAGGGTGACTGATTCTCGATCAGTCGATCTCGCTAGGAAGTCCAAGACCCATGTCTTGGTGTTACTGAAATGCTTCCTTTGGAGATGTATGTGCAGGAAAAGCCATACTTGCACTGCATACGGACAGAACAAGATGGTGTGCTCTGCCCTCTCAACTCTGTTGCAGAAGATGCAAGCATCAGAGGCTGGGATATTGCGCTGACGAAGCTGAAAACCGCTTGGCAAGCAATCGTGAGCGAGCCGCCAATCTTCATTTTCGCTTTAATACTCCATAGTTTTTTCCATAGCTTTGTTTCATCAGCGGGTTCAGACTGAATGCCACGATTATTCAGACTTCGGTCCAAAAAAACTGTTGTGAGATCTAGACATATTGTAAGCAGATCTTACAGTATATAAGCTCCAAACTTAGCATGCGGCCAGCAGGTCGGAAAATCATCCTCGACTCGATGGCTCAGGGGGATCTGAAGTATCCTAGAAGCCGTGGAGTCGTTGAAAAAGGTATGCACAACCTCTGCATCCCAAGTCCCCGTCGTTCCATCCAACAGACAGCTGACAGTAGCATCGAGAGGCATAGGGAGCAAGCCTGGGATCCAATTGTCAGATAAAACCTTGACTTTGAGTCCATTACCGATACCCCAACTCACACCTTCTTGTACAAGCTCCTTACCGAACATAATGCTGCGGCACGTATATATAGGAGGAAGAGCGAGGTCTAGGAGCATCCCAAAACTCACAATCTGGGTAGTACACGTGCACATAGTGAGTCTGAATCCGTCAGTAGCCTCCAACACTGACGACCCAGCATAGCCTTGTTGAACAAAACTAGATCCCGGAAGCCCATACCGCCTAGAGACTTTGGAGTAGACCTGCATCTTCTGCCGTCCGTCTTCAATTCCCCACCAAAAGTCAGCTATCGATCTCCTCATCGAGAAACACGTAGCCACCGGTAACTGAAAGCAGCTCATCACAAAGGTGGAAATAGCTTGTATGACAGACTTCAGAAGAACCTCTTTGCCTGCTCGGGATAAGGGTCGACCAGAGCAAGCATTCATCCGTTTCCATGAGCTATCCATCTCCTCATCGAGGAACACGCGTCCACCTATAGCATGCCAAAGGGGCATTTTTCGCGGGCCGGCACACATGCAGGCCTGCCACGGGTCTGACCTGACACGTAAATCGTTTAAATAAGATCAATGTTCACTTTTAAAATCATTTAAATAAGATAATGTATTTATTAGTTTTTTAGATATGTGAATATTTTATTTTATTTTCAAAGAATTTATTCTTTTCTTTCCTTTTACACAAAACTGAACACATTCTTTTACTATAGAAATAGAAAAGAAAACAAAAAAAAGAAGGAATGCTAAAAGAAGAAAAAAAAATGACAATGTTGCTTATTGGGCCTCATTCGAAGCGGCCCCTGATGAGAAACGCTCCAGACAGGAGCGATCCGTCTCGCGCTAGTCAATAAATAGGCGCCTCCGGATTACCGGCCGACACGGAACGATCTGTTTTCTTATTTCTCTTGAAAACTTTTTGCCCAAAAGGCAAAGAAAACACAAAAACAAAGAGCGGATAGGGTGCGGGCTGGTCGGCACACGTGTCGTGCCCGACCCCGTATACCATGTGTGTCATGTCTGGGCCGTGAGGTGAGGCCCACGTGTCGGCACGACACAACCATTCATAAACGAACCGCCCCGGGCCGTTATGGGCCAGGCCCGTTTAGCCAGGTGTTAGCACATGCCGGCGAAACTTCCGAGACAGAGCTGGCCATTTTGGTGCAGCTGAGGGGAGGGGAGATGACGAGGAGTAGACGAGAAATCTAGGGTGGGGTATATGGGTTTGCTACGCTAGGGTTTGCTTCGCGCAGGTTTGCTTCGATTTAGTGAAGCGTTGTCCGCATTGGCTAATCCTAAATTATATGAGAAAGCAAATCCAATCTCCCATGAAAACTAATCGCATTGGGCGAACCTCTTTTTTTTACCAGATCGAACAAGGGAAGCAATTTCTCTGGATAGCGGAAGAGCAAAAATTATGCATACCAAGCAAACGTAAATCATATGGGAAAAGAAATGGATAAGGTTTTTTTTGGTGTGCATGTCCCTAATTGATCTGGCATGCCGTGAATTACGGAGTAGTTTTAGCAAAATAATCGTCCCCAGAAATGACAAGGGGAAGGTCAAATCAAAATGGGCAATCCGGTTATGACAAGTAAATCAACAAACGCAACAGAGTGAGGGTGATTGACTCAAGAGTGTATGAATGGCCGAATTCGTGATGACTTGTTTAATTATATTGAATTTGTGATGAATTTATTTTGTGATTACTTGTTAAATTTGTGTTGAAAGGATTTGATCTTGATGCATGTGTTCTCATGCTTTTGAGGAATTGGATATGAGGGACGAGGTTACCCGGGTGAAAGAACAAACTATGCCGAGATGTCTCCTAGGGGGGGAGGGGGGGTAAATAGGCGATTAACACTTTTTCTATTTAAGGCTTGATAATTACGGAATAAAACTATGTGTTTAAATTAACAAGCCAACAACCTAATTACTAGGCTCACATATGTGCACCAACAACTTATGTTAAGCAAGGCAAGCAACAAGGTGATAGCTAGATATAGAACTTCAAGCACGAAGGCTATCACAATGTAAATTGCATAAGTAAAACCTCGGGTATAGAAATAACCGAGACACGCCGAGACGAGGATGTATTCCCGAGTTCCTCCTTATTAAGTGAGTACGTCTCGTTGGAGGGTTATGAGCTCGCCACAAGAGGCCTACTCAAGATGCCACAAAGGCCTCACACTATTCTCCGATTAACCGCACCCGAGGGTTTGGCTCACCTTCCACTATCGGAATCCTTCAAGGCGGATTCTGGAGCCCTTTTACACCGTTCTTGGGGCACACACCCACAACTCAATTGGAGACTCCCAAATCATGCCGAAGCTTCACAACTCGAAATCTTCGCGGCACCTCCAACCGTCTAGGGTACACAATGCACCCAAGAGGCACAATCTCTTGGGAACACAATGCACCTAAGAGTAACAAGCTTCTCAACCTTCAACTTCACGTATCACCGTGGAGAGCACCACCCGATGCAACAAATGCAAAAGGCAAGAACACACTAAGTGGTCAAGTCCTTCACTCTGAAATCCAACCAAATCAACTAATGCTATGGAGGGATTAAAGAGTAAGAACAAAGGAGAAACACCAAGAACTCCCAAATCTAGATCCAACGAGTTCCCCTCACTTAGAGAAGATTTTATTTGGTGGAAGAGTAGATCTAGACCTTCTCCTTCAATCCTCCAAAGATCAACGAGTTTGGGTGGAGGGATTGGGAGATCTACGCGATTTGAGCTCTTGCAACAATGGAGGAGACAGAGGAAAAAAGAGGTCAAAAGGTTGGGGAACCATTGGGAAAGAAGGCCCCTTAAATAGGTCAACAAAATAACCAACCATTATGCCCAGAAACGCGTCGGGGCGGTACTACCGGACTTTTTACCGGTACTACCGGATTTAGACAGAAGGTTGAGTCCACAACCGGAAGTAAGGTTGGTACTTCCGCCCTTTGAAAAACTGTCGGAACACCGACACCAAAACGAGCATAACTTTTGCTTCCGGACTCCGTTTTCGATGATCTTGGGCTCGTTGGAATCGTAACAACGAGCTCTACAAGAATATACAAAGAAACATCATAGTACAACAAGATTTTATAAAAACAAATGGGGAAAGGTCAAACCTCCTTTTTGAAAACTGGAAATGAAATATCTTTTGCAAATGAAGTTCAAATGACATGAAACCAATTTTGTTGGAAAGAGGACGATAAATGCAACCTTTGAAAATGGCAAACAAGAAATGAAGATTTTGCAAAGAAATGGAAGAGAAATCTTCCGCGCGGATGAACCGACAAAATCTCCAATAACAAAACCGCAATAGAAGACGCATATTAAAACCGTTTTCGGTGAACTTAGCCTTGTCATGACAAGCACGACAAGCACCAAGACCACACCACGATAAGAGACAAATAAGAACCAATAAAGATGATAGCATGCATGCAAAGGTTTGTGCTCTCTACGATGATACGAACAAGATACTCGGTCGAGAGCCTCTCTTGATAGTACGGCTATCTATCCTATAACCCGATCTCTCAACTAACAACATGAGACCGGTAAAATAGAAACCCTATCAAGATCATACCTTTTCCTTGTGCATTAAACCACTTGAGGTCGATGAAGATGATCTTCATCTCCTCAAGACGCAATTGCGCTTCGCTTGGTGAAGATTCACATGTTGCTCCCCCATACACCAAGATGGGAGAAGCACCTCTTCGGCATATCTTCACTTGGACTTGAGTGTTGATCAACACGCACTTAGCCTTGATCAACACATACTTTTCTTCCCTTAACCTTGACTCCAACAAATGGAGATCAAGCAACGCAATGGACACACCTACAAATATAGCTCAATACAAACATTAGTCCATAGAGATTGTCATTAATTACCAAAACCATGCATGGGGGCAACCATGCACTTTCAATCTCCCCCATTTTGGTAATTGATGACAATCCCTTATTAAGAGGGTTTATATAATGAATAAAGCATCCTCGCAAGACAAACGAGCAAGGATGCAAGCGCATGTGTGGCAAATGCAACAAAAGCATAAAACCCAAATTCCCTTAAACTCTCTAAACTTCTCCCCCATTGGCATCGATTGCCAAAATGGGAATAAAAATTTAGAGAACCAATATAATATGAGTTCCTCCATAAAGGTGATGACAATCCCTTTTTAACGAATAATTAGAGGAAATCAAACTATATTGAAGATCACACGATTGCAAAGAGATGAAATCATTCTAAACATCTCCACAAAGGAGAAAAGCAATCGGAAAGATCCAAAGCGAGAGTTCTAAATAAAAATAGAGAAGCTCCCCAATGTTCATGCACTATTGTGGAGTGCACAAATATGGAATCCTCGCTCCCCCAAAATCATCTAGAACCCGCAACAAGTGCAAGAGTGCATAAAGCAAAAGCAAATCATCGCACTTGCACCAAAGATATGGTTGAGCCATAGGGAGATACCAATTTTCAAAGATTCAACATAAGATAGGCCCAACTGAGATAAAACGAAGATCTTTTGAAAAAAAAATGTCCGCAAGCTTAGGGATACCAATTGGAAACTAAAACCAATTGAAAATGCCAAAAGCTAGTGAGAGCATTTAGCCAATAAAATTCAACATGCTCACCATGGTAAGCATGAGGTTAAAGATCTTCAAATAATACATGAGTGTGCAAAGATACCAATAAAAATAAGACAAGCACTCATGATACAAATTTGGAGCCACCAAAGAATTATAGATAAAAACAAGGTAGCTCACAAGAAATAGGATACCAACTAAAATGTGACCTCTCTCATATGTATAGGTTTCTAAGTAGACAAATCATTGAAGATATACATCCACAAAGAAACTTGCACATATGAAATGGTCGATGAAGGAGAGACCAAGGTATCCAAAAGGAAGTAATAAATATACAAACGAGATTGTTGCTTAAAAGCATAGCACATAGCTCAAATTTATATCATTGTATATAAATGAACTTCAAACAAAATCAAAGACATCACACATGTCACTAAGGGAACAAGAGATAGTGAAGATGCTTTGAGATAGGCAACAAGTATCACAACCAAATAATACCAATTGAAGAAAGGGTTTTTGCAATTTCATCACAAATATCACAAACATATACCAAGTGAAGGAAAAAGCCAAAACCACAACAATTGCACATAAGAGCTTTCATGCCAAGAGGCAACCTACACAAGGTTGAGTACTAGAAAGGTATGCATGAGATAGATACTTGTTACCGAGATACATTGACGATGAATAAGATGAGAGTTTGTTTACCATCAAAGCTTGACTCCAAAAATCACACGGGGAGAACACCTTCCTTATGAATGAGGCAAGCATCCAATGCATCTCCATTGTTCCTAAAACAAACTTGGAGAACAATATGTTCCCAAACTCATTGGGTCCCATAGTAGTTAGATCAACTACAATATATAGGACATACTCCACAAAAATATGTGCATATAGATATGAAATTGAATTTCATGCACATCTTAGCAAATTTAGGATTCGGTGGAGTATCCCCTATATATTGGAAATAAAAAGACTAGCATGCCATAAAATATATATACTAGTAAATATGCATGCATAGACCTACGAGAACCAAGTGAGATACAATTTGGACAAAAACACCAAGTAAACCAAGAAGAGAGCACACCAAAGTGTGACACAAAAGGTTATCGAAATTATATCAAAATCCAAATCAACACATGAGGAAAAAATCAAATCAACATATGATTGATTCCAAAACACATCAACACATGAAGTGTGATATCAATAGGAATCAAATCAAACAACACATGAGAGAAAAGACATCAATTGAAAATAAGATACCAACTAGGAGAAAGGATACCAAGAAGAGGATAACACTTGACAGGAATCAAGTAAAGTAAAATAAAGCAATGAGGTATCACAACTCCCACAATAAATATCAATTGAAACAAATATCTGTGGAGGAGATATTAAATCCCAATTAATACCAATTGAAGGTACCAAAACACAAGATGAAGAATCAAATGCCAATTGAAAAGATCAAAAAATTGATATATAGGATAGTGTTCTAAATAAAAAGGAATGCTCCCCCAAGATTAATGCATTATCTTAGATATTTGCATTTGAATATGAAATGCATGCACAAGGGATCATTACTCTCCATATTTTATTTACAACACTAACCACTACCGATTGAAAAATAGGATCCATGCAAGAGGCAAGGAAGGCAACAAATACGACAATTCAACGCAAGAGCCAATGTGAAGATGGTCTACAAAATCCACCACAATTACTAGTATCCCTTGTCATGGACAAGGAGTATATAGAGATATTTCTCGGTGGTATATAGGAATGATGTTCAAGACCAACTTCACAACAAACAAGCATATGGCAAGAGATAAGAATTAAAACACCATATTTTGAAAAGGTTTGTTGGTAGTTTCAACCATTCAAACCAACCGGCAAAGCCATGGTTAGAATAATATGAAACAAATGGTTTCTCAAATAATATATGGAAATGCATATTAGAGAAAAACCACACCAAGCAAACTCACACAAACAAGAGCCAAAGGATAACCAAAGTGAAAAATCGGACTTGTTCGAGCCAACATGCCACATAGAAATTAGATAAATACAATATCAAATCTAAGTGGCAAACCTAAAATGTTCACATTTTGTGGGATTGTAATACGCACATAGCTTATTACTCCCCCATAACGTGATAATTCATTTTATTTAAGCAAGAGGCAAATAAACCCAACTAGAGAGATTAATGGACATTGTAGAATTTGAATTTCTCATGAATATGACATACCACATAGTAACTAGATAACATTGAAATATCAATACTAGGTGGTGTGCCTCATGTACACACATTTTTAGGTTTGTGAAGTGCACAAAGCATATCACTCCCCCAAAATGGGATAGTCCATTAATATCTCAAAGAGCCAAATGAAATCCACACAAGATCCAATAAAGCTCAATCACAAAGTTACACATACACGATACACAACTAACATACACCACCTTGAATAACAAGACAAGTAGGAAAGTAGCATATCATATACAAGCACATGCTAGGAACAAAACTAAGACATGCAAGGGAGCAAGCAACTTTCAATATATATATGAATTAAATACAAGTTACCGCAAGGAGGAGCATTGGATATGAGATAGATATGTGATAATCCAATTGACTTGGCTTGATGAAATAAAACCATGAAGATCCCTTAATTCTTCAAAAGTAGCCAAGTCACCAATGTCCTCCACCACAACCTATTGATCAAGTTTGAGCTTGTTGGTCCCCAACCAAGTTGGGTCCTAAGAAGTTAGTCACAATAGGCTTGGGAACCCAAATGGTTCTTTTCTTGACACCACTTTGAGTCCCCACATATTTGGCAAACACATTGCCAATTCTATCCTTCCCAAGAGAATAAACATCATCAATTATGATAGGGTTGGATGAGGTACCGTTAGTGCATGAAGAAGCAAAATGACCTTTGCCACGGCAAAGGTAGCAACACTGACTCTTCTTCTTAGTAGGCTCCTCAACTTGAGGAGCATTGACTTGAGTCTTCTTAGGAGGTGGCCTTTGTTCAACTCGTGGTGCACCATGAGATTGAACAAGAGGCCGCTTCCCTAGTTGCTTCTCACTAAGAGGGTTCTTCTTCATTGGGAAATCCCGAACATGGTGCCCTTCTAGCTTGCACTTGAAGCAAATGATCTTGGCCGGATTCTTGACTTGTGCTTGGCCCTTATTCTTCTCAACCTTGGACTTGTTCTTGATGTTAGAGTTGAATCCAAGTACACTCTTGTCATTAGGGAAAATATTGCACACTCAACATATTGTCAAGTGCACTCTTCCCTTCATGACGCTTTTCCAAGTCATTTTTCAAAGAATTGACTTGGGCCTTGAGATCTTTTATTTCCTCTACATGGTTAGTGGCAACAAAAACACTAGAGGAAGTAGAGGCTTCATTGTTAGAGCAACAAGGCAATAAAAGTAATTCATTACATGATGTACCAACATTTTTAGTGGATGAACTACTAGGACTAGCACATGGCAATATAGCATTTTTAGTTAAGGTTGTGCTATTATCCACATGTGGCTCACAAGATGTTACCTTGGTAGTGATTGCCTCATGAGCTAACTTTAGGCTAGCATAGTGATGGGGTCGCAGCATGGAAAACAAAAATTTTCTACGCGGCAAAGCGGAATAAACCCCAAGGATCTAGATCTACGAGATGAAGATAGCGAAGATGAGATCCAATCTCTTACCCTCGAAGATCAACAAACGCGTTTTGTCGGTGCAGGGGTTGGCTAGTCGATCCCCGCAACTAGACTCGTCTAGTCGCGAGGAGATGTATTATCCTCGAGATCCAATCCGGTGAAGTGCAGCAACGGGCAGCACCTCCGCGGCGTCCACACGTACAGCTCGATGAAGACGTCGACTCCTTGATCCCGCAAGCGAGACGACGTGGCCTTGATGATCTCAGCAGCACGACGGTAGTGCCGGTGACGATGACGATCTCCGCGAGCAGGGCTTCGCCAAGCCAAGCAAGGGGAGAGGGAGAGGAGCAAGGTGGCGCAGCCCCTAGGGCAAGGGGGTGCGGCTAGGTGTGGTGGTGAGGCGGCGGCAGCCCTCCGGGAGAGGAGGGGTGCGGCTTAGGGCTAGATGGGAGAGAGGGAGGTGCGGCTAGGGGGGTGGTGCGGCAGCCTCCAAGGGTGTGTTGCGCACCCCCCCCTCCCCTCCTTATATAGGTGGCGGCTAGGTCAAGGGGAGGGGGCCGGCCGGCCCCTCCTTGCTTGCCCCCCAAGTTGGAGTCCAACAAGGACTCCTCCTTGGGCCCCTTTCCTAAAGGGGTGGGAGCCCACCTCCTAGTCCAACTAGGAGTGGGACTCTGTAATATCCCGTAGTTTAGAGAGTAGAAAGGGTAGAAATAGAATTTGTGCATTCGCATAGCATGCATCTGAAAATGCGGGAAATTTTCGCGCTTTTAAAATAAAGGAGACAAAGTGATCGATGTTTCGCTCGACTCGATGAGTTAGGGTTTAGATCATCCTGTCAAGTGCAATAAACTTCGAGATGAGCTTTATACCAAATTAAATTGAAATCACAAGAACAAGAAAAGAGTTATCACTCACAGACTAATTAGTCAAATTAGTCGATTGTCGAGGTGCGAGATTTTTGAACATGACCTTTCCTAATTCTCAACACTTCTTATCACAATCCTATAAAGACAATATATCCATCCCAACTGAATACAAAACACAAATATCAAGTTATCAATCTATATACATGATCATAAACAAATTTCTCATCTCACACATATATTATCTCATCAAACATCATCATTCATTCATGATCTTACAAGTATCTTTACACTACAATATTATTAACTCATACACACATCATCTCAAATCCATCTCACAAATCTCATTACATAAACATTTAGAATCATAATGTCCAAAGTCCATTGAATACAAAAATGATCTTATACAAATCTTACAAACTCCCCAAACTGAAAGAATAAGTAATATTACATCAATGTAAAATAAGTACATCTCAATTACCACTTCAAATATAAATGTCCAATTGGATACAACAAATCAAATGGGATCATAGGAAAACTATACAAATTTAAATGGAAAGAATATTTATTACTACATTAGAAATGTGCATATCTCATCCAAAAGAAAAGAAGAAATACAAAGAAGAAAGGGAAAGCCTAAACCAAATCTTCAACTTGACCTTCTCAACCTATCTGGGTCTTCTTATCTCCCAAATCTTTTCAAATCCATTCCTGCAAGACAAAACAAGCAAGGAAGAAAGAAAACCCAAAGTTGTTCTTAACAACTTCTCTAGTTAAACTTGGGTGAAATTGAAAGGCTTTGTGTTATATAGAAGTAATTTGGTAACAAGATTAGCTACCTTGTTAACAGATCTCTTTTGTATCCATAAAAGCAATTGAATTTCAAATAAAAATAAGCAAGGACAAAAGGAAAGTTTCTTTTGGGTAAAATGTTTGCCTTCACCACAAGGGTGAGGCAATTAAATATTGGAACTTAACTAATTGATATTAGGAACTTGTCCTAATATCCAATTGATGACTAGAGGGATCAACTTTATCTTAGGCAACAATAGGGTCTTATGGATCAAATTGGATCATTAAAGGCAACATGGATCAACTAGGCAACAAGAAGGCAACAAGGGACATGATCCATTTGAGCAAGATACAAAGGCAACATGGGACAAGAGGCAACTTTGATCCATTTATCTTAGGCAACAAAGGCAGCTAGTCAATCCCTCTAATCTAGTCAAGTTCCTCATAAAAGAGAAAGCCCACATCCTAATATTTCTCCAATGGTATTAATCACCAAGGAAGAAAGGAGTCAAATTGTAATTCACAAAGCCCACTTGATAATCACCACCCATTTAATTCAAAGCCCACTTGACCCATTCTTATGCCAAGGCCCATATAAGAGATTTAGCCCACAAGCCCAACTAGTGACAAAAGCCACTTGGCATGCCCAAAAATAAATCCTACAAGAGGATAATACCAAGCATGAGAGGGATAAGCTTGCCACATAGGAGATAAGATCAATGACTAGGCATCCCTATCCACAAACAAAATATCTAAGTTAACTTGCACCTTAAGAAAAGCCATGTTATGGATATGCTTGACACATAGGATAGCTATCCATAAGGAAAATATCTATTCTTACTTCAACTCCAAGTAATTCTCATGCTAGGCCTATATAAGGACATGCATGCCACACATGAAATTCGAATTCCTCTCAAGGATATTTCCCTCAACTAAAATAAGTACCTAGCCGCACCACTTCTTTCTCACATCAACACAAACATATCAACAACAAACCATACTCTTCCATATCAGCCATAGCATCTCAAGAACACCAAGAACACCACCAAACCATGCCCAATCTTTAGAACAACTAGGAAATAGGTCAAGCAGCGAGGAGGAGCAGGCTAGCCACAAGACGCAGGTTATCATCATTTTCCAGAAGACCAAGCTTCTCTCCAGCAGCAGGTTGCTAGGACCTAATCTCATATAGCATAGGTGAGAGGGAAAGAGAGGAGAGGGGTACAGCAGCTACTCTCTTTGGGAGAGAGAGGAGATATTTCCCTCAGATTGGCATAGGGATGCTATGCTTAAGCATCATGGGGGGTAATAAAATCTTATGCTAGCATCTGTTCTTATCAATTAAAGGCCTCAGCCTGTGCATCATAGGCAGGGGAGGTATACCAAGAATCTGAACACTATGCACACTCCTAAGAGACACCTCAGTGAGCAAATCATGCAAGATATCTTTTATAGGGTCACTTTGCACCACATACATACCATCACACAATTAAAACCAACTATACTCAGTATTTGGTGATCACTGGCAACAGCCAGGAATTATTAAAGCATCCACAACACTATCTAGATGAGTAAATCATCTAGGTTCCTCTCTAAAATTATTTAATAGAAGCAGTACCACGAAACTGGGCATTTCCTTAATTGATAATGTAATATAAGTTCAGTTTCGTCAGAGTTAAATTACCACCAAGCCACCGATGCTTGGATGAATATATCATCCAAACAGGAGCATCATCTAACACAGCACAAGCATGTTCAGCATCTAATCTACAGAGCACAGCACATCCAGTCAGTTGATTTCATCACTTAGATGAACTGAAGCACTAAACGATCACGACCACCACAATTCATCGGCACACGACCGGTCACAGAGGGATTATACCTGATGTGCGGCACACGCGCATCACAGCGTGACGAGGCAGGGCCCGTGCTGCCGTGGTGGAGTGCACCGCGAGACGACGAACACCAGCTTCACCGCACCACACCACTCGTTGCCGAAGGAGGACGCCGGGGTTGCAGTTTGCTGCCATCCCGCCGGCGTCGGAATGGTGGTGGAGGCGCGGGAGCCCAGGGGACAGCGCCGGCGAGCCGTGCTCATGGAGGTGAAAGAGCAGGGGCTCGAGGGTGTAGGAGCAGGTGGGCAGGAGCTTGTGGGAGAGTTGGAGGAGGCGTGGCCGATGCGGGACAGCAGTGGTGGCGGTGATGGAAGCCGGTAGAGGAGATCGGGCCGGAGGCGAGCGACACGGCTAGGGTTAGCCGCAGCACCGCGTTCACGAGCGGAGCAGCTCATCGGCGGCAGCGAATCAGAGGAGGGTGTAGAGGCGGAGAAGCGCCATGGCGTGGCGGCGACAGAGCCGGCCGGCAGCGGCCGGAGCAGAGGGTGGCGACGGTGGCGACGCATCGTCAGGAGGGGATCGAGCAGAGCACGGAAGAGAGAGAGAGAGGCTCTGGGTCAGATTCGACCCAGTAATGAATTGGGCTCAGCCCAAATGGTTGGGTCCAACCCAATAGACGCAGGGGCATTTTGGTAATTCACCAAATAAAATTATCCAAAATTAAAATGAATTTTAACTCCCAAACAAAAGGAACAAAAATCAGCTAAAAATAGTCAACACACTCTATAAATTATGTGGAATTTTAATATAAGTTTTATTTGAAGTTTTGAAAAGTATTTTGTGAATAAAAATTCAAAGATCCTTAAGTGGAAATGAATTGACCTATTTTCAAAAACAATTATTTTTCCAAAAGAAAAATAATTTGAGTAATAAGCTCCAAGCATATATTTTGAACTTTATTGCATACTATAAATGACTGTCCTGTAACTCATCCTAGGTAAAACACACAAAGAAGAATTTATCTAAAAATTCATTCACCCTTATGTTGATAATATTTGAAAGTTAGTCAAGTAAATAAAATTTGAATAAATAACTACTTCATGTTGTTAATGAAATGTTTTCCTGAAGGCAATAAAATTGATGACTTAAAATTGTAAATCCTGTTTTTCTAGCAAAGAGAAAAGTATTTACTTGAATAAAATAAATTCTTTACCTCAATAAAAGTGGTAAATATTTAATTCTAGATATCATAACAAACCCACATATTATAAAAGCACTAACTAATCCTTAACCCTAAAATCACTTCAGTTATCAAAGTATCAAATAAAACAAAGCCTACACTTACAAGCTTGGGTATTTTTGGGGATTTTACGATGCATCTCATATTTATGCATAATAGCATCTTGACAGTGTTTCCAGTAGTCCTTACCAGGATTACATTGCTATTTTCAGATCTCGGGGTTTTACCGCAAACCCTAGAACCCCGAAAGACATGAATTGCCACCTTTATCATAGGCAAGTTCATTCTTGCATACCGTTTGATGTATTTTTATCAAAGTACTTGCAAAGTTACTTATACTTTCCTTTCACTTGCATAAAAAAAAAAAAGGTATTTTCGAATGATGTGGTATATACTATTGGTTGGCGGTGGAACAATGGTAAGATGAATAGGTCCGGTGTTCCATCGTATGGGAAGGTATATATCCTTAGGAACTAATAACCCCTGTTCCAGTGATCCTTTCGCCGTAGTGAAAGCATCAACCAACGGACTTTGTATGGGCGGGGTCAGTCAGAGGCTTCTTTTCTCATCCGCATATCCTCGGCAGGCCTACACCGGGTTGGGTCGTTGCGGCGGCCAACAGCGTGGAAGCGCGTGCTCTTCCTGCCCGACGGGGTAATTGGTGGGGAAGCTCGGGAGGGGTGATGGGTATGCGTGGAACATGATTCCCCTACCGCATCATAAATGGGCGGATGTGTGTTGATTTGGGAGAAGCTCCACATGACTGGATGTCCTGAGTCTTGGCTATAACACTCATGGAGTGTAAAGAGAGCATATATAAGGCCAGGCAACTGTTGGGTAAAGTGATGCAACTCTGCAGAGTCAAACAACAAATTTGTGATATCACAACCGTGTTCCCGGAATGGAACTACGAGATCGAGGCCGGAATGGAGTCCCATTTGGATTCACAAGACCGGTGGAGGCTGGGACATAGTTTTCAGAATAAAATCTATCCTTTGAAGAAATGTTTGCAAAAACTTGCATCTATGCCAAAGACCTGAGGTTTTGGCAGTAGCTAGTGCATGAAACACCTTATCTCTATATTCTGAACTTGCTGAGTAACGCTGTTACTCACCCCTTCCTATTTGACCCCCTGCTTAGACTTTTGGAGCCATCAAGGGCGTTGCTAGATATCCATCACGATGTTGAGGAGGTCTTCCACAAGGAATCAAGCCGACCTGGTGGAGCTTGAAGGAGTTGACCGCTACTTCACCAACGGAAGAATGACGACAACCATGGCAATGGAGGGGCAATGACAACAGTGTCAATGGCATACATAAAGACCACACTGCCCATGGAGGAGACAACATCTATTGGAAGGAGGAGTACAACCCTGGATAAAGATATTCTAGATGGAATAGATTAGGGCAGTGACAACAGCAGTAGTGGATTAGGTATAGAGCTAGAGTTAATCTCCAGCTTAGTGATACGAATTGGATCTTTTCTGGATTTCATTTGTATGAGACTTGCTTTTGTATAAAGGAGGTTCTCAAGATTTTGTATTGAATATTGTTGTAATCCTATAGTGTTACCTTGGACCTGCTATGTTTCTGTTGTACTACTCTGAGGGATGTAATATTCACGGATAAGTCCTTCTGTGAGTATTATGTCAACGACTTGCGCACTACAACATGCAGTGGTGTGCTGGGTCACCGCAGATGGTATCAGAGCAAAAGCGACCTTAGGTTTAAAACCCTTTTAGGTGACTTGTAGGTTGGTAAAGACTATAGGGAGTTATTTTATCTAAACTATATCTTTCTATAACTTATGGTGGTTATTCACTTGAGAATAATAACATCATACTTATATAGAGTATTCTTATCTATTCTTCTATAGGTATAGTACTTATCTATATTGTTTCTTTCTAAAGCTGGTATACCGGTTGAGACAATGTCCTATACAATAGATATATCAAAGAGTGTTATATTCCAAGTCGGTGATATCTATGTGGTATCATTGATAAGAGTATCCTATGAAGTAGATCCCTAACATGAGGTGATGATGGAGGAAGAAGAGAAGAGAAGAGAAGAGTATGATAGTAGTGAATTGGATGTACTAAGCCATGCAATATGCAATGAGATACCATTTATGGAGGTTATGGAGTAGTGCACTTGTCCAAAAGTGAGGTATTATGATATTCATGTATACCTATAGTACCTACACGAGTGAATGTGAGGCTACACTTGCTGAGATGAAGAAGTATGGAAGTATGCCAAGGCACGAAGACAAAGTTCAATGCCAAGAAGATTTAGTTCCTCTTGAACTAAGATGGAGATAGGTATAATTAGACACTAGGTTAGAGTTACTCAATTGCGAATGGTCAATTGTGATAAATACTCTGAGTGAAGGATAAACCTGTCCCATAAGACAGTGAGGCAAGAGTTGTTATATAGAATAGGTTTATAAGGTAATATATACCTAACTTGTAGTGTATAGCATCTAAGCCTAGGTACTTGAGATGTTTTTACTCAAAGTACTACTTATTTTACGGGCTTATGTTGCATGAGTGATATATAACTGTATTTGGGATTTATTGGATCTTATTGGATTTTTGATTGACTAGATCCGGGCATGAAGTTTGAACTTGATGTGCAAATGCATGTTGCAACATTTTGTTCTTTCTTGATGTTACTGGTCTAGAGGGTACATGGGTTAGTATGAGAGCGTTCTGAGTGATCGGAAATTTGAGGCAGCAATGGAAGCTCACGAAGAGAAGAAAGTCAAAAGAAGACAAAAGTCAATGAAACCACTGTTGGATATAGACCATTTTCCACGTCATATTAGGATTTGGAGACATATTTTACAAGTATAAGGAAGGATGAAGGAACAAAGTAAGTTTGACTAAGAGTATTACAAGAAGCTAGACAAGGGATTACCAAAGATGATGCAAGGAAAACCATATTAGGGGACATAACCAAGAAGGAAGGTTATAAAGTCTTTGCATGTCAAGTCATAAAGTCTTTTCATGGAGATTCAAATTCATGGATGAAGAAGGAAATATGAATAATATATATGGATTTGTCATAACTTGGTGGAAGAGGTTATATTTGGAGCATTAGGGAAGTATTGGTACTACTTGGATTGAGTTCAGGAAGAAGATGAGCAACACTTATGTATCTAAGAGTACCATAAGGTTGAAGATAAAGGAGAATAAACCCTAGAAGAACATGGATATTTTCAGTTCTTAAAGAATAAACGGGAAGTTGATCGTCTATTCTGAGGCAATACTAGAAACGGAAGCGTGGGAATCAACCGCCAAACAAGAGTTCATAATCAGAGATTGGGCAATTACAAGAAGATAACTTGGTGTTGGATACAAAGATAGTTTACAAGAAAGAATTGATGAGAAGGACATCCAGCAAATGAGGATAAAGCATGAGATGAGGGAAGTGAAGTATTTGGATGGAAGCACGTTGAAGTTCCAGAAAGGACATATCAATCATGTCAAGAAGTGAATTTACCAAAATTTAATGTTGAAGAGAACATCAGGACCATGGGAGAAGAGTCTATTTTGTCGTGGATTGACGATAAGTCAAGAAGGTGGACCGATTTGGAAGAAGGTAGTTCACACATATGATGCCAAAGTACCAAAGTCATAGTTTATATCGGGAGTAACTATGGAGAAAGTTGTATTATCAAGAGGATGGACATCTTAGAGCCAACCATTGAGATGGTAGACATACCATGTATTCTTTTGGAAACTGCTAGAAACCTGATAGTAGTACCTCTTTATCGGAGGACGATACTAGGGATCCACAATATGTTGGATATACCTTGTGTTCTTCCTAAGACCATGAGGTATAGATAGTGGAAGTTTAAGCAGAAAGGTGAGTTACAAAGCTCAAATGGATGGAGTTGACTGAATGAAGTTTGACCAACAGAAGAGTCATAATGGAGGAAGTATTAGGAAACTCTAAGGGGGAGAGTGAACAAGTGTATTGCATAGTACTTGGGTTAAGAAACACGGAGTTTGGAAGGAATACTTGGACTGAGATAGTGTCGAACTAACTATCAATGCTCTAAAAGTACTTTGAAAGGATGAGCATTGTTGGAAATCTTTACCGGATTTTGAAGTTGAAGAGGCAGTTGAGATTTTGAGGTTGGAAGTTACAAAGAATCCAGTGGTCATAGGAGCTATGACTAGAGGATCTAAATAAGATAGAATCAAAGGAACTAGAGTTCAAGGATGAGAAAGTATATCGTATCAATACGAGGATACGAGGAGATTGACATTGAAAGGATTATTCACCCTGATTACAAGTTACGGGAGGACTACCTGTAAGATAGAGTATTCATGGTTGGATGGATTACTAGTGTCTAATCCATTCGGAGGAAGCAAACCACTTAGGAAGATTTATGTTCTATGTAGCCAGTAAGGACAGTTATCTCAGAGGTTCTGGAGCTTAGACGATGAGCTTACCATCAGAATTGAAGTATTTGTAATTTCCTGATTATAAGAAAGTGTACCAACGATCATATCTCAAGATCTTATAAGGATGAAGAAGAGGATCTTCCATGGAGGGCTATAAAGCCAAGGTAATGCAAGGAGTTTGAATTGAATGATTCGAGAGACATGAAGGAGTAGTAAGAATATCGGAATGTATCAAATAGTCAATGGAAGTCGAGAAATGGATAGTATGGACAAATGGAAGATGTACAGAAGTATGTTGGACAAGGGATCACCTAGATCTACGTTCACTTCAGCAAGGAATTTGAGTG
Organism: Puccinellia tenuiflora; assembly: GCA_012064385.1. Classification (NCBI taxonomy): domain Eukaryota; kingdom Viridiplantae; phylum Streptophyta; class Magnoliopsida; order Poales; family Poaceae; genus Puccinellia; species Puccinellia tenuiflora. The sequence continues at coordinate 1,523,992 of QRDG01000434.1, read as the reverse complement.
AATCAATATCTGCAGAAGTTCTTTCTACTTATCCCTACGTGAGAGAAGTTAAAACTTCGGGACGAAGTTTAGTTTAAGGGGGAGAGGATGTAATATCCCGTAGTTTAGAGAGTAGAAAGGGTAGAAATAGAATTTGTGCATTCGCATAGCATGCATCTGAAAATGCGGGAAATTTTCGCGCTTTTAAAATAAAGGAGACAAAGTGATCGATGTTTCGCTCGACTCGATGAGTTAGGGTTTAGATCATCCTGTCAAGTGCAATAAACTTCGAGATGAGCTTTATACCAAATTAAATTGAAATCACAAGAACAAGAAAAGAGTTATCACTCACAGACTAATTAGTCAAATTAGTCGATTGTCGAGGTGCGAGATTTTGAACATGACCTTTCCTAATTCTCAACACTTCTTATCACAATCCTATAAAGACAATATATCCATCCCAATTGAATACAAAACACAAATATCAAGTTATCAATCTATATACATGATCATAAACAAATTTCTCATCTCACACATATATTATCTCATCAAACATCATCATTCATTCATGATCTTACAAGTATCTTTACACTACAATATTATTAACTCATACACACATCATCTCAAATCCATCTCACAAATCTCATTACATAAACATTTAGAATCATAATGTCCAAAGTCCATTGAATACAAAAATGATCTTATACAAATCTTACAAACTCCCCAAACTGAAAGAATAAGTAATATTACATCAATGTAAAATAAGTACATCTCAATTACCACTTCAAATATAAATGTCCAATTGGATACAACAAATCAAATGGGATCATAGGAAAACTATACAAATTTAAATGGAAAGAATATTTATTACTACATTAGAAATGTGCATATCTCATCCAAAAGAAAAGAAGAAATACAAAGAAGAAAGGGAAAGCCTAAACCAAATCTTCAACTTGACCTTCTCAACCTATCTGGGTCTTCTTATCTCCCAAATCTTTTCAAATCCATTCCTGCAAGACAAAACAAGCAAGCAAGAAAGAAAACCCAAAGTTGTTCTTAACAACTTCTCTAGTTAAACTTGGGTGAAATTGAAAGGCTTTGTGTTATATAGAAGTAATTTGGTAACAAGATTAGCTACCTTGTTAACAGATCTCTTTTGTATCCATAAAAGCAATTGAATTTCAAATAAAAATAAGCAAGGACAAAAGGAAAGTTTCTTTTGGGTAAAATGTTTGCCTTCACCACAAGGGTGAGGCAATTAAATATTGGAACTTAACTAATTGATATTAGGAACTTGTCCTAATATCCAATTGATGACTAGAGGGATCAACTTTATCTTAGGCAACAATAGGGTCTTATGGATCAAATTGGATCATTAAAGGCAACATGGATCAACTAGGCAACAAGAAGGCAACAAGGGACATGATCCATTTGAGCAAGATACAAAGGCAACATGGGACAAGAGGCAACTTTGATCCATTTATCTTAGGCAACAAAGGCAGCTAGTCAATCCCTCTAATCTAGTCAAGTTCCTCATAAAAGAGAAAGCCCACATCCTAATATTTCTCCAATGGTATTAATCACCAAGGAAGAAAGGAGTCAAATTGTAATTCACAAAGCCCACTTGATAATCACCACCCATATAATTCAAAGCCCACTTGACCCATTCTTATGCCAAGGCCCATATAAGAGATTTAGCCCACAAGCCCAACTAGTGACAAAAGCCACTTGGCATGCCCAAAAATAAATCCTACAGGAGGATAATACCAAGCATGAGAGGGATAAGCTTGCCACATAGGAGATAAGATCAATGACTAGGCATCCCTATCCACAAACAAAATATCTAAGTTAACTTGCACCTTAAGAAAAGCCATGTTATGGATATGCTTGACACATAGGATAGCTATCCATAAGGAAAATATCTATTCTTACTTCAACTCCAAGTAATTCTCATGCTAGGCCTATATAAGGACATGCATGCCACACATGAAATTCGAATTCCTCTCAAGGATATTTCCCTCAACTAAAATAAGTACCTAGCCGCACCACTTCTTTCTCACATCAACACAAACATATCAACAACAAACCATACTCTTCCATATCAGCCATAGCATCTCAAGAACACCAAGAACACCACCAAACCATGCCCAATCTTTAGAACAACTAGGAAATAGGTCAAGCAGCGAGGAGGAGCAGGCTAGCCACAAGACGCAGGTTATCATCATTTTCCAGAAGACCAAGCTTCTCTCCAGCAGCAGGTTGCTAGGACCTAATCTCATATAGCATAGGTGAGAGGGAAAGAGAGGAGAGGGGTACAGCAGCTACTCTCTTTGGGAGAGAGAGGAGATATTTCCCTCAGATTGGCATAGGGATGCTATGCTTAAGCATCATGGGGGGTAATAAAATCTTATGCTAGCATCTGTTCTTATCAATTAAAGGCCTCAGCCTGTGCATCATAGGCAGGGGAGGTATACCAAGAATCTGAACACTATGCACACTCCTAAGAGACACCTCAGTGAGCAAATCATGCAAGATATCTTTTATAGGGTCACTTTGCACCACATACATACCATCACACAATTAAAACCAACTATACTCAGTATTTGGTGATCACTGGCAACAGCCAGGAATTATTAAAGCATCCACAACACTATCTAGATGAGTAAATCATCTAGGTTCCTCTCTAAAATTATTTAATAGAAGCAGTACCACGAAACTGGGCATTTCCTTAATTGATAATGTAATATAAGTTCAGTTTCGTCAGAGTTAAATTACCACCAAGCCACCGATGCTTGGATGAATATATCATCCAAACAGGAGCATCATCTAACACAGCACAAGCATGTTCAGCATCTAATCTACAGAGCACAGCACATCCAGTCAGTTGATTTCATCACTTAGATGAACTGAAGCACTAAACGATCACGACCACCACAATTCATCGGCACACGACCGGTCACAGAGGGATTATACCTGATGTGCGGCACACGCGCATCACAGCGTGACGAGGCAGGGCCCGTGCTGCCGTGGTGGAGTGCACCGCGAGACGACGAACACCAGCTTCACCGCACCACACCACTCGTTGCCGAAGGAGGACGCCGGGGTTGCAGTTTGCTGCCATCCCGCCGGCGTCGGAATGGTGGTGGAGGCGCGGGAGCCCAGGGGACAGCGCCGGCGAGCCGTGCTCATGGAGGTGAAAGAGCAGGGGCTCGAGGGTGTAGGAGCAGGTGGGCAGGAGCTTGTGGGAGAGTTGGAGGAGGCGTGGCCGATGCGGGACAGCAGTGGTGGCGGTGATGGAAGCCGGTAGAGGAGATCGGGCCGGAGGCGAGCGACACGGCTAGGGTTAGCCGCAGCACCGCGTTCACGAGCGGAGCAGCTCATCGGCGGCAGCGAATCAGAGGAGGGTGTAGAGGCGGAGAAGCGCCATGGCGTGGCGGCGACAGAGCCGGCCGGCAGCGGCCGGAGCAGAGGGTGGCGACGGTGGCGACGCATCGCCAGGAGGGGATCGAGCAGAGCACGGAAGAGAGAGAGAGAGGCTCTGGGTCAGATTCGACCCAGTAATGAATTGGGCTCAGCCCAAATGGTTGGGTCCAACCCAATAGACGCAGGGGCATTTTGGTAATTCACCAAATAAAATTATCCAAAATTAAAATGAATTTTAACTCCCAAACAAAAGGAACAAAAATCAGCTAAAAATAGTCAACACACTCTATAAATTATGTGGAATTTTAATATAAGTTTTATTTGAAGTTTTGAAAAGTATTTTGTGAATAAAAATTCAAAGATCCTTAAGTGGAAATGAATTGACCTATTTTCAAAAACAATTATTTTTCCAAAAGAAAAATAATTTGAGTAATAAGCTCCAAGCATATATTTTGAACTTTATTGCATACTATAAATGACTGTCCTGTAACTCATCCTAGGTAAAACACACAAAGAAGAATTTATCTAAAAATTCATTCACCCTTATGTTGATAATATTTGAAAGTTAGTCAAGTAAATAAAATTTGAATAAATAACTACTTCATGTTGTTAATGAAATGTTTTCCTGAAGGCAATAAAATTGATGACTTAAAATTGTAAATCCTGTTTTTCTAGCAAAGAGAAAAGTATTTACTTGAATAAAATAAATTCTTTACCTCAATAAAAGTGGTAAATATTTAATTCTAGATATCATAACAAACCCACATATTATAAAAGCACTAACTAATCCTTAACCCTAAAATCACTTCAGTTATCAAAGTATCAAATAAAACAAAGCCTACACTTACAAGCTTGGGTATTTTTGGGGATTTTACGATGCATCTCATATTTATGCATAATAGCATCTTGACAGTGTTTCCAGTAGTCCTTACCAGGATTACATTGCTATTTTCAGATCTCGGGGTTTTACCGCAAACCCTAGAACCCCGAAAGACATGAATTGCCACCTTTATCATAGGCAAGTTCATTCTTGCATACCGTTTGATGTATTTTTATCAAAGTACTTGCAAAGTTACTTATACTTTCCTTTCACTTGCATAAAAAAAAAAAAGGTATTTTCGAATGATGTGGTATATACTATTGGTTGGCGGTGGAACAATGGTAAGATGAATAGGTCCGGTGTTCCATCGTATGGGAAGGTATATATCCTTAGGAACTAATAACCCCTGTTCCAGTGATCCTTTCGCCGTAGTGAAAGCATCAACCAACGGACTTTGTATGGGCGGGGTCAGTCAGAGGCTTCTTTTCTCATCCGCATATCCTCGGCAGGCCTACACCGGGTTGGGTCGTTGCGGCGGCCAACAGCGTGGAAGCGCGTGCTCTTCCTGCCCGACGGGGTAATTGGTGGGGAAGCTCGGGAGGGGTGATGGGTATGCGTGGAACATGATTCCCCTACCGCATCATAAATGGGCGGATGTGTGTTGATTTGGGAGAAGCTCCACATGACTGGATGTCCTGAGTCTTGGCTATAACACTCATGGAGTGTAAAGAGAGCATATATAAGGCCAGGCAACTGTTGGGTAAAGTGATGCAACTCTGCAGAGTCAAACAACAAATTTGTGATATCACAACCGTGTTCCCGGAATGGAACTACGAGATCGAGGCCGGAATGGAGTCCCATTTGGATTCACAAGACCGGTGGAGGCTGGGACATAGTTTTCAGAATAAAATCTATCCTTTGAAGAAATGTTTGCAAAAACTTGCATCTATGCCAAAGACCTGAGGTTTTGGCAGTAGCTAGTGCATGAAACACCTTATCTCTATATTCTGAACTTGCTGAGTAACGCTGTTACTCACCCCTTCCTATTTGACCCCCTGCTTAGACTTTTGGAGCCATCAAGGGCGTTGCTAGATATCCATCACGATGTTGAGGAGGTCTTCCACAAGGAATCAAGCCGACCTGGTGGAGCTTGAAGGAGTTGACCGCTACTTCACCAACGGAAGAATGACGACAACCATGGCAATGGAGGGGCAATGACAACAGTGTCAATGGCATACTTAAAGACCACACTGCCCATGGAGGAGACAACATCTATTGGAAGGAGGAGTACAACCCTGGATAAAGATATTCTAGATGGAATAGATTAGGGCAGTGACAACAGCAGTAGTGGATTAGGTATAGAGCTAGAGTTAATCTCCAGCTTAGTGATACGAATTGGATCTTTTCTGGATTTCATTTGTATGAGACTTGCTTTTGTATAAAGGAGGTTCTCAAGATTTTGTATTGAATATTGTTGTAATCCTATAGTGTTACCTTGGACCTGCTATGTTTCTGTTGTACTACTCTGAGGGATGTAATATTCACGGATAAGTCCTTCTGTGAGTATTATGTCAACGACTTGCGCACTACAACATGCAGTGGTGTGCTGGGTCACCGCAGACTCCCCTCCTAGTCATGCCGCACCAGCCCATGTGGGCTTAGGTGGTGCGCCCCACCAAGGTGGTGGCTGCACCCCTTTGCACCATGTGGGCCCCATACAAATTATGGTCCCACTTCTAGACCCTTCTAGAACACTCCGGAACCTTCCGGTACCCTTTAAATAATTTCCGGAACTTTTCCGAAACCTCCGGAAACCACTTTCCATATATGAATCTTATTCTCCGGACTCCTCCGGAACTCCTCGTGATGTCCGGGATCCCATCCGAGACTCCGAATCACCATTCGTTCACTTCATCATTTAATTCATCGCAAAACCTAATTTCATCGGAACGTTAAGTGTGTGACCCTACGGGTTCGAGAATGCATAGACATGATCATATCAATAATTAATAGCGGGACCGAGATGTCCATATTAATTCCTATACACTCAACGAAAACCTTTTCTCGATTGAACCACGATGCCGGAGATTCAATTAATCTCATATACGATTCCCTTTGTCTCACGATATTTTACTTGCCCGAGATATAATCGTTGACATCCCTATGTCTAGTTTAATCTCGTTACCGGCAAGTTCTCTTTACTCGTCCATAATATAGGATCCCGGTGATTACAACTTAATCACATGTCTGCAGACTCTTGATGCTATATTACCGAGAAGGCCTGGAGATATCTTCTCCGTCACAAGGAGGGACAAATTCCACTCTCGATTCATATCACCCAACAACCCACCATTGGAGATACCTGAAAGCCACCTTTATAATCACCCAGTTACGAAGTGACGTTTGATGTCCACAAAGTATTCCTCCGGTGAACGGGAGTGATATAATCTCATGGTCTAAGGAAACTATATTTGGCATATTAAAAGTGTTGACAACAAAACTTTTGTGACACGATTAATTGCAACTCTTTATTTGGGTCATGTCCATCACACCATTACTCCTAATGATATGACTCCGTTATCAAGTGACTATAACAAGTCCATAGTTAGGAAACTCTAACTATCTCTTGATCAACGAACTAGTCCTGTAGAGGCTCACTAGGGACTCCGGGTGTTTATATTCCACACATGTATTATGTTTCCATTTAATACAATTATAGCATGGATAATAAACTATTATCATAAACTTGAATATGCTTAATAAACCATTTTATTATTGCCTCTAGGGCATATTCCCAACAGTCTCCCACTTGCACTAGAGTCAATAATCTAGTTTACATTTCCGCGATCCAACACCCATGGAGTCTTACTCATGAAGTCTCAGTGCCGATCATGTTTGCTTGTGAAAGAGGTTCTGTCCGTGCTCTGTACTTTACAGCTCTTTATGTCCTTTGCAAAAATTGTAACTGTCATCTAATTTGACATTACTTTATCATCACATGATAAACTTCCTATCATCCCATGATAAAACCATTATCATATAATGTATATAATATGTTTGGTTATAGAGTGAGATAATCATATCCTTTCATGCCCATATGTATGATTAGTCAATTGGACTTTCTCATAACACATGCATTTGGAACTCACTCAATCTTGAAACAACTTTCTCAAACCAAAATATTATATCTTATTTCAATCCTTGAATTAATCATATACTCCTATATGTTGTAGACTTAACAAATCAACAGTGAGCCTTGTCACTTTGATATTTCCGATCATGCTTTCGCTGTGCTACTCTGCTATTAAGAGATCTCTAATTTAGTCTGGCTTTATGACTTCAACCAAGTCCACCATTTTCCAAATTTATCTCAAACTCATGAAAAATGACTCCTCATCCAACATGTTCTTACAATTAAGAACTTGGGCCACATATCATCATATACAAACATATGGTTCTTATATGTCGAGACCTATGAACAATTCATATTGAATTCCAACATATCCTCCAACCATCAATTTTGTACTGAGTTCTCTAACTCAATGCTTCACCTATATATCACAATGAGATGAACCATTCTTCTCTTGTTTCATTTTGAACTCCTTCAAAATATTTAGGTTAAACATCTGACTTTAATGTTTATCAAAATTATCTATCCTCCATAGATACATTCATCTACATGAACATTTGACGTTCAAACTAACTTCATAAGTTATGCATTGGTCCATGACAACATTTACAACATTTATGAAATCTCCATTTCACTCAAACACTATGTTGTAAACTCCCACTCAAATATACCTCATACACATATTAAATTGTGAAGCCACTTTGGCTCCCACTCAGAAATATGTTATCTTTATATTTGACCATGATTAACTAGCTCCCACTCAAACATATGTCACCACATATTTTGATTATGGAAATTAATTTCTGCTCTAACTTAATATATGTCACCACATATCTTAATTAGATCTCACTCAGTTTCTTATGCACTTTCTCGACACTTTGGACTCCTCCAAAACTCTTAACTCTTAAGATTCGAGAACTCATATACGAAACACCAGCACTTTGCCAGCTCTAAGTTTTATTTATTCCACGCAAACTCTTTTGCCAAAATAAATATGTGAAACATTCTTTTCACAAAATCAAGTAACAATTACTTTATGATTTAAACTTGAAGTAGAATGACTCTCAGTCACTTTCGTATTTAAAGTTTCTATTTCTTCTTTTGTAGTTTTGTAGGTATGTCTTGTTCCTCAAACACGACAAGTAAATCATGAATATTATTTTGCAACTTTTGACAAAATTTATATTCTTGAACCCTACTTCTCTTTAGACAAGCTAAACCATAATTCAATGATCACCATCATCAAAAACCCTTTATGTGTCAAGTTTTAACCAACATAGCACCTTACATATGTGCCACTTGATACATAAACATGCAAGGTTTAAGCTTTCTAAACTTTATTCCAACAAATCTTTTATCCATGAAACAATTTCACGATAAAACCACTAAAATACATAACACAACCAAACACATTGGTTTGTTCCTTTTAGTCTCACATTGTGGAATCTCTATTCATAATCTCATATGAACATTCTACAAAACTTTATTTGCTTTGGCTTTTAATTATCTCATAATTATTGAAACCACTATTTCACATAACTCATATGCGAAATGCAAATCATTAAATAGATCCTTTATTTAAAACAGGAGTGTTATCAAAATAAATCTAAATGATACTAATGAAACCTTAAAAAACTAAGACCCTTCTTTTATGACCACATAATATCAAATATAATGTGTTTACAATTCTTTAGGTTTATCAAAACACTTTTGAATAATCTCTAAACATTGTAATTTGTGATAACACTTGTCACAAGTCACCATACTAAACAATAACTCAAATATTTTGTCTCTTTTGATCAAATCGAAAAGACTCAATTATCTCGTTAACTTGATATCCTCTACTTCCAAAATCTCATCATGACATGAATAAATACTCCTATTCACTCATCCATGATAAAATAATGATGTCTTTTATTCACTGAAAAATACAACCAACACTTGTGTTTATTTTCAGCAACTCATGGCATTTTCAGAAAATGGCATTTTTAATCACACTACTTAGTGATGCGCATCAAGATGCTCTTCAGCACTAATAGCACAATTAAAACAATTCTCATCATTAAGTATTGGATATTTTAGTATGTCTTTATTTTATAAGTGTTTAACTAATTATCGTTTAAATCTAGCAAAGGACAATAATCTCATAATCGAAACGTGATCTCCAAAAAGGATTACTCATGAAAATAGAACAACCACTTGTCTTTAACATGAATGACCGTCTCACAAACCGAGACACACTAATTTAAGATCACACTTAATTCGATTACAAAAACCATTCAAATCCTCTAATTTAAAACGATAAAAGTAGAAGTAGAACATCGCTAGCATCAACTCCTTGATTGCCATCTCCCGCGAAATCCACTCAGTCCCTCCATGCACTTCTCAAATGGCAGGCCCTGTTTTCATAAAACAGCACAAGTATCAAATACTTAGCTCACCATAAGTGTAAATGGGACATTTAAACATTTATAACTAGTATATCAAAATATACCTTCTGCGTTGACTACCTCTCCTGCTATGGGTTCCACTTTAACTTGACGCAGCTGGGAAATAAACTCACAGAAAGTGATCGAATCCCTTCCCATGACATACTCCCTGACATAATCCTTATAGTCGGGGGGAAGCGAGCGCAGCACCCCATCTATTGCCATCTCGTCAGTTATTTCATGGTTCCAAACATCCACCATAGTATAATACAGCCGGTGCATCTTACTTAGGTGCTGTTCCAAGCAAGTGTTTTCTTCCATCTTAGTTGAAAGAAATTCATCCAGGCATTCAAACCTTGCAACTCTAACTTGTGCTATGAACCTTTGTTTCAGCTCATCGACAATCTCCATTGCGCTCAAGTTTCCAAATTGCCTACCAAGGTTAGAATCCATGAAGGTGCATATCAGCCACTCGACTCTCAAGTAGGTGGTCTTTTGATCGTACCACTCCATATACCCTTCGTAGTCAACAGTAACATCAGGGCGTTTCTCTAAAGCTTCATCTATCACGTAGAGCTCATCATTGGCGAAAAGGGCTTCTCTCAGACGCATGTACCACTCAGCAAAGTTTGACCCATCGAGACGCAGCTCCTCAGCTAGAAACATACTACTGTAGTCTCCCATGATCTACAAGGATTTTGCAAAGACATCTTTAGGACACTTGTTTATGATAATTTTAGTTCAAATTAATCAAATTAACGAACTCCCACTAAACTCAACATCTCTCCGGTTGATTAGTGACACACGATCCAAATCCACTACACCACCACCGATCATCACGTGAGATGATGTAGTTTCAATGGTGAACAACTCAGTGTTGATCATATCATTTATATGACTCGTGTTTAACCTTTCGGTTCCGTGTTCCCGAGGCCATGTCTGTACATGCTAGGCTCGTCAAGACAACCGTAGTATTTCCGCTTGTGCAAACTGGCTTGCACCCGTTGTATGTGAATGTTGAATCTATCACACCCGATCATCACGTGATGCTTCGAAACGACGAACTTTCGCAACGGCGCATACTAGGGGAGAACACTTAATTATCTTGATATTAACATGAGAGATCACCTTATCATGCTACCGTCGCGATCAAATCTAAGCATAACAATAAGGTGCATAAAAGGGATTAACATCACATGCAATTCATAATTGTGATATGATATGGCCTTTCTTCATATGCTCTTAGATCTCCATCTTCAAAGCACCGGCAAGATCTCCATCTCCGGCATGATCTCCATCATCTTGGCGCCATCACCATGGTTGTCCACCAACTATTGCAACTACAACTAATGCTACTCTTAGCAATAAAGCAAAGCAATTACATGGTGATTTCATTGACACGCAGGTCACATAAAATAATAGACAACCATATGGCTCCTGCCGGTTGCCGTACTCGTCGACATGCAAGTCGCGAAATATTACAAACATGATCATTGCATACATTATCACAAATCACATTGGCCATATCACATCACTTGACCCCCTCTGCAAAAACAAGTTAGACGCCTCTACTTTGTTTATGCAAATTTTACGTGGCTTGGGTCAACGAGATAGAACCGTTCTAATCTACGCAAAAACCACAACGGTGATATAATAGTTGCTTATTTACTCATCCTTTTGAAAGGCCTTCCATTGAAAATTGCATCCTCACTAAAGCAAGAGAAACAGACACCCGCCAGCCACTTATGCAAAACAAGTTGCATGTCAGTCGTGGAACCGGTCTCTCGTGCGTGGACGAGTAAGGTTGGTCCGGGCCGCTTCAATCTCACAATACCGCAAAGATGCAAAGTGCACGCGAGAAGGTAGCAACATAAAATATCAACGCCCACAACTCCTTTGTGTTCTAATCGCATCAACACCTACGTAGATCATCGCTCTGATACCACTGATGGGGTCGCAGCATGGAAAACAAAAATTTTCTACGCGGCAAAGCGGAATAAACCCCAAGGATCTAGATCTACGAGATGAAGATAGCGAAGATGAGATCCAATCTCTTACCCTCGAAGATCAACAAACGCGTTTTGTCGGTGCAGGGGTTGGCTAGTCGATCCCCGCAACTAGACTCGTCTAGTCGCGAGGAGATGTATTATCCTCGAGATCCAATCCGGTGAAGTGCAGCAACGGGCAGCACCTCCGCGGCGTCCACACGTACAGCTCGATGAAGACGTCGACTCCTTGATCCCGCAAGCGAGACGACGTGGCCTTGATGATCTCAGCAGCACGACGGTAGTGCCGGTGACGATGACGATCTCCGCGAGCAGGGCTTCGCCAAGCCAAGCAAGGGGAGAGGGAGAGGAGCAAGGTGGCGCAGCCCCTAGGGCAAGGGGGTGCGGCTAGGTGTGGTGGTGAGGCGGCGGCAGCCCTCCGGGAGAGGAGGGGTGCGGCTAGGGCTAGATGGGAGAGAGGGGGGTGCGGCTAGGGGGGTGGTGCGGCAGCCTCCAAGGGTGTGTTGCGCACCCCCCCCTCCCCTCCTTATATAGGTGGCGGCTAGGTCAAGGGGAGGGGGCCGGCCGGCCCCTCCTTGCTTGCCCCCCAAGTTGGAGTCCAACAAGGACTCCTCCTTGGGCCCCTTTCCTAAAGGGGTGGGAGCCCACCTCCTAGTCCAACTAGGAGTGGGACTCCCCTCCTAGTCATGCCGCACCAGCCCATGTGGGCTTAGGTGGTGCGCCCCACCAAGGTGGTGGCTGCACCCCTTTGCACCATGTGGGCCCCATACAAATTATGGTCCCACTTCTAGACCCTTCTAGAACACTCCGGAACCTTCCGGTACCCTTTAAATAATTTCCGGAACTTTTCCGAAACCTCCGGAAACCACTTTCCATATATGAATCTTATTCTCCGGACTCCTCCGGAACTCCTCGTGATGTCCGGGATCCCATCCGAGACTCCGAATCACCATTCGTTCACTTCATCATTTAATTCATCGCAAAACCTAATTTCATCGGAACGTTAAGTGTGTGACCCTACGGGTTCGAGAATGCATAGACATGATCATATCAATAATTAATAGCGGGACCGGGATGTCCATATTAATTCCTATACACTCAATGAAAACCTTTTCTCGATTGAACCACGATGCCGGAGATTCAATTAATCTCATATACGATTCCCTTTGTCTCACGATATTTTACTTGCCCGAGATATAATCGTTGACATCCCTATGTCTAGTTTAATCTCGTTACCGGCAAGTTCTCTTTACTCGTCCATAATATAGGATCCCGGTGATTACAACTTAATCACATGTCTGCAGACTCTTGATGCTATATTACCGAGAAGGCCTGGAGATATCTTCTCCGTCACAAGGAGGGACAAATTCCACTCTCGATTCATATCACCCAACAACCCACCATTGGAGATACCTGAAAGCCACCTTTATAATCACCCAGTTACGAAGTGACGTTTGATGTCCACAAAGTATTCCTCCGGTAAACGGGAGTGATATAATCTCATGGTCTAAGGAAACTATATTTGGCATATTAAAAGTGTTGACAACAAAACTTTTGTGACACAATTAATTGCAACTCTTTATTTGGGTCATGTCCATCACACCATTACTCCTAATGATATGACTCCGTTATCAAGTGACTATAACAAGTCCATAGTTAGGAAACTCTAACTATCTCTTGATCAACGAACTAGTCCTGTAGAGGCTCACTAGGGACTCCGGGTGTTTATATTCCACACATGTATTATGTTTCCATTTAATACAATTATAGCATGGATAATAAACTATTATCATAAACTTGAATATGCTTAATAAACCATTTTATTATTGCCTCTAGGGCATATTCCCAACACATAGGATGATAGAAGATCATCATTAGAGCTAGATAGCTTTTCATGACTTTCTTCCAACTTCCTTACTTGCTAGTTAGCAACTCAAGTTGAGCCCTTAGCTCAACATTCTCCTTCAAAATAGATGCTTCACAAGAAGTGGAGTTAGTAGCACAAGCATCATTTACATTAGGAATAGAAGAAGAAAACTTAGCAAGCTCATCATTTAATCTAGCATTTTCCTTTTTCGTGACTTTATATTTAGCATGAGCATGGTCACGTTCTTTAATGATTTTAGCAATTATATCATTGTGAGACTCCTCAATATTTTCTAGTTTCTCCTCAAGAGAAGCCCGAGTCTCTTGCTCTTCCTCAAGAGCATACTCTAAAGATGCCTTCTCCATAGCATCATCTCTTTCAATCTTACCCTTTTCTTCTAGGCTAGCTTCCAAAGCCTCAATAGTTTCCCCGCGCTCAACAAGGGCGCTCATGATTTCATAGAGGTTATCACAAGCATTTTTATTTTTTGAAAGAGCCTTAAGAATCATTAGACCTTTATCATGAAGGAGAGCATCATCTTTTTCATCATTATTATCATTCTCATTATCATTGCTAGAAGAAGATTTAGCCATAAGGCAATGAGAGGTGGATGAAGAGGAACAATTAATTTTTGAACTACTCAAGTTCACATCTTGTTGCATAGCAAATTGGGTTTCCTCTACATTATTATTCATGCAAGAGTTAGAGGGAACACAAGCATTTTTATCATGGCAACAAGATAAAGCAAGCATATCATAAAGAGATTTATCCAAGCAATTTTTAGATGATATGCAAGGACTATCAACACTAGCATGTAAATCATTTATAGTGCTATGTGTGTTTAGGTCCAAAGATGAAGCATTGCAACAAGATAGAGATAAATGATCATCAACAATGAGCTCACTATCCAAATTGCAAAACCCATCGCTACCCACCATTACATTGGTTTGTGGCTTACCACATTTTGGTGAAGTAGACGAAGACGAGAACTCGTCACGGCCAGAGGTGGAGGGAGAACAATCATCCTCAATAGTGTTGGACACTCCATATTTATCTTGAACCTTGGTCCAAAGCTCATGAGCGTTCCGGAGAGGCATGATTGAATCAAAAACTACAATACTCACAAATTTGCAAAACTCATTAGAAGCTAGAGCATCTAGATATAAGTTTTTCTCATCCTCTAAAGTCGTACTTTCGTAATCCTTTGGAGTAAAAAACCTATATCTAAGATACGCTCAATATTGGGGTCCAAGACCCGTAAGTGACTAAGCATATGAGTTTTCCAAACATTAAAATTTGTGTCATCGAATATAAAAGTGTGATCATGCACTAATCCTCTAAACGACATCTTTACTCTCTAGGCGGTAAAGCCAAACAAGAGAGATGAGGCTCTGATACCAATTGAAAGAACAAACTATGCCGAGATGTCGCCTAGAGGGGGGGTGAATAGGCGATTAACATTTTTTCTATTTAAGGCTTGATAATTACGGAATTAAACTATGTGTTTAAATTAACAAGCCAACAACCTAATTACTAGGCTCACCTATGTGCACCAACAACTTATGCTAAGCAAGGCAAGCAACAAGGTGATAGCTAGATATAGAACTTCAAGCATGAAGGCTATCACAATGTAAATTGCATAAGTAAAAGCTCGGGTATAGAAATAACCAAGGCACGCGGAGACGAGGATGTATTCCCGAGTTCCTCCTTGTTAAGTGAGTACGTCTCGTTGGAGGGGTGTGAGCTCGCCACAAGAGGCCTACTCAAGATGCCACAAAGGCCTCACCCTATTTTCCGATGAACCGCACCCAAGGGTTTGGTTCACCTTCCACTATCGGAATCCTTCAAGGCGAATTCCAGAGCCTTTTTACACCGTTCTTGGGGCAGACACCCACAACTCAATTGGGGGCTCCCAAATCGTGCCGAAGCTTTACAACTCGAAGTCTTCGCGGCACCTCCAACTGTCTAGGGTACACAATGCACCCAAGAGGCACAAGCTCTTGGGAACACATTGCACCCAAGATTAACAAGCTTCTCAACCTTCAACTTCACGTATCACCGTGGAGAGCACCACCCGATGCAACAAATGCAAAAGGCAAGAATACACTAAGTGGTCAAGTCCTTCACTCTGAAATCCAACCAAAGCAGCTAATGCTATGGAGGGATTAAAGAGGAAGAACAAAGGAGAAACACCAAGAACTCCCAAATCTAGATCCAACGAGTTACCCTCACTTAGAGAAGATTTTGTTTGGTGGAACAGTAGATCTAGACCTTCTCCTTCAATCCTCCAAAGATCAACAAATTTGGGTGGAGGGATTGGGAGATCTATGTGATTTGAGCTTTTGCAACAATGGAGGAGAGAGGGAAAAAGAGCTCAAAAGGTTGGGAAACCATTGGGGGAAGAAGGCCCCTTAAATACGTCAACAAAATATCCAACCGTTATGCCCAGAAACGCGCCGGGGCGGTACTACCGGACTTTTTACCGGTACTACCGGATTTAGACAGAAGGTTGAGTCCATAACCGGAAGTAGGGTCAGTACTTCCGCCCTTTGAAAAACTGTCGGAACACCAATACCAAAACGAGCATAATTTTTGCTTCCGGACTTCGTTTTCGATGATTTTGGGCTCGTTGGAATCGTAACAACGAGATCTACAAGAATATACAAAGAAACATCATAGTCCAACAAGATTTTATAAAAACAAATGGGGAAAGGTCAAACCTCCTTTTTGAAAACTGGAAATGAAATATCTTTTGCAAATGAAGTCCAAATGACATAAAACCAATTTTGTTGGAAAGAGGACGATAAATGCAACCTTTGAAAATGGCAAACAAGCAATGGAGATTTTACAAAGAAATGGCAGAGAAATCTTCCGCACGGATGAACCGACAAAATCTCCAATACCGAAACCGCAATAGAAGACGCATATGAAAACCTTTTTCGGTGAACTTAGCCTTATCATGAAAAGCACGACAAGCACCAAGACCACACCATGATAAGAGACAAATAAGAACCAATAAAGATGATTGCATGGATACAAAGGTTTGTGCTCTCTACGACGATATGATCAAGATATTCGGTCGAGAGCCCCTCTTGATAGTATGGATATCTATCTTATAACCCGGTCCCTCAACTAACATCATGAGACCGGTAAAATAAAAGCCCTATCAAGATCATACCTTTGCCTTGCGCATTAATCCACTTGAGGTCGATGAAGACGATCTTCATCCGCTCAAGACGAACCATCTTTCTTGATTGCGCTTCGCTTGGTGAAGAATCACATGACGCTCCCCCATACACCAAGATGGGTAAATCACTCTTCGGCATATCTTCACTTGGACTTGAGTGTTGGTCAACTCGCACTTAGCCTTGATCAACACATACTCTTCTTCCCTTAGCCTTGACTCCAACAAATGGAGATCAAGCAATGAAATGGACACACCTACAAATATAGCTTAATACAAACATTAGTCCATAGAGATTGTCATTAATTACCAAAACCACACATGGGGGCAACCATGCACTTTCACCGGGTTGGTTGCCTGTTGTCCGTGTTGTCCGCGGACATATAACGGGTCAAATTAGCTTAGTGTGATAGGTTAGAGATATGCTTGTTAGAGATATATTAGGTTACGTGACTTGGTAGTATAGGAATTGTATTCAATCTCCTATTCTATCTTTAGGAGGCTTCTTTCCCTCCAAGTTTGTACCACTATATATACTCGCCCATGAGGCTCAATAATACATCCAACATACACGCCAATCTCTCTCCCGTTCTACATGGTATCAGACTTCTCTCGATCCTAAACCCTAGCCGCCGCCACCGCTTCCGCCCCGCGCCGCCATCTGGGAGGTCGATCTTCATGATCTCCACCGGGGGCCACGCCGCCCGTACCTAGGACTCGTATGCCCATCGTGTTGATTGGCTGCCCTAGACAGTCTTTTTTCCTGATCCGTCGATTGGGATTTTTTCCTTCGCATCGATCGATTGATCGGTGCTATTTTCTTTTTTGGTTTTCCGATCGTTTGCGTCGCCCACTGCCCGTCGTCTCCACGCGCCTCTACTCCAACAACGGCATCGACCCTGCACCGGCCAGCTCCCCGACGCTGGTCATCGCGGCTCACTCGCCAGTGTGAATCTGCACCGGTCGGCTCCTCCAAGCCGGCTATCACGGCCGACTCGCTAGCGCCGACTCCGCACCGATTGGCTCGTCTTCACTAACTATGTGGCGCTCTCGTCCGCACGGTCTCCATCGTCGGTGCGTCCTCGCCGTCATCGACCAGGACTTCACCGACAACTTTGCCATTGAATCCGATCTACGCGTCATCGTCCCGCCATGGTGCGTACAACGCAGGTCGGTCTGATCAACCGATCGACCGAGCGCCCGTCTACGCTAAGCACGTCCGCGAGCAAGCGCCTACCACCGATCGAGCAATGGGCTACCGCCGCGCCGCCGCATTTAGTCCATGCTAACGGCTGCCAACGCGCCTTCCCAGGCATGTACGCCGATGTCGGCATCTAGCCACCGCATCGAATCGCGCCTTGCAGCTATGCCGCCCCTCGGGAGCATAGGTGCACGCGGTCATCTCCGCTGTCCCCGCGCCCCGACGTCCTTGGCTTCCACCACGCCAACCCCATTGCGCGGGTCGCCACCATCCGCGCAAGGTCTTCGTCACGCCGCCGGGTTCTTCCCCGCCTACTTCGAGTACCGCCGCCGCGCTTCTACAGGTAACCTGCATGGCCACTCCAGGCCGTCGCAGGTCCCACCGACGACACCTTCTCTAGGCGTCTAGCATGGCCACTCCAGGCCAACGTTGCCTTCGCCGCCTTCAACGTCTTCGTCCACTACGATCACGTCGGCATCGTCATCATCACCGTCTCCTCCGACACTGGCGTATGGTCATGATGGTCCCTAGCCCCCTCTCGCACGGTACTGGCAACACCGGCACGTGCTTCGTCCCCGACGTGTCTTCGAGTCTGGCAAGCTCGGATTGGCGCCTCGTCTTCATCGGCTTCGACAACGTCCTCGGCATCGACTCCTTCCTCTACGACCGCCTCGACTGCGTCACCGACTTCTTCTTTGCGTACTCGGTTCTGGCAAAGCCATAGTATGCCTTCGTCCCATGATGTGCACATGGTTTTGGCAAAACTATGGCCGCACCTCGTCCGAGACGGCTCGGGCTGCTTCTACTCCGCATCAGGCATCCTCGACGACTGCCTTGTTGCATCTCCGTCGTTCTCCATGCGCACTATGCGCACATGGCTTCATGTGCGGATACCATGACACCGGCAATCCCGACCACGACATCGACTATGGCGACCCCTCGCATGGCTATCTCGACCAAGGCTGCCCCGCCTAAACGCTCTCGGCTCCTCCCTCGACATTGACACAAAGGGCTACCACCTCGCCTGAGCACCTCATCAGCTTACTCTACAGTCCAAGCATCCGCGTCACGACGACGTCAACGACACTCCCTCTACGACTGCGGGGGGGGGGGGGGGGGGGGGGGGGGGTCAGCCTATTGGGTCTACTTCGGTTTATCTCCAGTCTGACCGTCCACGACATTCCAGCTGTTCATGACACTACCGCTACGACTGCGGGGGAGTGTTAGAGGTATATTAGGTTACATGACTTCGTAGTATATGAATTGTATTCAATCTCGTACTCTATCTCTAGAGGCTTCTTGTCCTCCAAGTTTGTACCGCTATATATACCCATCCATGAGGCTTAATAATACATCCAACATACACGCCAATCTCTCTCCCATTCTACAATCCTTAATCCTTGGCTAAGACAAGATACATTTAAAGTACCCGTAGGCCATGGCAGGAGCACAACTGAAACACACTAGCAATCCAGGGGGAGGTGCAACCCTAGCAACTCAAGGTGCACCATCGTCATCTAGCTGGTTTACATCCCATCTAGATCAACTCCACGTACACCATAGCTCCATAGCGATCCTTGAGATCATACACACACACACGTCACGGCGAACATGATGAACAACAATAAAGATTCCCATGGCCGGCCGGCTGATTTAGTCGCGGCTCTTGAATGGGATTGCCCTGATCACCACCACGTGGTACATGGCCGCCAGCGCCGCGCCGATGAACGGGCCCACCCAGAAGATCCACTGCACCACAAATTCCAAACAGATTATTCAGGTTAGTCATAGTCATCAGGTTTAGTTAATCTTCTCTAAGCACCCACTGATTAAGGTTCTAATGATTAATTCCATGGAGTACACATCGAGCAAGGTTAGTTGTTCTTACGTGGTCGTCCCACGACTGCTTCTTGTTGTAGATGATGGCGGCGCCGAGCGACCTCGCCGGGTTGATCCCCGTGCCGGTGATGGGGATCGTCGCCAGGTGCACCAGGAACACCGCGAACCCGATGGGAAGCGGCGCCAGGATCTGCACAAATCAACACATCAGAGTTCATCACTCAACCATCTGTAAAACGACTCAGCTGTGCGCGGTGGCCGGCGCCGGCGAAGAAGACACTTACAGGAACGTGGGAGTCCCTGGCGCTGCGCTTGGCGTCGGTAGCAGAGAACACGGTGTACACCAGCACGAACGTGCCCACGATCTCCGCCCCGAGCCCGTCCCCCTTGGTGTACCCGGCCGCCACCGAGTTGGCGCCGCCGCCGTTGCCCATGTACAGCTTGGTCCCGAACCCCTTGACCACGCCGGCGCCGCATATCGCGCCCAGACACTGCATCACCATGTAAAACACGGCCCTGGTGAGCGACAGCTTCCGGGCGAGGAACAGACCGAAGGTGACGGCGGGGTTGATGTGCCCGCCGGAGATCCCCGCGGTGCAGTAGACGAGCACGAAGATCATGCCCCCGAAGCTCCAGGCGATGCCCTGGATGCCCGCGGTGCCGCACTTGGAGCCCGACGGGTCGCCGACGACGCCCATCACGGTGAGCACCGAGATGTAGAGGAAGAGGAAGGTGGCGAGGAACTCGGCGATGCCGGCGCGGTAGAAGGACCAGGAGGTGAGCTCCGAGGCCTCGAAGAAGGGCGCCGGCGGGGGTTCTTTGTAGTCCTTTCCCTCGTTGCCGCCCTGGGCCGCCGTGCCGATGGGCTGGTGCTCCGAGTAGCGGTTCGCGCCCAGGCGCACGTCCTCCTCCTTGCCCTCCATTGATGCTTCAGGTGGTGCTTGAGCTTGAGCTTGTTCAGAGGAGGAAGGAGGGTGAGTGAGTGGGAGAGATGAGGAAAGGGAGCGGCTTTGGAGTGCTTCTTATAGAGGAGGCCAATCATGGCCGCTCTCTGTTCTGTTGTGCATGGTGTGTGTGATGTCTGATGATAATCTTTTTTTTTTTGCTTGGTTTATTTTTTTGCTGCCACTTCCTGATTAGTGGATGGTGATGACAGGGGATTTGGTTTGTTGATTAGCGTCCTAGCTAGCTAGTGATGGAACTGTTAGCTAGCTCTCTCGATTAATAAAATTTGTCAACAAATTAAACTGGTTGTGGTTTGTTTACTCTTGGTGTGTCACGTCACCTGTGTCATGGGGTGGCAGAAGCTTGTGGTATTGTATGGCTTAGCCGGCTGTTGTTAATTAGCAGGACGATAGGATAGGGTTAATTAGGGCTAAAAGCTTAATTTATTTGCAGAGAATGGTTTGTTGAGATAGGATTAATCAGCAGAAAAAAAAAAGATTTTGTATTGTGAGGTCGGAAAGTGGCGCCCTTTTTGTTCTACTAGTTGGTAGACAAGGACAGAGCGGTCAGTTCGGGAGCTCGTGTAGGTAGCTAGCTGTCTCGAGCATCTTCCTCTATCCTTTTGATGATATATGTCAATCATTCAGTCATCGGCACAAACCAGCCACAATTCCAAGACAAAATGAAGAAGCAAAGAAAGAAAGAAAATATTCCCTTTGGAAAGAAACAGCTAAACACGGCCGTGAACTGAACCCTGTTTGCCGAGGCTCGATTGGTTCTGAAACGTCACAAGCTCTAGCTTCCACAATCTTCAGAATTTGGTAAAGCTAAAAGCAGCAAGAGAGGATTTAGGATGGATATTCATCATGTTCCAGATTTCCTTTTAGCAAAGCTAAGAATGCGACGTGGAGTACAAGGGTAAGTAACAAGTAACACCACATCGATCACATTAGTATGGATGATGATGGGATGATTTCCAGACGCACTAGGTAGGCGACAAGGACGACCAAACACGCACACCTTCATCATATTCACAGTGAGTGGCTGTGGGCCATTGTGGCTCGAACGGAAGAAACGCGAGATGCAACGGGAAGTATTGAGGTCGTCGGAGAGCGACAGGGAGGGAGGGGGACGGCGGCCGCAGCTCCATCGCTGGCCACACAGCCCACCGCCACAGCGCCGCCCCCTCCAACTCCGACGACATCACCTGCACACAAAAAAAAAAAAAGTTGTGGTTCACGGAACAGACGCTTTTAATTTTCTCCACCCACGCCTTGTTGGAAACGGCGGTGACCGTGAGCCCATCACCCGTGCATCACCTGCACCGGCGAAACCAGTGGCCTCGTGCCACCTATCCACAACACCTGGTCGTGCTGATCGTCGTATGATATACGTGCGGTCACAAATACATCTTTGTTCCCTTTTGTAAGACGTTTTGTCAAGTTAATTAAGCGTGTCAAAAAATGCTCGCTCCGTCTAGGTTTATTGGGCTCATAATGAGCTGCATCGCGACCAAGACAAGCATCTACAGTGGAAAAGTGACCTCTAAAATCCATTTTTTTTCTCTCGTTAATTGTGGCAAATAATTAGAGAAGGCCAAACACATCACATGCATGAGCATACATAAGCTGTATTTTGAGAAGGGAGTGCATTGACTTAATCGCACATTAATTATGACATAATTAATGTTTACAAGCCTTATTTCACCGGAGTTTTGGGACAAATAGATTTCCACAGGGAGCCCAATAAACCTAGACGGAGGGAGTAGTATAAAAGGGAACCAGGAAAGTAGCATATATAAATGACCATGTTACAAGATCCGGGCACAAATATGTCAGGGTGTTATTATTATTTTTAAACGAGGTAAAAAATTTCATCTTCATTAACCAAGAAGAAGAGAGTTGACCGGTTTAATTAGCGGAAAGCCACCCTACACAACTGGAAATGAGGGTCGTCATCGAGGCGGCCCGTTAACATCACTCTCTTCGCCGCAATGGCCGCCCATGTCCGTGCTATGTCCAACAGATGACTCCTCGCGTAGAAGATTGACAGTTGCGATTTTCATGGCGGGCTCCGAAGAGGAGATGAGAAGAATCCACGCCAACGAAGATCTTCACGGTCGGACCGCCACTAGCAGGTCATCTTCGCCACTCGAGGCAGCAACTCCGACTTCACAACATGGGAATTCCATCGGAAAGACGAGTCGGACACGCCGGAACAAGAAGTCGGCTAGGAAAAATCTTGCCTCAAACAAACCATGACTCCACCGTCGATGTTTCCGCGCTAGCCACCACGAGGAGCACACAGATCTCCGGCTCCAATAACCACATGTTGCCCCCAAGGGGGAAAATGACGTCGAGCGCCGTCATCAAGCTTAGTCCGACAGTCTTGTTAGAATTTTTGAAAGTCAATTAATAGCAAATACATGTCATATAGGCTCTCAAACAAATGACAATGATCAAAGGCAATGTTGTAATGTTCGGGCCTCTTTGGATCATACGAATTTTGGAGGATTCTGATTCATGATATTTTTCTATAAAATCCCTTTAGATCATAGATTTAGGCTACCAAATTCATATGGGATCCATTCCTCTCCATTCCATAGGAATCTCAACTTGAGGTTGAACTTCATTTTACTTTTACTTTGAGAACTCCAATGCACATGCACTCTATCTCTCTCCTCAGCCCCGTGAAAACCCCGTGTTTTTTTGCATATGCAGCAACAAAAAACACTGATATAGTAAAATTATGTATTTTCAAATCATGTAGGAGGTGTCATCCCAATGTTGTGATTTTCCTAATTCTATATTATTAAATTCCTACAATCCCAAAAGACATTCATGTCCACAAGAGACAGGTACAGTGGTCGACAAGCTTTTTTATGTTTCATTTTCTTCTTCAGAGTTGTACTGATTTTCCGATCATCAGTAACATCTAACATTGGGACGTGAACTTCCATGTATGGCTTGGCTCTAGCTACTGCAACATCTTGTACTTTTTTCGAGGACAACACGTAGCAGGAGGAGCCTGGTTCATGGGTCTTAGAGCAACTCTAGCAGATACGCCAAACCGCAAACCGCAAACGCGCGGATGCAGGCCGAGAAAAACGCGATTTGCAGGCCGAAAAAAGCCCCGGCGGAGCAGATATGCTGTTATGCGGTTTGCGCATGCGGGATCTGCTCCGCCGGGAGGACACAAAACCTGTATCAAAAACTGCAAAACAGATGTTCGACGAAATGACACATGTCAATGCAATGTTTTAAACTCGCGACACAGGTGTTCAACGAAATGACACAGGTGTTCACGATGACAATGCGACACAAATAAGGTTGAGGCGATGCAAATCAATGAAGATCATGCCGACGGTGTGTTGTCGACACCACCATTCGCCGCCGCAGCTGCCGCCGCAGACGCCGCCTCCTCTGCAGCAGCTCGAGCCGCCGCCGCTGCTCTCCTTCTTGCCAAGATCTCCATCCTTGACAAGTCCCACCATTCCTTGGTGAAGGCATCCATGGTGGATGGATCCATCATCATCACTTTGTTCTCCTCTGCAATGAGCTCGGCCATGGCGCGGTTCTCCTCGGCACTAGCCCTCTTCTCCTCCACGGTCGCCTTGCGCATCTCATCCTGTCGAAGTATCTCCACCTGGCTTGCTTCTCTTGGCTCTTCCTCTCCATCATCATCGCCTTGGCCTCCAAGGCCTTGTTAACCAGCAGCTCCTTGGACCTCATCATCTCGTCGATCTTGTCTCTCAAACCGGCAGCCTCGGCTTGCTTCCTTAGCTTCTCTTTCGTCTTCTTGTTTCCATCCGGCCTCCCCGATGTAACAGCCCCAACTTGGTTACGAAAAATACGAAGAATTTTTCCACTTTTTGTTTCCATGTTTGCATCATAGCATCCATATGCACTTGTCATTCCTAACATTACACCTTGTTTTGGAAACACATTGAAATGGGAAGCCAACTTTCCCCAACCCTCCACCTAAGGTAATGTCAACTTAGCAAACCCACTCCTCCTTGGACTTCCAAATGTTTTAGGAAGTTCCAAGCTTGATCTCTGAAAACTTTTTCTCAACTTCAAATTTTGGTTAAATGAGAAAATGGAGTTAAGAATTGAATTTGGCTAAAAATTCAATTCTTGTCTTTGGAACCTAGTTGAACCTCCCCCAACCTTCAAACTAAATTCATGGAGTGCTTCATTATTATGTTGGGAGCCACCATGTTTAATTTCACTATTTTTGGAAATGGTTAATTGCTCCAATTAGAGGCTTTTTGCTTTTATCAAAAATATCTAAATCTAAACCCCTTTGAACAAAGGTTGGTCAAAACATTTTATTTGACCTCACCAATTTTTGTGGAAGTTTAGAATCTTAAATGGGGCCTATGTGTTTTTTTCCAGATTTTATAACCATGCTTTTGTACCTCTTTTAAATCCCTGAAATCTACTGAACAAAAAGGGAAAACAGAAAAATGCCAATTTGTTCAAATCGCTGACAGTGGGTCCCCACTGTCAGCCTCCCTCTCTCCTCACTCTCGTCGCTGTGCGCCATGGCGCACTGGCGCCATGCCGCCGTGCCGCGCACGCGGCCGTCGCCCACCTGCTCCCCTTGAAGTCGAGTGGCCCTCCACGATGCCCTCCGCCTGCTCCCTCACCCGTGCCTCTCCCCTTGTTTGCTCTCCCCGCGAAACCCTAACCCTAGAGCCGACGAAGACGCCGCACGCACGCCACCGCCTCGCCGTCGCATTGCCGCCGACCGGAGCCCCCCCGTAGCCGCTGAGCACGCCGCCGTTTCGCCTCGTCGTCCTCACCGTCCTAGGACAAGGAATCGCCGCGGGGTCAACCGCATCGACGCCAGCGTCCGCATCCTCTCCGACTCCGGCCGCCGTGTGGCGGGCCAAATTGACGCCTCCTCCGACCTCCTCTGCCTCCGGCGAGCCCCGGCACGTGTCCCAGGGTGAGCCCCCGTCCTCCGAGACATCTCCTCTCTCCTCCTCCCCCTCTGTGACCTCGCAGTCATGCGAGCGGCCGCACTGCCGTCGCCGTGGTCGCGCCAAGTCACGGACGCACGCTTCGTTGTGCACCCTCCCCGCCACCTCCGAGCACGCGCACGGCTACGGCCTCCACCGGCCTCGCTTACACCCACGGAACGCCGCCAAAACGAGGTCGCCGCCGGCCGCCGTCCACTGTCGAACACCGTCGCCGCACACCCCGGCCTCCGCGGTCACCGCGTCCCGGCCTGGGCACCGGCCAGAACCGGCCAGCAGGCCGGTTGTTTCCGAGGGGTGCCCGGCCCTCACCCCGGCCTGGGCCGGCCACGAGGCCGGCCTGACACCCGGACTGGGCCGGCTCTGAGGCCGGCGGCCTCTGCCACTGTCCCGGCCTGCAAACCGGCCTGGGCCGACTTGTGGGCCGGCCCAACAGTAAAAGCTGTGTTTTGGAAAATAAATTTTGGAATTTAAATAATTCATATCTATTCGAATATTGGTCCAAACTCAGCAAATAAAATACCAAATCGATCAGCAAGACAAACTCTACAATCTAGAATCATTGAAGTGATCTTTTGAAACTTTTATCTTGCTGTTTAGTTAAGAATTCCTAGAATGGGTTAATTATAACCTAAATTGGGAAATTCATATTTTCTGAAATAATTACTCAAAATTTATAAACAAGATACCGAAGTGATCAACTTGTCAAATGCTATCAAACTATGCACTTCTCACATCATGATCACAAATTGTTATTTGATGTTGTTCATAATTTGATTAAATGGATTAAATTCAATTATTCATTTAATTTGCTATTTATTCATCGGTGCTCCGAAAATTACAAATAAATTACCGAAATGATAGGAAGAACGAAACCTATCCATTCATGTCATGTTCATGCATAATTGAGCCACTTCTCTAATAATTTGATAATCTATAAAGAATGTGGCCACTAAGATAAATATGGGGTTGTTTCCAAATAATTGCACTAATTATTTGGCTCCCTATTTAATGTTGCTATTTAATTTAAATGATAATATCAATGCATCAACTTGACATGTCATCATGTGATTGATCATTGCACCTTGTGTTCTTGTGGTTTATGTGTTCTTTGTTTCCTTTTGGGTATCGGTAGATTCCGGAGTCGAGATTACCGCTAATTACCCCGACGAGCAGTACTTCACGCCCGGGCAGCAAGGCAAGAGATAACCTAACCTTCTTGGCATTCTAGCATCCTATGTTTTCATAAACTTATTTTATCCACCATAATATTGCATGCGATTCAAATGTCTCTTTTGGTAAATATTAGAATATCCTATGAATGCATGTTCTTCCCCGAGCCAATCACATGTATCCCTACCTATGAACCCTAGGGTTGAAGTGTTGGCCGAGATAAAGATAGAATTGTTGTATTCATATGCTTAGCTATGCTTAAATAGATGCTTTATGTCCGTTATTAATGTCGTAATTGTTGATGATGATGGAATGATTCGGGCATGGTGGATAATTGTGATGCTTAATTAAATTGCTAAAAGGCTGGGATGAGTTGCCCTCGGGGAGGGTGTTTTGCCTCATTCTTGCCGCCTAGGCTGAGAGTGCTTTTAGCTAGAACCAAGAACCGAGCGTGCTGCCATTGGTGGGTGTATGGGCGCCTTACTGACCGAATAACTTGTGCGGGCGTATCCAAGGGTCCTCTAGTTCGGTTTTCCATTTGCGTGTGAGTGGAAAAGATGATGTTGATGAGGATTTGTGTTTAGGACGTGGCGATGGGGCAGGGCGCTGGGAGCGTTGAACCTGTCCTGTGGCCACAGATGACTCTTGGATATTCTCACGTGAGGTAAAGGTTTAACCGCGCCCGCTCGCCGGCCTTCCCCGGAAGAGGGCCAACTAGGTGAGCCGGACGGTACCAATGGGTAAAATAGTACACCCCTGCAGGGTTTAATCTTTTCGAAAAGCCGTGTCCGCGGTTATGGACAAACTCTTGGGAAAGGCGGATTAGCTCATAGATAACCTTAACCTAATTGATATGGCAGCTAAAGGTTGCATTAATCAACAAGAGAGTAAAGGTTCATTTCCTCGAGGGTGATTCGAGGGAGTGCCTTTGGTGGAGATGAGTGGTTTGGCTACAAGTAGGTTCGCCGAGAACCGAAGAGGAAAATGTTACTCTCTTACCCCTTTATAAAAATATTCTGAGTAGACGAATGCCATGTGTCCTTTATGTTTCGGTTTATGAAAAATTAGCTTTATGCAAAAGGAAATACATATAAAGCTTTAGAGCCTCCGTCAGTCATTGGGCCTATATCGCCCTACTAAACTTGCGAGTACATCGTACTCAGTCTCTCTTTGCTGCCTCTATGATTTTGTATTTCAGAGGAGGACGACACCGAGCAGCTAGGTGGGTTCTTCGTTGACGTCGACTACTAGTCTGGGGTTCCCAGGTGGCAGCTTGGGACCGTGGAACAAGCTGGCTTGGGTGATGTTTATTTGTAGGCCTCTTAGGCCATATATTTGCTTCGTGTTGTTAGACAACACTACCCGCTTCCGCTTGATGACTTGATGGTCTGTGACCTTTTGTTGTGTAATATTTGTATTCTTCTCATTATATGAGTTGCTATATGTTTTGTGTCGTAGAGTCATGCAATGTGCCAGTTTGTTCCACCAGTCTCGATCTCTGTGTTATACCTTGATGGTTGTGCCAATTACATAGCCTCTCTGTATAATTCCGGGGTCGGGGCGTTACACCCGAGTTCCTCTTGGTTGTGATCACATCATCCTCGTCATCATCCAATTGCTCAAGGGCACCCCTGGCAGGTGGTGTTTCCTTGTCCCGCACCTTCCACTTCTCGCTATGCTCAAGTAGCTTCCAGCAATGGTGTAGCGAAAATGGCTTTCCTTTAGATGCCGGCATCTGCTTGTACCTCTCCATTGCAATGGCATCCTACAAGAAGAATGAAGTGAGCATACACAACAATGAAGTGAGCATACAACAAGAATGAAGTGAGCTCACCCAATCATCGATGGTGGTGCCGCTAGGAGGAGCATTCCTCACTTGCTCAAGGCACCCACTCCAACGGCTGACGGTGTTCTTGATGTTGTCCCATCGACCTTGCAACGATCTGTAGGTGCGCTGCGCCGTCAGAGCATTGGGTGGCATGTTCTGGAAGAACGCATCCTCAATCCTGTGCCAGTACCGCTTGCCGGTTTGATCGGTGCCGGTCACGGCATCCATTGACACCGACTCCCACGCCCTGATCAAAGCTATGTCTTCCACCTCGCTGTAGTTGGCAGTGCGGATGGACACCTTCTTCGCCGGCGCAGGGACATTGATCAACACATCGACCGCTTCCTCTTGAGTGATCTCCTCCGCGGCTTCCTCCTCGCACTCCTCCTCGTCGGTCTCGGGCCTCATCTCGTAGTCCATCGCGGGCTCATCCTCGTCATCTCCGAGTGGCGCCGTGTCAATGTCGATCGTCGCCGATGTCATCATGTCGACGAACGACTCGTTCACCGCGTGCCTGCGATGGAGAGTGTCAGCTGCCGCGTGTTCACCGCCGTCGGCAAGTTGAAAGAGGGAAAAAAAAGTACCTTGGCGTGTCGTGGTCGTCTGTTGGCGGAGGAATGGGTGTCGCTGGTGCAGTCATCAAGGCCGCCATCGAAGCATTCTTCTTCTGCGCCGGCTTCCTGGAGACGACCTTCTTCACCGCCGGCGTCTTGGCGGTGGTCTTCGTCGCCGCGGTCTTCGGTCCGGCAGCTGGTGGGGGAGCAGCGGACGCGGACGACGACGCGACGACACGCGTGCCCTGCCGCTTGCGCTTGGCCGCTTCAGCCATGGCGCGGGGAGCGAGCTGGGCGGCGGCGGCGGCGGATCTGACGGTAGGGTTCGCGGCGGTGGTCGATTCGACCTGCGCGGCGGAGAGGGGCACGCTCCCAGGGATAGGAGCCGCCATGGCAGCGCTAGAAAGCCGCGGCGAGGTGGAATCCGACGGGGGAGCGAGCTGGGCGGCGGCGGCGGCTGCGCGGGGGAAGAAGGAGGGGGGGGGGGGATTTTTCTTCGCGCCAACGCCTTGCACGCGATGCAGATCGACCTGCATACAGCCGCGAAACCTACATATATGTAGGTTTGGCGACCGCGGATGCCGACGCCTGCAAAAATATTTGCAGGTTTGGCCGATATGCCGTATCTGCTCGGGGCGTTTTTTTCGACCAAAACTGCATACGAGCGGTATTATGCAGTTTCGGCATATTTGCCGTATCTGCTAGAGATGCTCTTAGAGCAACTCTAACAGACCCTTATATACCGTCGCCGCCGGAGACCGTTCCCGCCGGCGCCTAAGAGCTACCAGGCATCTCATAGAAAATTTTAAGACAAGCTCGACGTGCTCAAGCGCCACCTCGCCCACAAGTTTGTGCAACTAATCAGGGCAGAGCCTAAAAAAACTTAAAGGCTACAGATCTTCAAAAAATTATGCGGTAAAAATAAGGTTGAAAAGTTTTGCAACAATAATGATTATAGATCAGATCCATGCGTGTATCATCCGAGTATACAGACCTCAAATCCTAAAACCCCGCCGCATTTTATGCGACCACAAGGATATATACATACAACTATACTATGCAAGTTTACAACCCATGACTAAAGTTACATATCAGATCATTTTGTTACAATACCGCGACCATTAGAAACTTTTACATCAGTAGAACACTTCCCGGGGCTAGGATCGATAAGATTAGCCTGTTTCTTATGACATGTTCACAGAAGAAGTCAGGTCCTTCGGGGGATGTTGCGCGTGCGTGCAGACTCTCGGAGGTTGTCCTTTTGTCCAGAGGTTTCTGAGCTCACCCCGTTTCATGCCAAGTGATATGAAGGTGCCTGTAGCAGAAATTGTAGTTTGTTTTCAGGCGCGGGCAAATAAAGTCTGAAGCTATGAAACTTATCAAAAGCCATGGAAGCGTGTTCCTTACCGAGTGTGAAAGGCACGATGTAGAGAAGAGCTGGTTGCCCATGGCCATCCATAAGATTCAGAGCGACATACGTGATGAGAAGACCTAAAGAGGGCAAAAAATGCATAAAGTCGAAACTTCAGATGAAAACACACTAACATATTGCTAGCACAGGTTTTACAGAACTGTTCGTATCAACATATAGAGTATCGATAGAATCTGTTCCTTCTGAAGCACTACAGTAAGGCGTGCATCACTTGATTACTATTTATTGAAAACAGACATCAGAGGACAAAAAACAGTCACAAATATCCACGCCTTCTGAAACTTTTTCTTCAGGATTGTTTGAATCAGGTTATTCCATATCAGATAGGATGTGATAATTAAGGATGAATATGTTGGCAAATAAATCTAAAAAATCTAGAAGCGGTAATGTCTTACCAGAACCATACGCAACCATCGACCACAAAAAGTAACCAGATTGTAAGGTCTTCTTGGCAGCCCAATCATACCTAAAGAGAGGGAAGAGAAATACTAAGTGGAGGGCTCAACTAAAGTATCAAGCATATTGTAAATTCAAAGCAATTAGTACACAGGTATCCAGCATATGGTATGGGAAAATATGCAAGCTGATAGTTGTTCTCCAGCCTCTTATTGTGAAAAACCACTCTTCCAATTACTTCTATAAAATTCCCATATGACATGACTAACCTTAGCGCAAAGGCAACCAACAGTCCAGGAAGAAGGATATCACCAAAACCTATGATGCTGAATCCGCCCCATGGGTCAAACATCCGTGGGATCTTTAACAGCATGGGAACACCATCTTCATCAGTCTTATCACCACGTGCAACCTGCAGTCACAGCACATACATAACTAGCAGGTCTACAGAGCAGAAAAAATGCAATACCACAATGGTCATTTGTACATACCACAATCATCACACTCTCATGAAATAACATCTTGGATATGAAAACCCAGAATATGTCATACAAGAAGGAACAACCGAGAAGAACAGACCCCACCTGACAATTACGAACAAATAAAGAATTGGCATCAAAGTACTTCACTGCTTGGAAAGCATGAAACAAGAGGCAGAAAGAATTACCTTAAGATTGGGTATCCTTACAATTTGGATTACAGTAACAATAAGTGAAATACCCTGAAGGCACAAAACATGGTGTTAAACAACAGAGAATAATCCCAATGAAGGGAGTAGAAAACAAAGCTGCACTTACAAGAACATCTTGCCCAATCCATGCATACGGCATCCGGCGATAAACAGCCCATAAAACAGCGAAGACAACGCAAAATGGACAAACTGCCAATGTAAGGTATGAAACAGCCCCAAAAAATGGCACTTTGACGAACGATCCTGCGGCAGGCTTAAACCATCTGAAAGATACCACGATTCCAGGTCAGCACTGACTCTTTTTTCCTTTTCTTTCTTTAAGCCATGGCTGTAAAACCACATATTAAAGGAACAACTAAGGCATATCTACATCCTGCATCTTAACCCAGAAAATTCAAAGTATGTTGTGGAGCCAAAATGTACCTTGACAATAAAGCCACCAAGCATGTTTGCAAACCCTGAATAAACAAGGTAACCATAATATGTCATCAGCTTAAGCAATGGGCAAGTAAATATACAAAAACAGGTAGCACTATCAATATCCCCAACAGAATCAAGATTGATTCACTCTACATTTGTACTAGATACGGTGTGCTGCTTTGGTCATTAACAATATCCCCAACAGAATCAAGATTGATTCACACTACATTTGTACTCGTGCTGCTTTGGTCATTAAACAGCAACCATAACCTATTTGTTAAATTTTGGATAAGTTCTTATATGTATGAAAAAAAAGTGAGATTAAAAAGGAAGTGCTTCACTAGTTCCGGCCAGGTCCTGCCATCCCGACTCTACTAGGCACATGAGTGGATGGTCATGCATGTGCGTGTGCGCGTGTCCCTCCTGAATGGAGGTTGTACCTGTACCTCTAATGTCATGTGGGGAAAGAAGTTCCAGCATAGGAAGAGGTCTGCCCAAAACCTGTGGGTTGCAGCTCCAAGCCGTGATGCGCCAGGAGTCTAGAGTCTAGATAGATTCGTACTGCTTGTTGCCGTTTAATTGTTAGGATTTGGAAAGTGGAACAGTTCGTCCCAAAGAAGGTTTTGCTGCTACTTCCAAATATTTAGAATTTCCTTCTTAGACTACAAATTGTAACTGGACTATATAAGTCCAAGCCACGTTGATCAATAAAGCAAGCAGAAATTTATCAATCTAATATCTCATCTCCTTGATCCTGCACCCAGGGTGCCCCTTCTCATCCCTGTCTCCAGCCATAGATCGGCGCAAGTACAGGCCGTGCTCTCCGATCTACCACAACCACGGCCTCCGCTCCAATTCAAAACCCCCTAGTCCGTCAGCCCATGACATCTAAGCTCTTCCAGTTCAATGAAATGAAACATAAAATCCTTTTCCATTTTCTTGAAAAAAAAGAAGTATTTCATTGCTCTCCACTCTCCAGGGAAGCATAAAAATTACGTTTTTAAGCACATTTAAGGGCCTGATTAAACAATTATCCAAATTGCATCGCTTCACAGTTTGTACAATTTAGTTTTGGGCTGGAGCAGATAAACACTATTCTATTTTACTTACTAAGCACAAGAGTACCAAAATATCAAATTTAAGGCAAAAAAAAAAAAGTTGGCATCATACGCACCTCTACACCACCAATACAAAATATAACCACCAGGAGCTCCACAAACCAGTGAGACATCAGTTTGTAAAGCATTACCAGAAAGAGTGATGCAACCACAATAAACAGCATTGCTGAGGTCATGGTGATATCTACCATGCCACTATAACCTCCAGCCTGATGGTTTACTGAACTTTCGTGGCCATCCTATACGAATAATCGGCCTGTTAGTTTTTCATTTAAAAAATCCAAAGCAATAAATCATGTAAGCTTGGGCTCAAAACCTTTAGAAGCTTCTCTTGTTCAGTAACTGCTTCTCGAGCACTCCATGCTGACCAGTACGATGCGCCAAGAATGGTACCAACAGCCATGAGCCATAGAAACACCTCTGCCGTATCAACCAGAGGTCGATCTGGAGAATATAACTGTACTGAAACTGAGGAAATTGAAAGAGGGAAACATACATATCAGCAACATTATTGTTAGACGAAATCCTGAATACAGAAAGCAACAAAAACAATATAGGGGTTGGACAACCCTTGTATTCAGAGGACACTGCACGTAAGAGATAATGGAAGACCTAAAGAGATTTACCTTTACCAAGTGAGAGAAGACCTTGTAAAATGGTTCCTGCATCTTTTGGCAGAAGAACTGCAGGTATATTTATATCTAATTCCGTTTCATTTTGATCACAAACCATCTTGTATAGCTCTGCAAGCAGACATATGGTATTTTTTAACGCCAAATATATAGGTTCAAAGATATGACATGAGTCAAAAGTGTGTTCTTGAGCTCTTCTATATAAACAAACATGTACATAGCTGAATATGTACATGCAACTAGAAAAAGATGCCCAATAAAATAATAAAAATGATTCAATAAGTATAATGGTAAACAAATATCCTAGTGGTAAAAATGGTATATTGTTATGATCACATTCCGCATCTCAACATCTTCATCTTCCAATTAAATACTACCTCCGTTCACAATTATAAGATGTTTTAGATATTTCAATGCGGACTATATACGGACCAAAATAAGTGAACATACACACTGAAACGTGTCTAGATACATGCGTTTCAGAAAAAAGCTAAACCATCTTATAATTGAGAACGAAGGGAGTAGTAGTTAAGAAATATCGTAAATAGAAAACATAGAGTTTTATGAGAAAAGAATATATAAGGCATACCATGGAGATTATTCATGATTATAATGGCAGAAGCACCAGCTGCTTCGGCATTCTTAGCTTTTGTGGTGAACTTACAGTCTCCTCTTTGCACTAACAAAACTTCTCCAGCAACCTAGATACAAACATAACCAACCACTGCATAAGGATGCAGGATACAATCGAACTCACAAACAGCTAGATCATGGTTTCCAGAAATGTAACCTTTTCTTTGAGAGGGTCACAACAATCAAAAGGGTCTGCTAATAATAGACCTGTCCGGTTCGCATGTTTTTCCTTTGACTCTATTATGGGGCCAAACCGAGCACCAACACCAACAAACTCATCCGCCTCTCTGTTGTTGACCCAGGTTTGCACTTTTACCTGATGACAAGGTAAGGAAATAAAATGTGACTATAAATAACTAAGTAAAAGATGGCAGAGCAACTGTAAGGAAGGACATAGCATTTCTAGGCATTGAGAATCAAATAATAGCACTATGCCACAGAACTTAAACTAACAAAGTGATGATACTAAGTTGGAAAAGTATGTCCAGGGGGAGCTCATGATAAACAGCTAGCTCAGTATGACCACTAATTAGATGACAAGAAAGGCAAAGTAGACAGTGGACGATTAATCCGTTTGAGCAGATTACGTGCACACCAAGGTATCAGCTACTAACAGGGAGGAAGTCAGAAATAACGAACTAACTACGGACCAAAATCCTGAGGCTGTAGCATTCTCTCCCATGAATCCATGATCTGAATACCTTGCTACGATGCTACAAGTAGGACCCTCTTCGTATCACCAGCTAGCATATCCAGAAAATATCCTCTATAGGAAAAAAAAAAACTCCAGCAGCTTACAGACTAGTTGGATCGAGCTCAAGATAAAGCTAGACTGTAATCCTCAAACAAGTAGCAGTGATTAGCTACCAAATCGTGCAATGTAATGGGACACGATTTCCTGAAGACTCCAAGCTTCCAGTTACTACAAAAACCACCATTTCTCAGGATTATATCAACGATTAGGCCTCTGAAGAACATGTATGGAGCCCAAGATAAGTAACTTGACTATAGGTCCTCCCCTAATCAGACAGCACTGACGATCCAAGCAGCTCCTCAGCTTGCAGTATCTAACCACGGAAACCGAAGAATCCACCCCAAGCAGCTCGCACTCTGTGGCGCGGTCGACCTAATTCCAGCTACTGAATTGCGCCGCTGAACCCCCACACAAGCAACCGCACTACCCCGGAGGTTCCCAAGCTCTGGAACCACCAGCTCGACACCCTAGCTTAATCGGAAGCCCCCGCGCCCAAATCGGAACGGGACCGAGAACTCGGACAGCTCGCAGAAAAGCAATCCCCTCGAAATGAAGGAAACAGAGGAGACGCGTGCTATGGCAGAGTAGGGACGGGGGGGGCACGGCACGTACGAGCATGAAATCGTTGGAGCATCCGGGGATCTTGGGGGCGTCGTCGTCCTGGTGTACGATGTCGCCGCCGAAGGCCACCCCCACGAGCGCCGCCGCCGCCGCCACCAGCAGCAGCAGAGCCGGCGACCCGGCGCCCATCGCCGCCGACGCGCGCGCCGGCCTCTGGCTGGAGGGAGAGGGAGCAGCGGACACACGCAAGGGGGGACGGCGGCACGCGCGGTACGATTGATCGTCGGGCGCGATCGATTGGCCGGAGGATGAACCAGTCGTGGTCGCAGCTGAGGTCGAAGGGGAAATGGAAGGGGAAGATAGGTAGATCTGTCCGTACCGGGCGGAGGGAGGCAGAGACAGACGTTGAATGGTGGGACCCGGCTGTCAGTGCTGAGTAGGCCTAGTTGTAGTTCAGCCGTTTAAGCTCTTGGGGTCAGTTATGTGGAGAAATCTTATCATGTTCCGTTCCGTTCCAAGCACACTACTAACATTGGTAGTGCTGTTTGGGAGGAGGCCAAACAAGAGATGGATTACCTAGGGCATGTTTGGTTCGTACTAACTTTACCACAACTAGAGTTGGGCAAATGTCGTGGGTTTGCCAACAATGTGTAGCTAAGAAGAAGTCGGTCACAAGTGTGGCCAGATTTGGTTGAAAGTTAAACCTATAGCTCGTGGACCATATTGGCGATAACATGCAATTAGACCGCAACTATGGTAAAAATCAAACACACAATCAGAAAATATGTTGTGTGGCTAACTTTAAGCGTAACAATCTCTGACTCGAAACAAAAAGGTCCACTCGCACAAAACAGAGGGGGTGTAGAGGTAGAAGGTAAAGTCTTAAAAATCTTAGCTCGAAACTAGCTCATTCTTTCTCTCTATACTCATTTTGGTAGCACCTCCCACGAGATTGTTCACCAACTAACTAGACACCTAGGCAATGATGAGTAAATCCCCATGTGTTTTGATGTTTGGTCTGAACACGTGATCAGCCATTTGTCCTTCAGTTTAAAAAAACTAGGCTAAAGGGGGAGAAACCCCCTTAGCGTAGCTCATAGAGGATGAGGAGACTCGAACATGGCCTGGCTAAGTGAAACCTTGTCTCACTAACCATTTTACCCGGAAGAGCTCCTCTTCGTCCTTCAGTTGGTATGGGTGTAATCTAGGAGGAGGAAGAATGTCAGAGGATGGATATCCAACGTTGATGATGATCGACGAGGGGTCCTCGAGTCCAGGGTTAACTGATTTTTCAAAAAGGGTTTTTTATTGTCTAAAAACACCGCACCGAAATGATATAATCGTAGTGAGAGTTCACATATGGGCAATACATAACATGACGCACACAACGTTTACAAATCGACCCAAAGTTTGATATATAAAGATTCGAACCCGTCAGCCGAGGGTTAATTGACAGTCAAATGGCACCCCTAATGGCTTAGTTGGACGTTCGGCAGCGTTGGACAGGTGAGAATGAAGAGGGGGGAGATAGCGCAAAGGTGAGCAAAATAAGCGGTTGGTGCGTAGAGGGATTACGGGGAAAACGTCAGGGATGATGTTGGATGTAGGTGACCACTTTATTAAATGGAATTGAGGTACATCTTCAAATATTTATCTTAATACATAATGTTGGTTTTATTCATGTAAAATCGTAAATCCCGTGTTAAGTCCTTCTCTTTGTTTTCTGAAGAGAGAAAGACCCCGACATCTTTATATCTATTGATGAAGCAAAGACATGTTAAGGTTGTGAAATGTGAACCTGTGATGCTCTAATTGGTCAGTGTACCGTGCATTACAAAATGTTCAAATCAGTTGATCAGATATCGCATCGATCAATAATTCAAACTCAAATTCAAATTCCAAAAAAGAACAAATTAAAATCTGCCCTTCAACGGCGCGTCGTTTTCCGTACACTGCTCCCTACAATGACAACATGGATTTGTTCGAACGTGGAAATCTCGCCTCCTGCATCTAAACGAGCCTGACGGAATTCACGTCGTCACCGGAACCGATCCAAGGAGGAGCTTGGCGGCCTGGTGTGGCGCCACTCCCGGATGGCGGCGCGGAGGGCGTGGTTGGGGACGAGCTCGTCGGTGGGGAGCTTCAGGTTGGTCATCGGCGACGTGTCGTGTCCGGTCCCCAGCCACTCCCTCATCGCCTCCGCCTCGTACGTGAACCCGTCGCCGGCGATATGCGGGTCCCTCATCACCTCCTGCAACCAAACGCCTCGGGTCAGTGCGCACGTCGCCATGGATATCAATCACAAAGCGGCGGCGCGCTAGCTGGTGACCGAATGCCGATGCCAAACCTTGAGGATCGGGCAGAGGAAGTAGGACGGTGCGCCGCCGCCGCCGCCGCCGTCGGACGCAGCCGAAGAAGACGACGACAGCGACGACCACGTCCGCCCAGGCGCGGCGTTCGTCGCGGCCTCCAGCACGCCACGCGCCTCCTCCAGCAGCTCGGCCGCGCCACGACGCGGTGCTCCGTCGTCGCAGCATCGCAGGCCGAGGAGCGCCACCTCCGTGGCGCGCGCCATCGGCCACCCTCCGCCGCCCGCGTCCACCACGTCGTGCCACGCCCTGCTCCCGCCGGCCGCATCCTTCACCGCCTTCCTCGCCGCGAACGCCGGCATTCCCGTGACCAGCCGGAGGAGCACCACGCCCAGCGCGTGCACGTCGCACTGTGGCGTCGGCTCCTCCCCCGTCGCAAGCCACCGCGGGTCCACGTACGCCAGCGCCATGTCCCCGGCGCGCTTCGGCGCCGCGACGAGCCTGCGCATGCCGAGGTCGGCTAGCTTGCTGGAGGAGCACCGCTCGTCCTCGAGTAGGATGTTCGCCGGCCGCACGTCGCCGTGCACCGTGCCCGTCGAGTGGAGGTAGGCCAGCGCGGAGCAGGCCCGGAACGCCACGCCGCACCGCGCGTGCCACGGCAGCGGCGGCGCGTCGCCGGAGAGGCGGTCCTCCAGGCTCCCGCCCGGCACGAGCTCGTGCACCACGGCGCGCGCCTCCGGGCACGCGCCGACGAGCGTGACGAGGTTAGGATGCTTCGCCCGGCTGATGGCTTCCACCTCGCGAACGAAGCGCGCCTCGTCGACCGCGTCGTCGCGGGAGGTGATCTTACAAGCAACGCTCATACCGCGCAGGGTCCCTCTGTACACGCTGCTGGCCGCGCCGCCAATCCTGGCGGACTCGTCGAAGCGTCCAGTCGCCTCTTCCAGCTCCGACAACCCGAGCCGCAAGAAGCCCAAACTATGATCACCATCCACTTCGACAGCGGGCATGGTTGCTGCAGGTTCTTCTCGCCGCCGCTCCAACCGGAGCGCGTCAAGCACGGAGCACGACTCGGACATCCTCACACCGAGCTCGCCCATCGCGCGCTCCGAACCAGCGAGTTGGAGCTCGAGCTCGGCGCTACGGCCGTCGACCTCCCGTATCTTCTCGAGTATGGCGTCGAGCTCCCGCCTTTCCCGCTCCACGGCCGCCCGCTCCCTCGCCAGCCGCTCCTCCGCGTCCCTCCGGCGCCTCGCCTCGGCCTGCCACGAGCTCTCGGCGTCCCTCGCCTGCACGTGTCCATCAGAATGACATCATACTTGCGATCAAGGAGACGGAGAGCATTGGGAGCAAATTGATTTCTTCATTTGCAGTAATTACCATCCTGGACGCTTCGGCCAGGTCGCGGTCAGCCTTCTGCCGGCGGCGGGTCTCCTCGTAGGCCTCGCGGCGGAGGCTCCCGGCCTCCACGACCGCGTCCCTGAGCTGCTCGCGTAACGCGTCGTCGATCTCATTCGCACCGTCCTAGCAAACATGGATTGTGCACGATCAGATCGCGAATGAAAAAAAAATACAATCACACGATCGTGCAAGAGAAGACGCGAATTGAAAAAGAAGAAGAAAAATGAACTCTGAAATAATTCCACGTACGGAACCATGGCGGGTAGGCGTGGGCGGGTCTTCTTGGTCAACATCTCGAAGTGGCAGCGCGGCGGCGGCGGACATGCCCTCCGCTTCGTGACCGGAATCCTCGGCGTCGTTGCGATCCGTGGCGTCGTCGCTGCCGTCGTCCCTGCTCGCAATCCGGCGGTGGGACGACGCCGCCGCCGCCGTGGCCGTGTCGTGCATAACACCGAACGGGTCGCCGTCGGTGTCGCCACCGTG
The DNA here is from genome assembly GCA_012064385.1 of Puccinellia tenuiflora. NCBI lineage: Eukaryota > Viridiplantae > Streptophyta > Magnoliopsida > Poales > Poaceae > Puccinellia > Puccinellia tenuiflora. The sequence goes on along the minus strand of QRDG01000434.1, from coordinate 1,483,800 downwards.
CAGCGAGGATTTGGATCTTCTGGAGTAGCCGGAAACGCTCGACCGGGGGCTGGTGCTGGCCATGGACGGCTCCGCCCTGCTCTGCCCCTCGCTGGCCTCCCTGTGTCAACATTCAGTGATAAAAACGAAAAATGTCAGTTTTATAGAAGGTCGGATGATGAACCGTGTAAGCAAGCAGTGGATGCCTTACCTGGTGCAGACGAGGCTGCCTTTGCAGACGAACCAGATCCTGCAGCTGGGGCTGGCCTTCCGCTGCACCGTCAACGCCGCCTTCGACCTCGGCGCTCGCATCTTCCTGCGACACCAACCATGATCGATCCCATCCGTTACATTTCATTCCATCAATCTATCTAGCCATCTAGGAATCAATCCATGCATCAACATGATACCTGGTGTAGGCGCGATCGGCGGCGGCGCCCATGACGAGGTCGGCGACGCCATGGTCCTCGACGAGCTGGACCAGGCCCCTCGCGGCGTCGTCCGCCGAGACGACCACCTTGCGCGCGTGGACCTGATGGATGGATCGCAATTGATGGGGTCCGAGCTCGATTCAGCTACTAACTAGTAGTAATTGTTGATGACATTGACTAGATACAATCGTGCGTGCGAGGATGCCATGGACGAACGAAGGCGAGAAGTCAAGGGGGGGAGGAGGTGGTGCGATGCGAACGAACCCGTTGACTTTTGCAGATGTCGACGAGGTCGTCGAGGGCGGTGCTGGCCCTGTCCTCCTCCAGCTTCCGGTGCGCCGCCACCTCCTGCTCCTCCAGCTGGCTCACCGGGACCCACGCACCCACTGCAGCAATTAACGCCAGAGTAATCGTCATTTTTTTTGACAAATGAGTCATCGTCATCTCGCCCGTACGTGCACACAGAAATGCATGTCTCCCTCTCTCTCACACACACACATGAGAGTACTTTTTGAGAGATGGCAAAAAAATAAAGAGACTTTCGAGAACACTGGTAATAAATTTTGCCTCAAAAAAGAACACTGGTATAGTAGTAATAAAGCAGACTGACATGGGCTCTCCGAAAGAAGATAAGCTACGTATTTCAGGGTAGATAGATATAGATTAGAAGCATACTCATGTTGATGAGGCGCGGCGGGCGGTGGACGTGGGCGAGCACCAGCACCAGCCGGCCGCCGTGGCTCCGGGGGAAGTTGGCCAGCACCCACCGCAGGTTCGCCCTCCATTCCTTCCCCGCGTCCTTCCCCACCGCGCAGTACACCTCCGCCGCCGCAGCAGCTCTCCCCTGCTCTTCTCCTCCGCCGCAGTCGTCTTCCTCCTCCTCTTCCCAACCGCCGCCGCCTCCTGCTGCTGCCTCCATTTATGTACCTCCTTGACTGATCGCTAGCTCCCCTATCTCTGCTTAGCTCCGGTTGGATCCTCCGTGATCTGCTGCTAGCTAATCGATTAAGACTGATCGTAGTCGTAGCAAGCACGTTCCTCGAGATCTCGATCCCTTGCTCGTTGATCTCGGGTGGGATGGATGTGATCGATGCGATGCGGCTGCCTGAGCTGTGAGCCGACAGGGGGGAGAATGGCGGAGGTATTGGGAGGGAGACCAAGCTAGGGAGGCTTTTCTTTGCTTCTTCCTCGATCGAGTGCGACTGTCAGGAGCATTCGTACAATACTACTCTAGTTAGCTGCAGCTGTGGGTAAGGATGGCAATGGGTAGGGTATGGGCAGGGTAGAGCAATACCATACCCATACCCATATAGTCTATGGGTACAAAATTCTACCCATACCCTTACCCGCGGGGATGAAAGTATACCCATACCCATACCCGGCGGGTATCCATACCCATTGGGTACCCGTTGGGTAGATCAAGTAGTACACAAATTGTTCACACTTTTACATTTGTTGGTAGCACATTTGTTAAAAAAAACTCAGTTATCTCAACTTAGTAATAGGTAGATGAATACATGACAATTATTAACTTTGGAAATCACAATCTCATGGTCATATTTAGTAAGTCAACCTAGTAGGTCCATATGTTAGTATAAACGGGTAGGGTATGGGTATACCCACGGGTATAGGGTTGTACCCATGCCCTACCCGCGACTTGGCGGGTAGGGTATGGGTACTACCCATGGGTATGAAAATGTGCCCATACCCTCCCCATACGGGTACGGTACCCGCGGGTACCCGTACCCATGGGTAAAATTGCCATCCTTAGCTGTGGGAGAAGAGACAGAGACAGGATGGGCGTGTGTGTGGGACGGCTGGGAGGCTGGATGGTGGGCCCACTGGTAGGGATATTCCTGGCACCTTTTCCTCAGAGGCTTTGAGTAGCTGGATCATGGTTTTGTTGACCTTCTCCGTCCACGTCAGCCTCCGCTAGTTTTGACCTGATCGATTTGCGTTCAAAAACTGTACAGCGTCACTGTTTGTTTGCTGCAAGCATCGCATCGTTTGTTTGTGGCAGATATACCTATTTTCTTTTGTTTGTATATAGTTTCCCACAAAGCAAAATTATGTTGGTCTGATTACATTTGTCGATAAAGAAGAGAACAATGCAACGATATCAGACTGTTTTAGAGCATCTCCACGGAGGGCGTCTAAAATGTGTCCCGCACACCTCAATTGGAGGTTTAATTGGGGGGTGACGGACACTTGTCCAGCGCTTTTTTTTTTGCACCTCCCACACCGGCACTCCCTAAAGGAAATCTCCATGCACAATTTTTTTTAATATAGCAATTAATTTCATTCGATTGAAATAGAAAGTTCGATACAATTTGATTCGATTTCGATACAAATTCGATACAACTTGATTTAATCTAAACCTAATTCTAGCCGACTCTGAGACTTTCCCAGTGCATTGCTCGAGCTACTGCTCACATATGTCGATTGCGGAGTAGTCCAGGCAGAATGTATCTATGCTCGGGCCCATCCTCGCCGGCATTGGACGAGTTACTTCTTACAGACCTGGTCAAGGGGCCGTTTCGGGCTACGTCGATATCAATGATCGACGTAGGCCGTGGAGAAACCACTGCTTGACCAGAATCCTGAAAGCCCTCGTCTGGCAGGGAATCGATATCAATGGTCGGCGCAGCTTGGTGCAGGAGGAAGAGCTGGCTCCTCCTCGTCGGACACCGGCTCGGGTGGCTCGTCGTCGTCGCCGTCTGTGCGGAAGCTGTGGAGGCGGCCGGCGTGCTCGCACCTCACCATGGCGTCCCAGTACGCCGCCGACGCATTGAACGGAGGCACATGGCTCCGCTCCTCCTCCATCACCGCGCCGGCGACCTCAGCCTGCCACAATGACTGGATGTACTCCAGCCTCGCCTGCCCGGTCAGGGGCGGCGCTACCGGGACATTGTCCAGGTTGACTAGCCAGCCGTCCGGCAGGTGACGGTCGGCGGGCAGAGGAAGGTAGTCGCGCACGAGCTGCTCCGCCTCCTCCACCGTCAGCGGACGACGGTCGTTGGCCTACGGGGGTGGTGGTGGCGGCGCGACAGCCCTAGCCGCCGCAATCCGGATCCCCTGGATTCGGCGTAGCTCGTTGCGGCGTTGGCAACACACCAACGAAATTGCGTCAAGGCGCCGACGCCGCTCGTGGTCCTCCTCCGTGGGCTGGTAACCTGGTCCGCGGCGGTGCATCGTAGCTGTGCGAGTGGAAGGAAAGGAAGAGGGCCGGTGGTTGAGTGTGTGAGACGAGAGGGCCGGTGGTGGCCTTTTAAAGCCGGTCGAAGGAGTGGAGATGCCTTCGCCATTAACGCCAAGACGACATGCATGCCGCCGTGTGGGCTCTGCGGCGCTGCATCGAGGCGACGCTTCACTGCGCCGCCCACCTAGCCACTGAAATGATGCGCCGCCTGATGGCCTGTGCAATGATACGATGACTCGCCTCTGAAACGATGCGGCGCCTGCATCGCTGAATCACTGTCGCGTGCCTGCGCGCTGTCGATTCGTTTCGTGTGTATGACGGGCGGGCCATATCTGTCGGAGGTGCGGCCCGGACAGTGTCCGGCACCGCGAAGGCAGCCCCCAAAGTTGGAGGCCCTGTTCGCGGTGCCGGACAGGTTTTGGGCCGGACAAAGGCTTAACGACCCCCCGGCCGGTGTGGCCGTTTTTTCTGTCCGGCACCCCAAAGGGGCTTTACGGCCCCTTTTACGACCCCCCGGTGGAGATGCTCTTATGTCGCAAACTCACAATGTCAACAGGATGGATGCAACCAATCCACCGCTAAAAAATCGGCCTACTTATTAAGCGAGTGTATACTTCGAACATATGGTTTTCACTTGAGTTACATTACTATACATTTTCCCGCATGAACATGTAAAACATTTTCGCTCTTCAGTCCAGGCCTAGCAGTGAAAATTCCAAATATCGTTTGCAATAGAAGATTCTTGCTTTATGAAAGCGAACAAATTGATAGGTGACAATGCTGAGCGGAAATTCACATTGGCACCAGACCTCACATGCTTTAAAAAAAATAAAAAAATAGTAAAATGTTTTAATAAAATATGAAAACAATTGGTGACGAACATATACATGTTTTCTAAATACGTGTCAAGTTTCGTGATAAAATGACATGTGTGGTGCTATGTACCGAGAAAAAACAAATCAGTGGCCAAAATAGAATTTAGAAAAAATATTTTTAGATTACTGATTTTTTTACCCACAGCACCACACATATCATTTCATCGCGGAACTGGACATGATTAAGAAAACATTTATATTTTTGTCACCAATTTTTTTCAGAATTGTTTGAAACATCTTACTATTTTTTTTTCATTCGGGCATGAGCATAACACTCGCCAATGTTGAGCTTGTTATGCTAGCTTCAGGCCATACTAGGAATATCCTGTGAATATGCTTTGACTCACTTGATACAATGCTATAGTAATTAAATATTGGTGCCAGTAGGACATTACTTAATGACATTTTCGTCGCCAATTTTTTTCAGAATTATTTGGAACATCTTACTATTTTTTTTCATTCGGGCATGAGCATATGAGCTCGGGAGCCAAAACAACACTCGCCAATGTTGAGCTTGTTATGCTAGCTTCAGGCCTTACTAGGAATATCCCGTGAATATGCTTTGACTCACTTGATACAATACTATTGTAATTAAATATTGGTGCCAGTAGGACATTTCTTAATGACATTTTCGTCGCATGATATTGCATGTACGTAGTTTCAAATAACCTAGTGAGCTGGATGATCCGGCAACCTTAATTCGACTAACTAAGTACATCTCCCTTTGCAAATGTATACGTCGTCCTAGAAGCTTTTTGAGTGAAATGGAAATCATTTTCAAACTAAGCTACGACGACACATGACCATCTCGCAACATGGCTTGATCATTACAAGGGGAATCAGATTAAAGAAAACTTGGGGGCGATAGCTACACCCTGATGTCAGCGATGATGTGTCATCTCTTAACGACACCAAACTTTTAATTGAGTTATTATATCGTCTACGAAGCGATGTTACCCAACTCAGCGACTGAATACATTCCCATGGGCCAGATCAGTTTCAACAACTTTACACTGCTTTGTGTTGATTTGGCAACAGAGTAAAATAAGTACTTAATATGGATTGTTTTACGTAGCACCGTGATAAAAAGAATGTTGAGCAAACGAGCTCCACTCGTCAAATATCTACTAAAAAAACCCGTCAGAATTACAAAGTGAAGAAAATGCGAAACAGAAAGGTGCGGGACCTAGTATCAAAAAAAGGATCAAGCACCATATGCTCACCCAGGAGCTAAAAACTCCAGAAATTAGCAACTTATAAAACAGAAGATAGAGACAGCAAAGCAAAGCACTAGACAGTGAAACTGCATCATCTCTCGCACACACACACGCGCGCGCGAGAATACGTACTTTTGAGAGATACCTCGTCGGAACACAAAAGTGCATGTAAAGCAGACTTTTTTTAGAGGTAGATAGATAGATATACAGTACTGTAGAAGATTGTTAGAGGTGAAGTAGCATGCATACTCATGTTGATGAGGCGCGGCGGGCGGTGGACGTGGGCGAGCACGAGCGCCGGCCGGCGGCCTTGGCTTTGGCTCCGGGGGAAGTTGGCCAGCACCCACCGCAGGTTCGCCCTCCATTCCCTCCCCGCGTCCTTCCCCACCGCGCAGTACACCTCCGCCGCCGCCGCTCCCTCTTGCTCTCGGCCGCCTTCGTCGTGCTCCTCCCCCTCCTCGCCGCCTCCTGCCTCCATGAGTAATGTTCCTGCTTGATCGATCGGCTTCTCTCTACCTAGCTCCTTGATCTGTGCTGCTAGTACGTTCCTCGCGATCTCCGGTGGTATGGGATTGGGATGGGATCGACGAGCGAGCCGAAAAGGCAAGAATGGCCGCTGGAGTGATTGGGGGCGAGAAGCTAGCTGGCGACCGAAACCAGGGGAGGCCGGCTTTTCTTCCTCGAGTGCGACTGGTACGAGTAGTTAACTGCGGCCGCACCGCCGCAGGAAGGGGACACGGACAGACAGGATATGGGTAGCTGACAAATGGGCCCGCGCGACACGGTTGGGAGGCTGGCCGGTGGGCCCGCCCGCCGGATCATGGATCTGTTCACCCGCTCCGTCGACGTCAGCATCCCCAAGCAGTAGCTGCTTTCACGACACCTGATTTGCGCACGACCAATCTGCTGAATAATCAGGTTGCAACGAGGAGGTAGCCTATGAGAACGAAGCAAGTGCATACTAATGTCAAGCTTACATTACATATATGCCGCTTTCATGGCGATGCAAGCTCCCCGTTGACTGTTTCGATGCTTCATGCCGTACTAGGAATATCCTGCGGACCCGCGTGAATATGCTTTTGACTCACTTGGTATAATACACTATAGCAATTAAAGCTTGCTGCCGGTAGGACGTTTCTTAATGACATGTCTCCTCGCATGATCATGTAGTACCTACTATACTAGTTTCATCGTATTCTTTATACGAAAACCATTTTCAAATTAAGCTAAGACGACAGATGACCGGCCGGCCGGCAACAAAGCTTGGTTGACAGTACGATAGCTACACCCTGATGTCAGCAATGATGTGCTCGTTAGAAAACACCAAAACTATAAGGGTGTGTTTGGTTTGGAGGGTATGGTTAGGGGATGAGGGTATCCCCAACCACCTGGTTAGGGGTAACCACTTTTTTTGTTTGGTTGAGAATATGGGATGACCCAGTTTTTTGTTTGGTTGGAATGGTGAAATGTGGTTGGGGGTTGAGGATAGACTGTTTGTGGTGACCTTTTTGTTAGTATGGTGAGATTACCTCTATACGTGATTGTTTCAGAACATATCTCACAATATTTTTGAACTCATTGACAACAATAATCTGAAGAAGAAGACTAAACATAATTTCGAAATTAGTAAATAAAACTGATATTCAAAGTCCAGCATCATAATTCGACAATATTAGCCTATCTACAACTCTTACATGTTGTACTCCAATAAGAGAGATCAAAGTTCAGTTGACATGCACAAGTCAATACAACCCATAGTCCAATGTTTGGTTGTTGTGAGAAACATCATACAGAGACAGGTTCGTCCACCTCTTACCCCTGTGCAAACCAGAGAAAGAAATAATTTGAGAGAGGTACAGAAGGAACAATAGACATGAGACTGCAAGGAATCGAGATAGAGAGGGCAGCGCAGCCTCTTTGCCCCTCCCAATCAACCTGCACGAGCGGCACAGCAATGATTTGAGGCGAGCTCAGCCCCTACCTCGTCGCCCTTCCAACCATCTACCCGAGCGACGTTCCCATCGGATACCGAGACAGGAATCGAGCTATGAGGAGGGCCCCCGCCTCCGACCAAGAAAATGAGGGGAAAGGATGAAGATACCTCGTGCCGCCGTCTGGAGTAGCCCCGCCGCCGCCGCTGGTCTCCCCGCATCGATTTCTTGCCGCCACCGCCCCTGGTTCCCGAGATAAAAGAGGAGAGTGAGGAGCTAGGAGGGAGAACCCTCTGCGACCAGGGAACAGAGAGGAGAGGAAGAGGGGTACCCACCGCCACCGCCGCCCCGGAGTAGTTCCGACGAGGTCCCCAGTGCCGCCTCGATTTCTTGGTCGCCGGCACCTCTGGTTTCACGAGAGGAAAGTGAGGAGAGCAAGGGAAAAGGATAAGGTCTGGGGGTTTTCTTTCCTTTAGCGGGCGGTGAGCGAGCGAAATCGGCGCCAAAAAGATTGTTTCGGGTGATGCTAGCGCGGGAGCCAGAACTGGTTAGCTCCATCCGGCAGATTTGGGCGGATGAGCGGAGCCACCATTTCGAGAGAATATCCGTCGAATCTGGTTGCCTCTGCCGCTCCTATCCTTTGAACCAAACAAGTGGTAGCCACTGAAAAACTGGTTGCCCCTGCCACTTGAGGGATAACCCCTAAACCAAACACACCCTTAATGAGCTACACCCTGATAACAGAGTAATAATCTACGTAATCTGGACTGTTTTAGGTACATGAGGCAGGCGCCATGATATGGTGTGTGTGCTACTCGTGTTTGATCCACAAAACTATAAATGGGCATGTGGATCATTCACTTTCCATCGGGAAAGGGGAGACCTGACTTGAACAATTTTTCTTTTGCAGAGGCTAAGGTATACAAACAAAAAAGTTACACTATCTGATTTACCATCCTACATGTATAAGCCGATCCTCGAGGTAGTAAATAAAGCTTTTGGATTTTCATAAGATGTGTAGGCCCAATGTGTACGTATATCACCACACGAAACACTCACAAAACATCTACAACCTCTGTTCCAAATTAGCTTGATAAAATGTCTTACATTATGAAATGGAGGGAGTACTAAGTATCGTAGCCAGAAGACTTTAGGTTGACGAAGTCACCACGTCCGTTTCGCTAGAGGCCCGATCCCTGGTGGTCTAAAGGTAGAACTACATCCACACACTAGTCACTCAACCAAAAAAAATGGTTCTTGTATAACATAGCTAGTCCAGGATGTCGTATTTTATTAGATTACTAGTAATTGTGCACGTGCAATGCACGCGTAATCTTGCGAGAAAAATAATGATTGCCAATACATAATTTTTTGTTGGACAGAATTTAAAATTTAAGCCTTTTGTTTTTTTTGCAAGCTTCCCATGCACTGACTAAAAATACCAAGAATGGAGTCTCCAGAGATGCAAGATAATTCTATGTTAATAGCCAATGCTAACAAAGACTTACATAATGCAAGACTGATTTTAGTGACAACCAAAAATGCACAGTATGGATGTTTGTCTGCAATGTAACCAAACAAAATAATTCACTCTGATACATTACATAGTGCAAGATTGTACTTAAGTCACGACCAGTAAAAAAATATGGTACATACAACTCACATTCACATGCTAAGCTATGGAAATTTACCAAATTAATCCATAATTTGGGTGTATTTTCCGCATGCTTATTCGCACCACAAGTACCAGACAACAATATTCAGTCTTAAACATGCAATCTAATACAAAGATTCAGTCTTTACATGTAAACCTGAATGCCAGACTTACCCGTACTATCTGTACTTGAAGCAGAAAAGGGTTTCAACGAATTCCCCACTTAATTTTGAGCACATGTGTTCATAGATTAAAATTTTCAGAAAAACCAGTACAACATGTAATTGAGCAGGATGTCTAATAAAAATGGCAACGTCAAGACATTTCTCAAGATACATCGCTTTCAGATGTCGCAGAGTAAATTTACATATTGATCAAGAGAAGATCTGTATAACATTTCAGCAAATTTCATAATCACGAGCAAACTGAGAAGGGTAAACCCTAAAAGTTCTGTAACAGAAGCCATGAAATGAACAAAGTTCTGTTGCTGGCTTGACATCACCGGGACTTGTAAACCGTTTCTCAGTTTGCAATAATGGGTTGAGGTTAGATTTACAACTTGTGACTTGAAAAATAATCAGATCATCAACAACCTATATCTGCAGGTTAGTACAATGGGAAATCAATACAAATTCAGTGCAAGCATGGTAGCGAGTTTCCTCCACTAATAAGAAGTGCATGTCACTTACAACATGTCACTTACCAGGCACTGCACTTGTACTCCCAAAGGAATCAGAGATGATGCGCAGGTCAGTTGGTGGTGAGGTCTAGTGCTCGGTGGGTGTGGCAACGACCTGCAGCACACCTTGTCACAAGTAACAATAGAGGATGTACCAAACATCATAAAAAAATCTAAACACTTGAAGGACGCAACCAACAGAAGTAGAAAATCCCTTCGGTGCTTCTCCACAACTCCTCAGCTGATACCACAAGTATTCTACCATAAAAATTACCTGGCTCAATTTTTTTTTGTCTAGAAATAAAAAAAGGTGTGATATTGTATGGCTGTTAAAGTAAAAATACAAATCAAAGCTCAGAATTTCCTATGCTAAATTCAGTAAGGGATAAACCTGAACAAACCTAAACTGCAACATGTTCCTGAGACTTGTTTTATGTCCCTCCAATCATGACAGTTTCATCTTATTACCAACTAGTTAGTTTTATTTTTAATGGAAGGACCATCTCCTGGGATATTCATTGGTGCAAAATATTGCACTGGTTCACACATATCTTCAACATCAGATACCCTAGCCTTTGCATAATTGTTTCTATTTCTTCTCTGACCGGCCCATTTATTTCAAACAGTTTGAAAGTTAGAGCTAGCACACACGTGAGTAGACTTTTTTCATCATCTGCTGATCCATTGCTGTTAGCAGGACCAATAGGATCACCAACGACTTCTTTTGCATCATCTTCACTTTGTAAATGAGGTTGTAGAGTATTGCCCGGAACTACCACCTCGACAACCAACAAGGGTTCAGTTACCTTTCAGTTAGTGTAGGTCTTTACTTCAAGAGAATTGCTGCCATCTCAGCTATGCTAATGCCCTTTGCGTTCTCAACTTCGAATTGGTGGCATCAATTTGGTTAGGTGACTCGGTTGATGACGGTGAGGCCAACCACGTGGGTACTTTTTCAGTCAGGCGATGCGTAGGTGCAGCAGCGAGGCAGAATGAGGGTTTAGCAACGACGGCGTGAGAGGGGTGCACGGCAGCGGAGTCACTGCAAAAGATAGGGACAGGGTACGACGGCAACAAGGAAGGGGCCGGAGGAACCTGACCATGCAATTGGGTGCGGCTAGACTATGTGTACAATGAAACAGATGACATTTTCCAATACACAATCCAGTCATACAACTACAAAATTCTACAAAGCTTGCTCACTGCGGAAAAGGTAAATCTACAAATTCTACAAAATTCATGCTGCAACATTCAGACAACACATAACAATAGCAAAAATGAAATGTAGGCTCGGTTTTGCATCATGCTTGCAGGAGTAAGGTTTGCACTAAAAATGACCAGAAAAAAAGGAACAAAGACTATATTTCACAAAACTCACATCGGTTCACAAAAAGTGCTTCCCACAAGCAAAACGGAAGAGAAAATCCCAGAAATACGTACCTTCAATAGCAATCAAATATTGATCAATTGCTGCTTGGTTTGTTACAAGGAATTTACATATCTAGCTAGCTTGCTGATATAGATAATGGAGGAAGATTGTTTTCTGATATAGTTTGATCTGAAATCATCGGTCTGCTATTTAGCTGATAAGCTTTCTTACCTAGCATCTAGGTGTATTTGTCTTCAAGTTGCTATAGGTTGTTGTGATTGAAAATTAGAAAGACAAATCTATATCAATGTTACATTCAGTAATTAACTGACAAAAGCTTCTCGTCTGCTATGGGAGACATGAAATCCCCATGATAGCTAAAGGAAAAATATGTCATCTGGTGACAGGTAGTGGTAAAGCACCGCAGGGTCAACAGTAGGAACGAAGGGCTCGAGCATTTCAAAGCTTACCAATGTAAGGATCCGGGTGCTAGAAGTTCCTCTGTTGTGCTTCCGCGTCGTCGATGAGCCTATCGATCACGTCCAGGTTCTCCTGCAACACCCACAAGAAATCCATTAGAGCACCATCAAAATCATGACGCCGTAAGAAGAACAAACACTATTTCTTTGGCACAATTTTTTATCAGTTCATCATGTTTAATCCTTCAACATAACATAGAAGCACTTGGAAACAAAATTATTCAGTGTTTTAAGATTCAGAAATGGACAGAAACAACAAATCCTGAAATTACACAGTAGGGGTAATGGTCACACACAACACATCATATTTACACAGTAGTTCACCAGGATGAAGTGGAGTACCACACATACCAGACCAATACCAAAGTTCATCTACTGCAAACCTAATGCTATTCTTAGTCAAACCTTAGCAAGATCAAGCAAGATACACTATGCACTATACAATACACAACATCAAAAAAGAAACAACATGCAGTACACAGTGCAAGAGAAGAGGAGAGACACAGAGAAGAGAGGCTCAGAGGAGCACCTGAGGCAATACTCAATTTTTAGTTTCAGTTTCAAGATCACAGGATTACTGCTACTTACAACTACTGAGGCAATACCACCAACAATTATTTATACTGAAAAACAGAAGAATGTTCTTCTTTGGACACACCTACTACTGAGTTGTATTGTGTCTCTCTGCCCTATCGTTCGCGATTAGGGTACGCTATGGTAATTATTTCTACCTCCTATAAAAGTATGGTACGCTGTTAGCGTACTCTTGAAAAATATATAAGCCAATATTAAGCCATTTATTTGTTCTTAGTGCATTTTATACCTCAGTTTGACATTTTCTGAATTTCACTGTTGCCTGAAGGATCCTAAAGTATGGTTGATAATGAATGTAGAATAGCTTCAATTCATTCGCACTGTATCTATAGTTCTATACACCATATTCTGCAAATATTCTTGACCACACAGATCTACGTAAGTAGGAAGTTAAGCACAGTGATTTCAAAGTTTCCCTTCAAAATCAGTAATTCCACATGGGACCAAAATCTTATGAATTAATGCTAGAGCTGAACTACTTGTGATTACCGAAAGAACTTTCAAAGAAGATAGGAATTGTGATTTCATCCATCTTAGTTACTTCTGTTCATACATGCAAAATGTGTTGTATAGCTGCCCATTTTATTTGTTTCCTCATTTGAAGAATTAAGCTGTTACGGTTATCTCAGTGATAAGAGTGAAAAAATAAGGGAGAGAATCATAAAATGATCTTTGGTTAATATCTTAAATTCAGTATGGAATTTGACTTTTAAAATGGTGAAATAGGAAAAAGGAGTTGAGAAGACTAATCATGAATCATGAAGTATGAACCTGGAGCAATGCACACTTGTGCAGTCTTGACCGATTCAGCTCAAGCCTGTCCCTAGTTCTGAATTACTTCTCATTGACATGCCTTGATTATAGTTGTACTGGTAATATGTTTATATATGGCCCCATGTGTAAGTCATGCACATTTCTGTAGTTGCTAAAAAATGCAGAAAATATTCCGGTTATTTATGACATTTTGAATTCAGATACACATACCACAATCAGATTACTCTTTAAATAATGTTTTGTGATGAAATGTTGCCATGTAAAAAATAAAAGTACAGTGATAATTTCCCAATTTCGGTGATATATTATGAATATGCATTTGTCCACACTACAACATGTCATATACAAACCTTATTTTCTTTCAGCGGAAAGTTGCTTCGGGTCCTGAGACATCTTATATTGGTGCTCCTTGGCAACAACTATAATATAATTTTCCTTAGAAGATGTAAATCAAGCTGTTAGTATATCTCTACTAATATGAGATTTTCAAATAGACGGTTTAATGTCTACATATATTATCCATATGATTCAATATAACACTTTCTGCTTTTTTCAGGACACTATAATGGACAGGTTTTGAACTGAGGATATATTTTTGAAACTAAATCTAATTGTTACGTGTTAAGCTATGAAAAAAGCAGGATTTTTTTGTACAAATGGTCAATATGTAGTTAGTAATATCAGTCATGCAGGGCCCAACCTGAGTCAACTTCTACAGAGGCGTCTGGCACAAATCCTGGTTACTCTTTGGCTACCAAGGACATGGCTGTCATTTGGGAGAACACATTGTATGACTACCTTATTAATCCTATCAAGGTATGTTTAATGTCCAATCTCCATGTCCTATTGTAGTTTGTTTTCCTTTTTTCCGTTGAGATGAGCTTCTGCCTTGTGATGTGCACTTCTTATCAGATGTCTATAGAGGAATGCTGATTCTTGTAGCTGATTGCACTATTTATGCAATAATTTGCAATTTATTGTTTCCCCTAAACCACATACACCGTACTATGAATGGTTTCTCAAGTTTGTATAATTACAGTGAACTTCCCTTAACAACAGTTGGCAATTATGAATTCTCGTCTCTGGCCAAATAAATACTGTGACCAGTCCACACATTAATAAACTAATTAAGCACCACAGGTTCCCACATGTTTTGGTTAATGCTTCAGTGCAGTAATGCAAATCATTTGTTTAGCAGCACATAATTTTCTCAGCATATGCTGCAGCAAAAATTCAGGCAAGGCGCCACCACGGGACAAGGGAAGGACCGAAGGCAGAGGAGAGACTCACTGGGCCTGGGCGGCGCGGTTGCTGGTCGACCGAGGCAGGTGCTCCGGCAAGTGAGGACAAGGGCACGCTGGGTGCTGCTGTTTCGGGCTGCTTCTGGCGTGCTGCGGCAGGTCGGAGACGGGATCGGAGGTCCTTCTGCAGGTGAGAGACGGGGGTCAGGAGTGCTGCTCCGGCTACAAGGGAAAAAGGAAATCCTCTAACAGAGGAGGGTTCTTTCTTTCTCATCTGAAAGAAGGGATTTTCATGGCCACGACGGCCGGGCGGACAAGAAGGGTGATAGGGGAAGAAGAAGGAAGAGGTGCTCACCGGGAGGTGTCCGCGGACAGGGAGGCCGGCGGCGCGCGGGGTTCGTCGCGGACGGGGGCGAAGTTGCCGGAGAGCCAGTGGAGCGGCTTGGCCTTGTCGTGGCGGCTCGCGTCCACGCGATGGCGGCGGCGGCGTCTCGCGTCCGCGCGATGGCAGGCGGCTGCGGCTGCGGCGGTGTGGCAGGAGGTGACGGCGTGCAGGCAGCGGCAGCGTACAGGCAGCGGAGTTCAAGCGGCGGCGACGGCGGCTGCTGCTGCGACGGCGGCGTGCAGCGGCGGAGTTCAAGCGGCGGCGGCGGCTGCTGCTGCGACGGCGGCGTGCTGGCGGTGGCGACGGCCTGCAGGCGGCGGCGACGGCGTGCAGGTGGGAAGTGAGAGGAGAGGAGGGGTGGGAGAGACGGGACGGGGCTGGGGCGGGAGCTTTGAGCTCGTCCCATCACGTCCTCCACCTCCGGCAGTTGCCACGCACGGAGATGGAGTGGCGGTTGGAGGTGAGGTGCGCTGCGTGGAGGTGAGGTGAGGAGGGGATCGGGGGAGGTGTTCAGAACGGCGTGGCTGCGTTGACCGGGGCCTGGGTGCGGTGTTGAGGTGAGGATGATGAGCACCTCATCATTGATGCAATCTGAGCCCTTGGATGTTGTTTTGATGGCTCAGATCGTTTGTGTCATACCCCCCTCTGTGTCCTTTTATATTAGTAGAGATGTAAACGTATTTTATTAGATTCTGTAAACGGAATTAGTTTACAACACACAATTGTTTGATCAAGCTACCAAAAAATGACTAATTTAGGATCGTCTTCCATTTCAAGAGGTACTACGTACGTGTTAGAAGTTTCATGATCGTTATAACAAGAATCTACGCAAACCATTTCGATAAAAATGATTCAACTATATAATTTTGATGCCAGTAGTGCAAGACACGGGGAGTAGTGTACGTGCTTAAGACATGCATGGTGTTTTTTTTTTTAATTATCGAGAGACTGAATCATTCAGTGTACATGGATGAGCGGGTAGTGTAACGTCCCACGTCCGGTCCACCTTCTCTCCGTGCTCACGTATACTTGTGAATACGTTTTCACGGACCGTTAACGTATCCGTGTGGACGGGGGCGTTTTTACGCAAAAGGTAACCAACGACGACGACGACGAGTCCACCACTGCACAGCACTCGCCGCTCTGGCACTCGCTCATCACGTTCCGGTTTAAACCCGCAAAGCCTGCCTCGCCTCGGCGATCAGATCCACCCAAGTCAGCCAATTCGCCGGCCTCTCTCCGTCAGAGGCCGACGCCGGGGAACCCCCGTTCCCGCCGCTCCAATCGGCGCAGCGATCTCGATTCGGCCGGCGCGGCGGGGAATGGGGCAGCAGGGGGAGGAGGAGGGCGCCATCAACGGCGGCGAGGAGCGGGCCGGCCTCGCGGCGGCGCCGTACGACCGCTGGGTCCTGCTCCGCCCCGCCGAGGGCTCCGCCCGCCCGTCCGCCCGCTACAAGGTGCGCAACCCGCGGTTACGGTCCTCTCGGATTTGCTGTCGTCGCGGTCCCCGTGTCTGAATTCCGATCTGTTCCCGCCGGTTCGAGCTGTTTCCGTTAGCGCGTAGAGATGTTGGGGGTCGAATGGGCGTGAAATGTGACCGGACGCACCTCGTTCTGTGTGGCGCAGGAGGAAATTTCCGGTCGAAACGGGCAGAGGGAGTAGTTTTTCAGAGTCTTGATCATTTCCATTCTGTCCTGCTGCCACCGCTAGCTGATTGAAATCACATAGTTTGCACAGGATGCAAGTAACGCGATGTTACTGAAGTTGTTGTTGCATTGTGATCTCACTTTTAACACGCTGAAAACATGTTTAGCTAATGTTCAGACAAAAGAGACGCTAAGGATCATATGAGTGATATATGCTGTTCCATCGTGCCATTAAAAGTGTCTTTTGTTTATTATGTGCTGACTGTTGAAATGCTATTACATGACAGCATGCCGCGGAAGTGGTTCAAGGCAAACTGTATGTGGTCGGGGGAAGTCGAAATGGACGTTCTCTGTCAGATATTCAGGTTTGGCACTCATGCATGTTAACTGATCACCTTTGTTCCGAATTCACCTGTGTCCTAACATGGGAAATTCTGGCAGGTTTTTGATTTTAGGACATCCATGTGGTCAGTGTTAAGTCTTAGTCGAGATTCAAACCAGTTGAATCTTGAAAGTAATGCCGGAAACCAGTCATTTCCACCATTAGTAGGCCACAGTTTGGTAATGCTATCATCTTGACCTCGTTAAACTTTTCAAGCGGAAGAGTGCCATTTTCTATGCTGACTAGTGTTTTCACTCAGGTCAAGTGGAAGAATAATCTTGTGGTTCTAGCTGGAAACTCCAGAGCATCATCATCGAATAAGGTTTCAGGTGCTTCTTTGGATTTCCTCTTTTCTTCAGTTTTCGTACTAAATCCAGAAGCATAATTTTGAGTCATGGATTTGCTTAAACATACATAGTTAATAGTTGGTTCTCTTCGCCATGTTCCGTATAAAAACATGACCACCTGTTTGTAAATACCTTTTCCCCCCTGTTAATGAAAGTCTGGACTCCAGCTGGTTGCTCGATATAAGGAAAAACAATAATTCAATTTTCACCTTATGGTTTTGCACCATCACCAAAACCATGACATATTTGTTTATGCCCCTGAATATAAGTTGCATTATCATAGTCATCTCACTTTTAAGATGTATTACTTCTTATTCTACTCGGGTCTATATAGTTCTGGCAAAATTTAAGATTAAAAAATGAGCAATACCAGGACGGTTGTTAGTTACTGTTTGTGCATTTAGCGACTGTTTAAATATACCTTGGTATCATGATTGGTGCATTTTTTTTTTCATCTCATTATGCTTTCTATACACAAATTCATCACGTGGGGAACTTGTAGCGCATCAATATGCTTCATTTAAACTTCACAAGTTACATTTTTCCTGTTTTCAAGATGTTGCCTCTTTCTAGCATATGTATAATTTAACATTGTGATATATGTGCTTGAACATATTTTTTTTGATTGATTGGTTTCCCAAACTTCACAAATACTAGAACTGATTGTAATAAATGGTTGTGCTGAATTTCGGCGTGCAGTTTGGCTTATCGATGTCGAAATTACACATAGCTGGTCTGCTGTTGATACATATGGAAAAGTTCCAGTAAGAATATTTTTTCTCCTGTGGTTATACATTAATTTACTGGAGAGCATGCTGAATTCTCCCTCCATCAGATAGCTCGAGCTGGGCAGTCTGTATCTCTAGTCGGATCTAGATTAATAATGTTTGGTGGAGAAGATAACAAGAGGAGGCTTCTGAACGATCTTCATGTACTTGACTTGGAGACTATGATGTGGGAAGAGGTTACCACAGAGTAAGAGTTTACATATTAGTTATGGTAAATATTGCTTAATGCATTTTTATTGGATATCGAATTTATCCCTCTCTTTCTTATTGTGGAACAGGAAAGGTGGTCCAGCTCCTAGGTATGATCATTCGGCTGCTGTTTATGCAGACAATTATCTTCTAATCTTTGGCGGTTCCTCTCACTCCACATGCTTCAGTGATCTGTACTTACTTGACTTGCAAAGTGTAAGCACTGAATGTTTGTATATATTATGCTATACAAGTACACTTGTGCATTAAATCACAATGTCACATTCCATAAATCTGCTAAGCCAAATGTTACTTGATAAATTCATCTATATTTAGTCATTCTTTGAAAGCTTATTAAAGATCGTCAAAATCTTTACATGCATTCGTAGTTCTATGTTGTAACAGGACTTGGAGCTTCAAAACTTTATCAAGTTAATAGTAACTACAGGGTTAAATTTGGGATCTAACTCCATTCCACTATCTCTAGCAGTAACTAGTACACATCTTAAGTGCATGCAGACAAGTTTATCAAATCATGTTATACTCTGCACAGAAGGGATACTTTTGAGGGATTATCCTCTCGAGTCAAGTTTAACACTTGACTTTAGGACTCAAATGAAGCTTGTGTAAATAATGCTTATCTTTTAACAGCTGGAGTGGTCTCAACCTGACACTCAAGGTGCACATATAACTCCTAGGAGTGGTCATGCTGGTACAATGATTGATGAAAATTGGTACATAGTTGGTGGTGGAGATAATGCAAGTGGTAATTGCTGAACGTGTGATGCTTTGTTTAACTTTTTTAATTAAATTATTATTTTGCACTGTTCGTTCATCTCCAGCATCTAAGGAAAACTCACTTGTTGTAGGTTCCACTGATACAATTGTAATGAATGCTTCCAAGTTTGTCTGGTCCGTGGTCACCAGTGTGCCAGTTCGAGATCCACTTGCTTGTGAGGTAAGCAGTATTTGGCTATTTGCGCAGTCGTGCTGCTTCTTCAATCATAAAGAATTCTCATACAAATTCATGTTCCAGAATCTCTTAATGATATCACGTACAATCTTCTCATGGTTTTGAGAAAAAACATGTTCCAGAAGTAGATAACTATGATTATGGAATTGGTTCATACTACTTCACTTTTCTTGCCTGCCGAACCATTCTTTATTTGCAAAATATGATGATTATTCATGAAGCACTTCTACATATACCATTTGACTTCATTTGCTTACATTGGTTTTCGATAAATGCTAGGGTACTTAAATTCTAGGTGAAAAGAACTTCCATCTGAACTTAGAGACCCAAACATACATGCAACTTGTGTTAGTTTCAGCTGCAATACTTAATTGTGACTTAAAATCCCACCTTTTGATGACTTCTATAGGGTAACACAGAAAGAGGTTATCAATCAATATGCTCAATCAGTTTTCCTGTCTAAGAAGATGCCTAGAGCTCGAACTTTTCATAGTGTGGTGAATTACTGACATTCTGTACAACTTTATCTTTCTCTTTTCCAGGGTCTCACTCTTTGCTCAACCACAGTTGATGGCGAAAAGGTTCTAATTGCATTTGGTGGTTACAATGGGAAATACAACAATGAGGTATTCACTTTGAGCGAATAAAATACTGTGCATAGTATTTTGTTCAAATTGATCCATTTGTAGAATTTTCTCAATCGATGTCAGGTGTCATGCTTATCTGAGCTTGTCTTTATGTGTGGTGCCTCTAGTGCTTGACTTGTATAGAGTTATGGCTGTTGCATTGATGGGGTGGAGTTGCACATCTTCTATTGTCCCTTTTAGTGCTCTTTGTTTTCGTTAGCAATTTTTGGTGCTCTTTTGTTTCCGTTAGCAATATTCGTCAGCGTCTGAGGAAACTGATGGCTCTATGCAGGTCTTTGTGATGAAACCCAAGCCAAGAAATTTTGTACAACCTCGGCTTCTCCAATCTCCAGCTGCCGCCGCAGCTGCTGCTTCTGTGAAAGCTGCCTATGCCGTAATAACTACTACAGATGAGAAAACTAAAGATATTGTTGCTACTGATGATTTAGAAGTGAAGAGAGCTGAACCTGGAACTTCTTCCAAACAAACTTCTGCTGAAATTGATGTACTTAATGGGGAGAAAGGAGAACTAGAGTCTCGACTTGCAGAAGTTCGTGCTGAAAACTCGAAGTTAAAGGATAAACTAGATTTGGTGAAGCTGTCCTATGGTGAATTAACAAAGGTAAAATCATCTTTCCATTTGTTTCTTTGAGAGAACAAACTTTCTCTCCATACTGCAACTGGAAATTCTTGATTCACCATAACAAATTTCCACTGTTTTCTCCTTCTCTTTTGAAGGAACTTAGATCAGTTGAAAACCAGCTAGCTGCTGAGGGTTCAAGATGCCAGAAACTGGAGGTTCTGAACTTGCATACTGCAATTACTTCTGAGCATCAACACACATATTTTCAACTCTCCTTTTTATGTTTCTGATTGCTTTCGTCTTTCTTTTCTCTGATCAATTCAGTCCCACATTGCTGCTGCACATAAAAGGTTGGAATCTGCTGGCTCTTTGGAAAATGAACTGGAAGTATTGCAGCAACAAATGTCTCAGGTGGAACAAACCATGACAGCTTCTCAGAGAAGGAAATCTGGTGGCGTGTGGAAGTGGGTGGCAGGAAGTGCAGAGGTCTCAGACAATGAATAGTAAGTCTTATGCACAACATCTTTGAATGGAACAATGTCTGATGTACTTGTGTTGGGCTATTATCGAAGCTTAGTGGTAATAATTTATTAATTTTCCGCAACGTTTTGGTAGAGGTTGATGTGACCCCTGGGTTTCAATGATGCAATGCGTGGTGATGGTTATGGACCATGTTATATTAGTGAAACAAATTTGCATCTATGTAATGTAGAATGGTCCGTAAAATGAACATTAAAGTGTAAAGATCTTAAAGAATTACATCTATGTTGCTTTATGAAAAGATAATCTGAAAAGAGTAAATTCTCAACAAAGTGGTACTGCATATATATGACTCATATTGGATGAAAATCTTATGGCCTAGTTCATGTTTTGATGTTAATCTGTATACATATTTTTTTCCGAAACAGTTCCTGTATTCTTACAGAACCAAAAACAGAAAAAACTGTCACTTGGAAGTCCTAAGTGTATAGAAATGTAAATGCATGACAAAGCTGCATTCCTTTTCATGTATTAAAGTCGTGATATGCTGTTTTACCTACTGTAGATGCCACCTCTGCTGAACTTGCTCAGTATTTCATAGTTGAACTTACAATGGTGCATGTAACTCATTAAGCATTCTATGCCAGGTCCACCAAGTCAAGTTTGATTACCCTAAACTATGACCCATGCAAGCTCTCAGTTCTCTTTTAATGGATACCCTTAAGTTCCACCATATAGCTCATATTTGACACTACAACATCTTAGAGTACTCGTAACACTTGAAGCACTCTATGCCAGGTCTATCAAGACAAGCCGCCACCCAACAGCGAATGATGGCGCAAATGAAGCTGCTACAGTTTCGAGACGGCTTGTTTATCACAGGCAACCGGGTGCTTCCTCAAGATCTTGCCTGTGATTGATTTTGTGAAAACGTCTCCAAAAACAGCCTTTTGGATCTTCTGGAGTGGCGCCACCTGGTAGAAATTTTCCTAGGACAGTTTAGACAATTGCACAGTGAAACCGTGGCATCATACATACAAGTATACCGAGATTGTACCGTACTGGAAATATAATTGGTTGAGGTTATTAGATTTCTTTTTCATCATACAGCAATACAAAAGTACAAATATGTTCATTGGTTGTGGTGACTGGAGGAAAAATATTTGTTATATAGTGTAAAATTACAGTTATATGCTGTGAAGCTATTTTTGATTCAGGTGTCAACATGTTATGTGCCACGGCCATTTCATAAGATTTGATTTATTCGATGCATGAGTGAATATAATCTTACCAGAGATGTAGCTGACATTTGATCTGCCATTTTGCCCTTGTGCCTGAAAAGATTTTATATCATGTAAAAATGGTTACGTGATGTACTTCCCTGTGACTGTCCAATTTTGTGGCAATGTTAATCTGTAAATATTTGAACATGTAAAGTGGACTCTTACTGTATGGCTAGAGGGCTTGCGGCTTCAGGCTGCACGAGCAGTAGAGCTCCCAGCTCTGCCGGATCCACTTGCACCTGCTCCGGAGCCATCTCTTTTTTTGCCGTTCCCATCTCCGGCGCGTTGGACATCTCCGTCAGCTCGACCCAAGGCAGCCTCCGGCGGAGCGCCTGCCTGGCGTCCTCTGCCAGCGGCGCCTGCGCCACCACCGTCACCCGCCTCAGCGTGGCGAGCTTCCCCTGCGGCGCCATGGGAGCCGCGAGCGTTGCTGCTGCCTCGGGCGTCACGACAATGTCAGTCGCGCCGTGGGTGGCCACCGCGTCTCGCAGGTCGGAGGACGGCGGCAGGAGCACCGTGGTGACCCCGGCGGCGGGGAGCACGAGTGCGAGCAGCGGCAGGCCACCGTGGACGCCGGCGCCCCACGCCGGGAGAGAGGCCAGGCAGACCCGGCCCTCGTCCGGCGAGCTTGCACCGACGGAAGCGACGAGGTCGGCCTGCGTCATCGTCACATTCTTGCCCGTCGACGAGTAGACCACGAGAGCTGCGTCCCATTGGCCAGGCCGGACCACGGCAATAGCGTCCAGCGCCGTCGGGTCGCCGCCGTCCATGAGTTCCTCGGCAGACAGCGCCCGCGGGTCCGGCGACCGGGAGGTCAGCAGCAGCGGCGCTGCGACAACGCTGGACACCTTCTTCGCCGCCTCAGGGGAGGCCACGACGATCGCTGCGCCGGAGGCGTGCGCCGCGGCGGCTACCTCGGCGTCCGTGGCGTCCGGGTGGGCGGTGACCACCACGCAGCCGGCCGATAGGACGCCGAGGAGTATGGGCGGTACGAGGAGCGGGTCTTCGCCGGCGCCGGGCGAGAGGAGCAGAAGGACTGCGTCGCCGCGGCGGAGGCCGAGCCCGAGGCGGAGCACCGATGCGAGCGAGAGCGCGGCGCGGCGGAGGCCCCCGAAGGAGAGCGCGCGGCCCGTGGCGGCGTCGACGAAGGCGGCCCTGTCCGCGGACGCCGTTTCTGGGCGCGGGAGGCGTGACAGAACAAACGCCGCCGCGTCACCAGCACCGCCGTACTCGAAGGTCTCAGCCTCCATGTCGATCGCGCTCTCTGGGCGTGACGCGCCGTTTCTGTGTCTGTGTCTGTCTGGGCGTGACGCGCGAACGATTTCGTGGAGTTTTAAAGGACGGTCATGTTCGTTTTTGGCGCGCGACGGACGTCCCGCGGGAGGACAACTTGGTGGAGTCCGGCGGCCGGCGGGAGGCTTGTCTTGTCCGGTGGCGCCGGGGACAAAGCAACGCCATGGACGGCAGCCACTATGTGAGTGTGCTGTTGTTATATCGTCAGGGGATATGCCGCTCTTCATCTACTGCTCTTGCGTCTCTTGCATCCGTCTTTTACCATGGAAATCCAGTTGGCAATGGCATTGCATTTCATTTTCCTTGCAGTTTGCTTGTACAAGAGAAAGCTTGATGTTGACTTGCAAGAAAAAGCAATATAGCTCAATATTCTCACCTTGTTTAAAAGGAAAATTGTAATGCAACTCTGTACAGTACTAATTCTTCAGTATGGTGGTAGCACGCGAGTGCGGCATTTTGGAGAGCTCCATGGAGCTCGGTTTTTGATAAATTCAAAATTGATATTTTTTATGTCTCAAAAAATCCGAAGTAAAATTCCTAAGTGTAGATAATGTCGAGATCTACCACTATTGCAAAATCTTAATGAAAACTTCTTTTTATTTTGTCCCGGGCAAAAAAAGATAAATTTGTAAATCTGGATTAGTGAATAGTGCCTAGTTTCAAATTTAAAAATTTGCAGGATTTTTCTATGTAGCCTAAACTATTACGAATTTTGCATTAAATTTGCAGAGTGGTAAATCTCAACATTATCTACATGTAGAATTTCGTTTCAAACTTTTGAAAACTTAAAATGCAAATTTAATTTTTTTGAGTATCGAGCTTAATGGAGCTCGGGCTCCAAGTGGATTTTCCGGGTGGTACGGTACTAATTATTATTTTCTAGCAAAACATACATTTTCTTTAGTTTTCTTAGGGAATTGTCCTGCTTTATTCATGCAAGATATTCATTTTTTTTAAGTCCATGCAAGATATTCATAGGTACACTGATAGTATCATGGGGGTTGGGGGATCCCTAGCCAAAAGTGGTGAGTGGCGACCCACCCCTAAGCATGAAAAAAACATAGCAATACTTTTTTTTTTGAGAATTAAAACATAGCAATACTTTAACTGGAGAGTAGCGACCCAGGGACATGAGGCCGAAACGAAGAGAGGCCTAGATAGTGGGTGGCCCATAAGAATACCCAAGTCTATAGTAACTTCGAGCCCGTATAAAGTCCGCTCCGTACGGCCCAAAACTGTACCGAATCCGTTCGGGTTGGAGAGTGGATAAGAGAGTGCGCGTGCGAGCTCGACACAAGAGCAGGAAAAACCACACCGCCTCGCGCAATGGCGTCGCCGTCGTGTGCCTCCACGCTGCCCTGGACCGCCGCCTTCTCGCCTTCCCCCTCCTCCGCATCCTCCACCTCCCCGCGCGGTATCCAGACGCGCCGTGCCCCGTCGCTCGTCATCGTCGCCCAGGGCAGGGTCAAGAAGTATCGCCAGGTCAGTCAGTCAGTCAGTCAGTCAGGCTGCCCCTCGCTCCCCAGTTGTTTTCTGCAGACATTCGCCTGTACTTGCTGGAAGAACTGCCAATCGATTGGGCAATGAACTTTAGTAGTGGTGATGATGCTTCACAGAAGCTTGAATATTAGCTGTTCCTTCCAGAGATTATTGTCTTCGTCAGGAAAAATGCCCCCGTGATATTTGACACTACGAGAAAACAGTAGCAATTCAGTGTACTATCATCCATGTTCCGGCTCACCGGGAAACGGTTCAAATGGCCACAATAGATTGAAATACTAGCCATTCTCATACGTGTACACCAAATGGGAAGTTAGTTTACACATTTAGGCCTGCCTCTTGTCATTGTGTGCTGCGGCTTAGAGGCGAATACCATTTTCCGACAGTGAATATCTTGCTGTTCTAGCAGTTGGCTGACTGCAAAATGGTGTTAGGATAGTATGCCTTTGCATGTGGCTATGACAGCTGAGTACCTGACAATGCGCAACGACCGTGCCATCATCATGGACTGACTGACTGTTATGCTGTTTTCCTTCAGTAGTGTGGTTCTGTATGCTATTTTCCTTCAGTTTCTTGGTTCTGTGTAGGTCATACTGATGGATGACATAGAAGAGGTGGGTGGGAAAAAGGGGGACACGATGAAGGTGCGGGCCGGGTTCTACCGCAACTTCCTCCTCCCCAAGGGCAAGGCTACGCTGCTCACCCCAGACGTCCTCAAGTAACTTCCTGCCTTGCAGTTGTTTGTCTGCTGTATCTATTATCTAGCATTCTTCATGAACTGTATAGGCTATGTAAGTTCTATATAACGGGCAAGAGCCAAAGAAAATGTTATGCATGTCTGATGTTTGTAAGTTTGTTCATTGTTTGGTTCCACAGTGCGTTCACTTGCCTGCAAATTCCAATCTGCATTTTAATTATGTGGTTCCCCATCGCAGTGCTTTTCTTCTTCGATAAAGGGCGCTTGCTGTGTAGGATGTTTGTATTTTAGAGGCCAATAAGTATTAACCACTAATTTACATTTGAACGTGGAGTAGTTTTTATTGTGGAATGTTTTCTGAAGGCATAGTTGGCTGTCTGTGGCTTTGACCGAAACATGAATATGCATGTCTTGTATTTTTTATTGAGTATGTGTCTAAGTAGAGTGTTCAACATAGCCAATGTTCAGTTTGGTATTATAAAGACAGCTAAGATATAAGTTTCTTTCCTCTGCTGCACTTTGCAGGGAAATGCAACTGGAGCAGGAGAGAATCGATGCTGAAAAGAAGCGGGTAAGAGAATAACTTTTGTTGGATCAATAAGGCATAATGTTTCCCTTTCCATGTCGAAAACAGAAATAAAGTTTCCCTTAGAAAAAGAAACAAAGAAACAAAGTTGCAGTATCTGAAAAAGCAAGCACATTGCATGTTAGCCTTAGCATCCTTATTTTTCTTGAGAGAAAACATAGTCAAAATAAGAAATAAAGTTTCCCTAACAGATGAAATATAGTTTCAGTTTACGCTCGGTACTATTTATGTCTGAAAATGTAGCATCGCATGTTAACCTCAGCGTCCTTAACAGTCTGAAGACGCCAAGTCTTGAGCATGCTGCATTCCTCTGAATCATGTATCGATTGTTGGTATAAGCTCTCGAATTTCCATGCTTTACTAGGTGAAAGAAGAGGCACAACAACTCGCGCGAGTTTTCGAGACTATCGGGGCATTCAAGGTGCCACGAAAAGGTGGAAAAGGAAAGCAGATCTTCGGGAGGCAAGTCATCCTAGTCGGACAATTCTCCATATAATCACCTGTTCTCTATTCACATCGTCTGACAAAAATTTCCCTGTACTCTCCACAGCGTCACGTCGCAAGATCTCGTCGAGATCATCAAGTCACAGCTTAACAGGTAGTAAATCCTTCCGACCTTGTTAGAGCTAACAGCAGTTTTGTTATTATCGCTTTGCCTGCCTGCTTACGGGCGAACCATCTGTTTTCCCATGGCGCAGGGATGTCGACAAGCGGCTGGTGGAGGTCCCGGATATCCGTGAGGTCGGAGAGTACGTCGCAGAGATCAAGCTCCACCCGGATGTCACCGCGAAGGTGAGGCTGACTGTGTATGCCAAGTGAGCCCTGCGGCTGCGGTCGCGGACAGGACCTGCAGGCTGCAGACATATATTCTGAAAATCTTGTAATTGTTCTGGCTGCGATGAGGATTGGTTTTTCAGTTTATGGTGCTGTATACTTTAGGACAACTGTGGAAGTAATTTTGATTCTTACCAAGTGAATATGTGAAATTCCTTCTGTACCTTCGGTTCCAGAAACTTCCCTGAACTTTTTCAGATTTTCATCCGTGTCCGACACAGTCCTTGTCATGATCCTACCTGTAAAGCCAGCTCAGAATGTACTATACATATCTTCTTGACAAGTCACAATATGCTATGTGTGGATGCTGTAAACAGCAGGTAGCTTGAACTCCAGAGCATCTACTCCCTCCGTTCCATAATATAATACAGTACTTTTTTAGCAAGCTCATAGCACTGATCTGTGAAAGAGAGGTAGTAGCTATTTATCAATTGATTTGTGTGGTGGTTAATTTAGAGTTGTAATTATTGGCAATCACAGCACTGGTTGTAATGTGGGTGGCCGTCCTTATCGCCGGCGGTGCGGTGGTTGCCTAGCTTATTTTGTTTTCAGGGAGCGGCGACGCCGTCCGACGGACCGAATCCACAGCATTCGATTCACACGCGTGGATTCTCTCGGGGTGTCTGTAGCTCTGTAGAAATGCTGCCCCGGATTTGAAATGACATGTTGATGTTACTCCATTTGGGTAGGCATAGGAGAGGTCAACTAATCAGGACCGGCGTGAATATGTACGCATCGGCGGCACTGTGATTACTAGAGGTAAGCTAGATTAGTACTAGTTAATTGTTTGGTGAGTTAGTTGGTAACCCACCCACAGCACATTGTAGAATACTCCAATGGGGTTGTTACTAACCAGTTGTCTTTTTTTTCAGTTCAGCCATTTTGTTTGTTCTTCCTTTGCTAACCAAAGTCCTTCATTTCTGTCTGTTATGATTACGGTGAACACAGGTAAAAAACAATAAAAAGATGTCGGGTATATCTTTCTTCATTATTATTCAGGTCTCTGGCTATAATAGATGTGTACAAATAGGTCTACGATATGCGCTCGAGTATGAGTCCACAATCCCTTTTTGGGGAAAAAGGGAAAAACCCGCCCTAGAGGTGGACCAAATCCTAACACTTTTCATCCCGGCTCCTGCTACTGTTTTTACTCCACTGTTATTTCCGCTGTGTCGCTGAACCATTCTCGGACCTCACCCACCGGATGCTGTCCCTGCTTGCGATTGGCAACATTATTGTGTCGTCTCGTCCTGCACTAACCCAACCATTAAGGGCGAAGCTATACCAACTATGTAGAATTATGGCATATTTCACCACATGAGTGCCCTAATCATAGCTTAAAGGGACGCACACACTAATTTACCTACAATTAGCATCGTCTCTATCAACCATGACAGACATCAAGCCTACCGCGGGAGAGGGAGAGCGGGAGGGAGATAGATAGAGAGGTCTCGCTTCTACTTAACAACTAACTAGGAGAGAGAAATTGCTTACATGTACAACTATAAGCTGGGTATCGAAAATGTAGCCACTTTATTTCGGGAAACCAATAGGAGCATTGCGTTTTTATTAAGAAGAAATAAAAAAATAGATGTACAAGAGAGTGGCACACACTTTGAGAGCACGTGCCTAAAACCCCACGAAGTAAAGAACAAAAACATGAACTGGCCAATGTCCAAAGGAAAAACACGGTGCTTGACGTTTTCGAAGGCTAGGCTTGCCACCCCCAAGTGGGTTTGAAGCGTTCTACTGAAAATCCAACTGTTGCGCTCCTTCCATATGTTCCAAATGGTGTATAGAAGACGACCAAGTCCATGCTGAATCTTTGTAGTGTTGTTGCTATAGTCTTCTCCCACCAGTCTGATGCGGTTGGGTGGGAGGTGTGGGTTCGGAATCAGTCCAATTCTTGTCCCGGTCAGAGCCGGTCCCATAGGTCAGGCAAACAACGCGACCACCCTAGGCCCTAAGAGGAGGAGTGACTAAAATACTGAAGTACGTTTGTAAGACAAATTTGACTATATAAAAATAATCAGGCCAGTTATTCAATTTATACACAATGAGTTTCTATCTATTTTTTACATAACCATACACTACACAACTCTATTAAGATATTTGTTAGGCTATATGATTTGTAATCTCTACCAATAAATTTATTAAAAATAGAGAAGAACACCCACGCAATAATATACATATACATTATATTATTTATCTATTGTAAAAACAATCACATTTAAAGTGTTTTCCCTTCTTCACATTTAAAGTGGTTTTGCATCTTGTTAAGGGTAATATCTCACAAAGGAAAAAATTGTGCAACTTAGACATATATTTGACATGATATACAATATACATTGCAATGTTGTAACGGAAAATAACTGGGAAAATTTATTGTATGATTAACAATGCTAAATAAGTACTATATAACATATATTTGTTAAAACCATAATATGATAAAAATTAAGAAAATATAAAATTTTAGTATAATTAAATTTACTTTAGCTCGCCCCGGATCCAAAATTTAGTTGGAATGGGCCTGGACGTGGTTCCAAATAGCCCTGGATCCACAATGTTTGATTCACACGTGTGGATCCTCTCGCGGTGTCTGGAGTAGAGTACTCTGAAAATATGCTGCCTTGATTTGGAATGACATGTTGATGTCGGTAGGCAGAGAGGTCAACTGATCAAGACCGCCGGCCAGCCAAGTTACATGATTAGAATTTAGACTAGTTTAATTTCTAGAGGTAAGCTAGGTTAATAAGTTAATTGTCTGGTGAGTGAGTTCGTAACCCGCCGACAACACATAGTAGAGTATTTTGCTGGGGTTGTTACTAACCAATTGTTCTTTTTGTTTGTCTCTCTTCAGTCATTTTAGTTTGTTTTTCCTTCGCTAACTCACAAACTTTATTTCTTTCTGTTAAAAAGGAATAAACAAGATGTTGGATATATATCTTCTTTATTACGCATGTCTCCGGATGTGTACAACTGTGTTGCCCTTGTCCATGCCTATGCATTGTAACAGCCCCAGCTTTGTCCTGGAAAATATGAATAATTTTTCCACTGTTTGCATCATGGCATCCTTTAAATTGCTAATGTTAACAAGCAACAATTGGAAAACTTCAAAAGGGGAAGCCAAACCTTCCCAAAATGTTCAAACCAGTCCAATGCTCAAATTGGCAACAAACTAAATGGACTTCCAAATTGTTGAGGAAGTTCGAAGTTACCTTTTTGTCAAATTCTCCAAATCCAAATTTTCGAACAAGAAATGAATTGGAGAATCCAAACTTGGTTAATTCAAATTCCATTTTGAAAACAAGATAAGCTTTCCAAAAACTCAAACTAAAATCATGGGGAGTTTCAATGCTATTGTTAGAGCCTCCATGAATATTTTCATTATTTTTGGAATTATATAAATGCTCCAAATAAATACCTTTTTGTGTTTATCAAAAATGGCTATTTTTAAAACCTGTGAACAAAGGTGGTCCAAAACTTTTTATTTTGACACCAAACTTTTTGTGGAGCACATAAATGTTAAATGGAGGCCACCTGAAATTTTGCAGGATTTTACAAAATGGTTGAGTGCCTCTTTTAAATCGATGAAGTTGCTGGGGGGACCTTTTTGCAAATATTTTAATTGTGGCAGGGGGGTTTTTGCGAAAATTCCTTTCTTCTCCACAGTGCTCCCAGCACTGGCGCCATGCCGTGCGCCCCATGCCGCCCTGCCGCGCTGCCCTGGTGGTCAAAGACCACGCCGAAGACGCTCACCTGCCCCGCACTCCTCTCCTCTCTTGTTTCCTTCCCCTTTTTCCGGATCGAGGTCTCTTCTTCTCTCTCCCGCGGCCGTCCCCATTGCCGCCACGGTGTCGAGCGCGTCGCCGTCGTCCCGGCCCTCCCCGCACGGATCGAAGAGCACAGGAAGCATCGCCGCGCCCTCCTCTCCCTCCTCACCGACGAAATCGAGCCGGGGTAGCCGGGGTTCGACGGAATCGTCCTCGACTTTCCCCGCCTCGGCCGCGCTCCGCCGGCCGATTCCCGTCGCCACCGACCACCCCTCGCCGCACCGAGCCCCTCCTCGTGCTCAGGGTGAGCTGCTCCTTCTTTTTGGCTCTCTCCTGCTCCCCCTCCCCCTCTCCTCGCCGCCGGTCACCGTGTGCCGTCGCCGTTCCGGTGCGCCCGGCCTGGCACCCGGCCTGGGCCAGCCGGGAGGCCGGCAGCCTCGGCCGCTTGCCCGGCTTGGTCTTGGCCTGGGCCGGCTGGCTCAGATGGTGGCCTGGCCTGGACCGGCCAGGAGGCCGGTCGCCTTAGGCACCGACCCGGCCTGCAAACCGGCCTGGGCCGACCTGTGGGCCGGCCCGCACAGTAAAAACAGTAAAATAAATTAAATTAAATAAATTGATAACTGTTTGAATATTGCTCCAAAATTATCAAATAAAATATCAATGTGATCAGTGTTTCAAATGCTATCAAACCATGCTAAAATCAAATCATGATCACAAATATTTATTTGTTGTTATTCATAAATTGGTTAAAAGAATTAAATTCGAATAATTATTTAATTCATTATTTATTCATCGGTGTTTGGAAATTCACAAATGAGGTACCAAAATGTTCAGAAGAACAAACCCTATCC